>CM061753.1:101677785-102164123 GCA_030979885.1 Lolium multiflorum
GGTGATGAAGATGGCGGTGGTGTCGATGGAGGAGCCTTCCGGGGGCACTTCCCGTCCCGGCGTGCGGAACAGAGACTCCTGTCCCCGGATCTTGGCTTCATGGCGGCGGCTCTGGAACTTTTCTCGTACCGTGGCTTATTCCTATCGTGTTTTAGGTCAGGGACCTTTATATAGGCGAAGAGGCGGAGTCGGAGGGTCGACGAGGCGGCGACACAATAGGGGGCGCGGGCCCAGCCCTGGCCGCGCCACCCTATCATCCGGGGCCCACCAGGGCTCCCCTCTGGCTCTCGGGTGTTCTGGAAGCTTCGTGGAAAAATAGGATGGGCATTGATTTCGTCCGATTCCGAGAATATTTCCTTACTAGGATTTCAACCAAAAACAGCAGAAAACAGAACTGCCCTTCGCATCTCAATAGGTTAGTTCCGGAAAACGCATAATAATGACATATAATGTGTATAAAACATGTAGGTATCATCAATAAAGTAGCATGGAACATAAGAAATTATAGATACGTTTGAGACGTATCAGACGCCAATGTATACTTTTCTTCTAAAATGATCATCATTAGTTTGTCGTGAAGAAAACCGTGTCGATCTCCCATAAGGTACATAATTACCATCCGGTGAAGGAACTTGGATTCCATGTTCATTGCAAAATAAAATCACATTTTGATAGAATGAATCCCAACCATCAGATCTCATCTCTTGTATTCTTCTCTTTGCCATACCAACAAGTGACATAGCACTAACAATATCCTGCTCTCTCCTCTGTAAACAATCAGATAAATCATTTGTGTATCCAAGAATAAGAAGCATCAACTAGGCACTAAAAACAAATTCAAATGACTCAAAGACTCCAAGCACCGCATGTATTTTTGGCCAATCACCCTTTTGCACATGATCTTCTCCAAGAATTATGAGTACATCACGAATTGTGGGATTCATACAAATGATGCGGGCAATGGTTTTGAAATGGGAGCCCCATCGAGTCTCACCGGGCCTTGCTAACCCCATCTCTTGATTTAATCCGCTCCCAGTTTCTAGTTCGCCAACTTCAAGAGATTTCAAGAGGTTAACTGCTCGAACATTCCGAAGCAAGTCATGACGCTTATAAGAAACTCCAACAATACTCATCAAGAGAGACACTTGAGAAAATAACCAAGAACAATCTGTGTTGTCCTTAGCAACAGCAACTAGTACTAACTGTAGTTGATGTGCAAAGCAATGAACATAATAGGCAGAAGGTGACTCTTTCATGATCAACGTTTTCAGTCCTTTAATCTCTCTTTTCATGTTACTAGCCCCGTCATAACCTTGGCCATGGATTTGAGTGAGAGTCAAATGGTGACGACTAAGTAAACCCTGAATTTCTTCCTTCAGTGACAAAGATGAATTATCATCTACATGAAGAACTCCAAGAAAATGCAATCCTCTTTGCTTCATGTTTCCGAAAAAGTGATGCAATATCGGAGTTCCTTTTAACTACAGAAGTTGCTACGCCTGTAGCTGCACTCTCCAACGAGCATAATCAACAAGCGTACAAATCCCTGTCGGCCGATGGCCGTTCCCTTCGTCTAATTGTCTCTTTTCCTCGCGCGATGAGCCGAATCAGCAGTTAGTCGACGTGCCGCCGTTCGTCTAGCGGCGATGGATTTTTATATCAGGAACAAGCAAATCGAGATCGATTGGGACTCATAATTGACTCCGTAGTCGGCTCGAGATCGAGAGGCTTGGCAGATAGAAGTCGAACCTCGAACGGAGCACGCCTGGGCTTGGAATATAGCGTTTTTTTCACTCGTACAATACGTATTGGGCTAGCGGGCTGAATCTTAGGGTGCGTGCCCCACCCTTCCACCCTACTAGCTCCACCCCTGCCCTAGATGCTCACCGACACAAGCATCAAGAGGTAAGAACTGCAAGAACATCAAGAACTGGTAGAACAGGAAGAACACTAGAGTAGCCAAAGCTACCAGTAACAGTTTCACCAAGAATTGCTTGTTGTTGAGCAAAGAAATAGAGAAGTAGAACCAGCACCAGCAAGCCAAGAGGAGCAGGGCAAGCATCAACACATTCCAGAAGCAAAACCTTTACAACAACACCATTTCTAGGAGCTAGAGTGAGGTATACCCATCATCATGAACAAACCAGATGGTTTTGTTCATTAATTGCACATTCATGTACACACAGGCACACAAAGGGTGGAGTAACCCTGTTTTGATTATCACTTGGTCATAGACCAAGTGTAACCTGGTAGAAATGGCAAAGACCAGGGATCAATCAAAGCCTATGACCATGGTTATGCCAACCAGACAAGTGGTAGTATTTTTCCAAATGGAAATAGAAAGGAAAACTATCCCAGATATTTACCTAAATATACTCAGATTACACTAGCCCATTTAAAACCATCAGATATGCGGAAATATATGTTTTCTGCAAGTATTGTCAACATTAAAGCTACTGGCAATCTAATATGATCACCTAGCAAGCATTCACCAAGCCACAGCAAGCCACAGGGAGGAAAGCTACCCAAGAACATCAACTAGTAAAAGCTACTGGCTATGTATCACTAAGGCTAATCATAGTGGTAAGTATCATGTAGTAGTATCATGCATATGATACTTATGTACTAATATGATATTATCTCTAAACAGGAGGGAGTATCATGGAGTAGTATCATAATCATGCTATATTTATTGTTTTTTAGAATGTCAATGCAAATTTGTGTAGATTTATTTGGCATTTACTATTCTCGTGATATGCGCTATGATATGGTATCTACATATGTTACTATAATCTCCCCTCTCCTCTTTTATTAGCTGTCACATAAGCATTTTTGTGGGACCAATATGCAAGATACTACTCCCTCCATCTATAAAAAGATGTCTTAACTTAGGACAAATTTAGATATATCTAGATACTAAAATGAATCTAAATACATTCAAAATTTGACATCTATTTATAGATGAAAGGGAGTACTATTATCGGAAATGCCAAACGGAACCTGGGTACATGCGCACCTAGTTATGAGAAGTTTCAAAAAATGCTATTTAAAAGTTTCAAAAAAATGTGAAGTAAAATTTTGCATGTACATATTATGTTGATACTTACTCGTGTGCGTTTTCATGAAAAAATATCGTCCAACACCGCCTAGTAGCTGACTCTAAAAGATTAAATATTATATTTTATCTGAGTTGAAAGATAGATAGCTAAGTGGGCTTTAATGCAAGATGCAACTCTAGCACGTGCTTGTAGTCACTTTATGATAGTGAATGGTGGGCTATGTATCACTTAGGCTGGTCATAGTGGTAAGTATCATGTAGTAGTATCATGCATATGGTATTTATGTATGATATTATCTCTATAGTTGGTAGTATCATGGAGTAGTATCATAATCATGTTATATTTATTACTTTTTAGAATCTCAATGCAAATTTGTGTACAAGATTTATTTGATATTAACTATTCTCGTGATATGCGCTATGATACGGTATCCACCTATGTTACTCCAATCTTCTCTTTAATTAGCTGTCACATAAGTATTTTTATGGGTCTAATATGCAAGATACTAGCAATATGGCTAGCCTAAAGTAGTACTAGTACTTTTTTATACTACTCCTTCCATCTATAAAAAGATGTCTTAACTTAGGACAAATTTAGATATATCTAGATACTAAAATGGGTCTAGATCATTCAAAATTTGACATCTATATTTAATAAATGAAGGGTGTATGTTAGCTATACTCCCGTTTGGAAATGGGCTAGAGCCAAGAGTTAACTCAACAAGTATTATTCTTGCTCTAATTACTACCCGTTTGGAAAGGCTTTATAACGTAGAAGCTTGTGGTTAATTAAATTGACTAACGTAAAAACGCTCGGCTGGGTCTGGGTGTGCAGGATGATAGGAGGGTACGAGGAGGAGCGAGACGGGTAAGCGTGTGGGCTGGGTTAGCGGTTGAGGTGGCACGTTGGTACGCCGGATCGGTCGACGCGTCCGTCCGCTCGGGTAGGTGAGAGGTGCGGGGGCTAGGTGGGTGGCTCGATCGGGTTGGTGGTTGGTTGGGAAAATATCTAGTGATACCACTCCTCACATGATACCATGATACCACTTCACAAAATTAATTGTAGTGACAAAAAAATTAATTGTGGCTGTTCACAAGATGTGTGTTTACATTGTCTAGAATTTCCAAATCCAAATTTAAAATACATAAAGAGAAACAAAAAAGACAAATATTGTGTGAATAGTGTCATTTTGTGTTTTTGTCTTTATGTGACACTATTCATGCTGGATTTCTCTTTTTTGTTTCTCTAAGGATATTTCGAATTTGGTTATGAAAGTTACAGGGTATGTAAACACACATCTTGTGAACACCCAAAAATTTTGTTCCGGATTTTTTGACACTTATAATTTAAATTTTAAAGAGTGGTATCATGGTATCATGTGAAGAGTGGTATCACTAGATATGTTCTCGTGGTTGGTTGCCATTGGCTTGCCCCAGACGGCTGCAGGAATCATCCACCGATCGATGGATCTCCTGAACTGCTCCTCCCTTGCCGGCCTTCGCCTCCAAGCAAAGCCACGCCACCCTTTGTTGGGTTCGTCTGCTCGGGTGAGCTCTTCCGTACCTACCACTGCTTGTTTTGTTGCTACGTCCAGATTTTTCCCCCCTCTTTTGACCTACGTTTGCGCTTTCACTCTTTCAGACATGTGGCGGCCGGCTACCCCAGGCAGGTGTCGTGCTGCGGGCGGGAGGGAGGAGCCTGGCTGGGCAGCAGATGAGCAGTGCTCATTCGCCAATCATGGCTTGCAATTTGGAAGCTGGGGCAACTTGGTTGGTTGGTTCCATGCTACTATGGTCGAAGAGGAGGAACACTTGGGTGTGGGTACAGTTGACCTGATCGGTTCCCGTCAGGCACTTGATTTGCAATCGCATTGTTGTAGTACACGCATGATCGATGCATGTTCCATGCGAATGCGATTATTCTACGTGGCATCTAGCTAGCCCGATCGGCCGGCCCGACGTACGCGCGCCCGAGAACATGCTCCAGAGCTGGGGGCGGATCGAGCAGATCGTACGCCTCGTCTCCAATGCGCTCGGCTGTTCGCAGTTCGCAGAACACGTGCAGCAGTGTATGTTCCAGTCGATCCTGCTACTAATCACCTCGATCGTCAGCGGGAAAGCTCACTGACGAGCGAGGAAGCAGTGAAAGTGGCGTCTTTTCACTCGGACGTAGTACAATTATCCCGGCCGGCATCGCACCCCTCGATCGAAATTAAGCCCCAGCGGCAGTGCGCGTGGGGCGAATCCGTACCGCCGTCCTCTCGCTGCCGGCCGGACTGCCGCGCTCCACGTCAGGGCATGAATGCGCTAGACAGCCCCACCTGCCAGCTCGGGGGCAAAGCTTTCTTTCTTCCCGCGGCATGCATGCCACCGACAGAGGGGCGCATCACAGGGATCCTTGGCCTCCCACTCCCAGGCTTCTTCCCCGGTACGTACGTGAACGTGATCGGACAGCGACGCCGTAACCTACGGGAGACTAGAGGGCGCGCGCTGCGGCGACGCACCAACGCGTGGGCCCATATCGCCGGCGACGCGGTACCCACCGCCTCCCCCGATGGCTAGATATATCCAGACGTAGATCAGCGGCCGTCCACGCGATGCCGCCGGCCGTAAACCTTTGACGTACGTACAGTAGCTGTCTTGCCCTTGCCGCCTTGCGTCGTATACATACATAAGTATACACGTGCTGTGGCTGCGTTTTTATGGAACGAACGGCCGAAAACGACGGGCCTGATACCCAAGGTGTCACACACGGCGCTCGCGACGTGCGAGTCGGACCTACCGCCAGTTTCCATCCTTTTCGTCGGTGATCCGTCGTTACCCAGCTACCTCACGATCCAGTACGGACAACAAACTGTAATTTTCAGGGAGGTGAACAAGGTAACCAGCAGCAGGCAGGCCCCTACCTATATATATAACTGGCCCCTTTGATCCACCGTAAATTATCGCTTGCTTCCACCAGCAGTTAAGTTTCATGCATGATGGAGCAGCTACCAAGCACTACCAGTTCAGGATTAATTAGTAACTGGGAAACAAATCACAGTTAACTACAAGTGGGGAAATCACCTTCTAAATACATGTGCAAGACCAGCGGTCAAGCCTGCAGGATTGGACTTGGGGTTCCTCGCATTATTTTTTTGTGCTCTATGTTTTGGTCCACTGGACACTGCATCATGAAAAACGCGAGTTGGGTCTTCCTTCTACATTTTGTTTGGTCGCTAGCAAAAACATTTGTGTTCCACTTTCGACTCAGCATTTGTTTGCCCGCATTAGTGGATGAACTTGGCCATGGAAGGAAATTTCAAATGTTTGGTTAATTATGTGCAAATTTAGGATGTGGTTACCTTGTTTGAATATGGTGACATTACCACCACACGAATCTAGCCATTATAAAGAACACAACACACATAACTACTACACTTAAACTGATAAGAGCATATTTAGTAAGCAGGCTAACACATGTCTAACCGTCATGGGTTTACACCAACACCCCTAATCAAAAGCTAACATGCTTCGGGAGCATACAAAACCCTAAAGCATCATGGTTGAACCCCTGATCAAGAGCCAGCAGAAAAATCCATACCATCATCAGTTCACTATACTAAACTAATACTGCATACATGAAACTAGCTATGTATACAGAGAGAAAGGTCCCTCTACACTAGGTGAGGGAAAGAATCTACATCGGGTGACGCCTAGGAATCTGCACCTTTCTGGTTAGCCTAGCCCGAAAGGTCACCTCTCCGGTTAGCCAAGCCCGAAAGGTATTGGTCAGGATATGCCAACCTGACGCCACAATAGTTTTGTAAATTTACAAAGATGCGCAATATTTCTAAATTAAAGAAAAGTTTAATAATACTTTAAAAAATCGCAAGCAATAGCTTGTAAAGAGAAAAAAAAAAGCATAGTATGGGACTATGGGCACTTCATCACAGGGATATATTCGGATGGTTAAATAGCATCCGAATAAAGTTCAGATACTTGCATGGCTTATAGAATTTTCAGCACCAAAGACTAAAGTTGATCCAGCCCATGAAATACATATATTTCTATCCTAGGTAAAGTCTAAAGGGCGATTTTATTTTCTAGAGGTCGATTTATTTGTGCGATAGCACTAAAAGACTAAAGTTGATACCATCCAAAAGAACTCTACTGCTCGATCTTAATCATTCAGCGACCGATCGCACGTTGCATACGGAGATGATAGGCGCTTTATTCTGGGCCGGGGTGCCAAGAACGGTCTCATAAACCTAACCTTGATCAACATTTTTGTCTATACTATCATCGCGCCAGGTCGTCCTCCGGTCCTCGTGAGAGTACTTTCTTTTGGTTGGCCATGCAGCATGGCTAGTACTAATATACCTAGCTACCTAATCAATAATATAGCTGATGCGTGTCCTAGTGGATGCTTTGCAGTTTATCAATTAGGGCCCTCGTGTTGCATGATGCGGATCGAGTGGACAGCCAACGCGGATCGCCGCCGAATATTTCTTCCCGGAAAAGACGTACGAGGCGACGACCTGGATTAGTCCAGGACCGTGAGGAAGTAGCGTGGAATGCAGTGTAAGAACATACCAAGAGATTCTTCAGCACAGAATATGTATGCATGCTTCTTTACAACAACAACAAAAAAGGAATCATAGATCTAATGAACAATATGGTGCTGTTCTCGTGATGCAGTCATGCAGGTACTCCCTCCGTCCACAAATAAGTGTACATCTAGGTTTTTAGATAAGTTAAATTTGTTTAATTTTGACCAACTTATTATCAAAAATTATACGCATACGTGATATTAGATTACTATATTATGAAACTACATTTCAAGGTGGATCTAGTGATACTAATCTAGTGTCATAAATGCTACTACTTTTTCCTAAAAAGATGGTCAAATGTAATAAAGTTTCACTTATCAAAAAACCTAGATGTACACTTATTTGTGGACGGAGGGAGTACGTAAGTTAGCTACTTCCTCTGGCCCGAATTAATTGGGCAATTGGCCCGAAGGAGTACCTATTTTTTAATGGATTCCTGGGCTGTGTCTCTTCTATGTTAACTATCTTCACCTCCATTGTAATTGCGCAAATATTAATGTTTGGACCCACTGGTTCATAGGACTAGGTAATAGCGAAACTAGTTTTAGGGTAAACACACGCAAGGGTGTGGGTGCCTCGGGTTAGGGTTTAACTAATCTAGTATCCTAACGATTCTCACAAACTATCATGGATGTGCATCATTTTAAAAACTAAGTGCCTACAGAAAAGCAAGATAAAAGATTACCTAATTTGTTTTGTACAAGGAAAAAAACAATAGCAACTTGCTTTTTATTATGCAAACATGTACATCGAGGATATTTTCTTTATTTATGAGAAAAAAACACATGTACATATCAATCTCTCTCCTCTCCCACATTCACATGTACATATCTTCATACAAAAAAAATTAAAACATAACGCTATATATACAGACCATCCTGTTTTTTTCTATCGAATATACATGCATATTAGAATAAATGGTAGTCTTAAAGACTATAAAGAAAAAGAGAAAGAGAAAAAACTGAACATTAAAAAAATTTACATTGCTGGGCCGGCCCACCGTACATCTGTGCGTGTTCGTCGTTCGCGTAAGCTAGGACCCTGCAGGCGTCAGTTAAATAGGTGAATCCTATACACCAACCAGGTTGGTGCTTACCAAGCACCGCACACCCTGGTCGGGTATAGGGTCCGGCCCATTTGCGTTTTTTCATTTTCTGTTTATTCCTTTTCTTTCTTTTTTGTTTATTTTTCTGTTTCCTGTTTTCTTTTCTGTTTCTTTTTCTTTTCTTTCTTTTTCAAAATTCCGAAAAAATAAATTAAAAATTTCTTTAAATTTAAAAAATGTTCAATTTTTAATTTGTCCAAATTTGAAAAATGTTCAAATTGTTTAAATTTGAAAATGGTTTAAAAATAAAAATTGTTTAGGTTAGAAAATTGTTCAAACTTAAAATTGTTCAAATTTAAAATTTGTCCAATTTTGAAAATTGTTCATATTTTAAAAAACCGAAAAACTTAATAAAATTGTCAAATTAGAAATTCTAGATTTTTAAAATTTAAAAGTTCAGATATTAAAATTTCAATTTTTTAAAACATTCAAATTATAAAAAATTAACAAAAAAGAAAAAAAACGAAAAAAGAAAACGTTTACCAGATGCTGTTGGGCCGGGCCCAGGAAGCCACGTCGGACCACCGGAAATGAAATCAGCCGGTCGGGATTGTGGGCCGGGCCCAACAATGGCCGGGGGTGTGCGGCTTCTCGTTTTGGCACCGACCAGGGGGTACCACTACCTAGAGACCGACCTTTGAGAAGGGAAAAACCCATCCCGCGCGCGTGCTCTCGCGACTACACGTGTCGCGCGCGGAACGTGTCCCCGGGAAAAGACGCGAATCGTTTTCCGGGTTTGGTTTTTTCCCTTTGCGCTCCGGTAGACCCGTTAACAATATGCGGACCCGTTACGCTTCTTTTTCCCTTTACGCGCGCTGTACGTTTTCAAAAAATTGGGCGGGACTTCCTTTTTGGCTTTTTCCCTTTGTATTTCCGGGCTGTGAGTTTTCTGGGGAATTAATGGGAGGGAGGTAGCACTTTCAAATAACATTTTTTTTAAATTCCAACAGAGTGCTACAAGATGACATACGTCGAAGCGAGTGCTACGGCTCGGCTTCGCCTCGTATCAAGGCGCCTTCGGCGCATCAAACATTAATAAACATAATGAATGGCAAACATATGTCGTTGTCCCCGTTTGTCGTTACCCCCATATGTCGAAGCGAGTGCTACGGCTCGGCTTCGCCTCGTATCAAGGCGCCTTCGGCGCATCAAACATTAATAAACATAATGAATGGCAAACATATGTCGTTGTCCCCGTTTGTCGTTACCCCCATACGTCGAAGCGAGTGCTACGGCTCGGCTTCGCCTCGTATCAAGGCGCCTTCGGCGCATCAAACTATTGTTTTTTTTTCTATTTTTTTCCTTTGGAAATATTTTCGTTTGATTTTCTCTTTTATTGTCTGGAAAGATTTCCGTTTTCTCTTTTATTGTCTGGAAATATTTCCGTTTGATTTTCTGTTTGTTTCTCTGGATATTTTTCTTTACCAATCGTTGTGAAGTACATCCCCGCCTTAGAGACGAGTACAGCGTAGGAACCAAGAGGAGTACGAAGGCCGTTGTTTCTCTGTTTGTTTCTCTTGATAGATTTTCCGTTTTGTCTAGCGCAGGTACATGTTCCGAGGGTTGTGAAGTACATCCCCGCCGTAGAGACGAGTACAGCGTAGGAACCAAGAGGAGTACGAAGGCCGTTGTTTCTCTGTTTGTTTCTCTTGATAGATTTTCCGTTTTGTCTAGCGCAGGTACATGTTCCGAGGGTTGTGAAGTACATCCCCGCCTTAGAGACGAGTACAGCGTAGGAACCAAGAGGAGTACGAAGGCCGTTGTTTCTCTGTTTGTTTCTCTTGATAGATTTTCCGTTTTGTCTAGCGCAGGTACATGTTCCGAGGGTTGTGAAGTACATCCCCGCCTTAGAGACGAGTACAGCGTAGGAACCAAGAGGAGTACGAAGGCCGTTGTTTCTCTGTTTGTTTCTCTTGATAGATTTCCGTTTTGTCTAGCGCAGGTACATGTTCCGAGGGTTGTGAAGTACATCCCCGCCTTAGAGACGAGTACAGCGTAGGAACCAAGAGGAGTACGAAGGCCGTTGTTTCTCTGTTTGTTTCTCTTGATAGATTTTCCGTTTTGTCTAGCGCAGGTACATGTTCCGAGGGCTGTGAAGTACATCCCCGCCGTAGAGACGAGTACAGCGTAGGAACCAAGAGGAGTACGAAGGCCGTTGTTTCTCTGTTTGTTTCTCTTGATAGATTTTCCGTTTTGTCTAGCGCAGGTACATGTTCCGAGGGTTGTGAAGTACATCCCCGCCGTAGAGACGAGTACAGCGTAGGAACCAAGAGGAGTACGAAGGCCGTTGTTTCTCTGTTTGTTTCTCTTGATAGATTTTCCGTTTTGTCTAGCGCAGGTACATGTTCCGAGGGTTGTGAAGTACATCCCCGCCGTAGAGACGAGTACAGCGTAGGAACCAAGAGGAGTACGAAGGCCGTTGTTTCTCTGTTTGTTTCTCTTGATAGATTTTCCGTTTTGTCTAGCGCAGGTACATGTTCCGAGGGTTGTGAAGTACATCCCCGCCGTAGAGACGAGTACAGCGTAGGAACCAAGAGGAGTACGAAGGCCGTTGTTTCTCTGTTTGTTTCTCTTGATAGATTTTCCGTTTTGTCTAGCGCAGTACATGTTCCGAGGGCTGTGAAGTACATCCCCGCCGTAGAGACGAGTACAGCGTAGGAACCAAGAGGAGTACGAAGGCCGTTGTTTCTCTGTTTGTTTCTCTTGATAGATTTTCCGTTTTGTCTAGCGCAGTACATGTTCCGAGGGTGTGAAGTACATCCCCGCCGTAGAGACGAGTACAGCGTAGGAACCAAGAGGATTACGAAGGCCGTTGTTTCTCTGTTTGTTTCTCTTGATAGATTTTCCGTTTTGTCTAGCGCAGGTACATGTTCCGAGGGTTGTGAAGTACATCCCCGCCTTAGAGACGAGTACAGCGTAGGAACCAAGAGGAGTACGAAGGCCGTTGTTTCTCTGTTTGTTTCTCTTGATAGATTTTCCGTTTTGTCTAGCGCAGGTACATGTTCCGAGGGTTGTGAAGTACATCCCCGCCGTAGAGACGAGTACAGCGTAGGAACCAAGATGAGTACGAAGGTCGTTGTTTGTCTGTTTGTTTCTCTTGATAGATTTCCGTTTTGTCTAGCGCAGGTACATGTTCCGAGGGCTGTGAAGTACATCCCCGCCGTAGAGACGAGTACAGCGTAGGAACCAAGAGGAGTACGAAGGCCGTTGTTTCTCTGTTTGTTTCTCTTCAAAAATTTCAGTTTTGTCTAGCGCGGGTACATGTGCTAGGATTGTGGAGTACGGAGGTGACTGAGAGACGAGTATAGTGTCCGCACCAAGGGGAGCACGGGGTCGTGTTTCTCATTGTTTCTCTGTAACAATTTCTGTTTTGTCTAGCGGAGGTACATGTGCAAGGATTGTGGAGTACGAAGGTGACGGAGAGACGAGTACAGCGTCCGCACCAAGGGTAACACGGAACCGCGTTTCTTTTTTTTCTCTGCAGCAATTTGTGTTTTGTCTGGCGGAGGTACATGTGCAAGGATTGTGGAGTACGAAGGTGACGGAGAGACGAGTACAGCGTCCGCACGGTGAGGAGTATGGTACCGTGTTTCTCTTTGTTTCTCTTCAAAAATTTCAGTTTTGTCTAGCGCGGGTACATGTGCTAGGATTGTGGAGTACGGAGGTGACTGAGAGACGAGTATAGTGTCCGCACCAAGGGGAGCACGGGGTCGTGTTTCTCTTTGTTTCTCTGTAACAATTTCTGTTTTGTCTAGCGGAGGTACATGTGCAAGGATTGTGGAGTACGAAGGTGACGGAGAGACGAGTACAGCGTCCGCACCAAGGGTAACACGGAACCGCGTTTCTTTTTTTTCTCTGCAGCAATTTGTGTTTTGTCTGGCGGAGGTACATGTGCAAGGATTGTGGAGTACGAAGGTGACGGAGAGACGAGTACAGCGTCCGCACGGTGAGGAGTATGGTACCGTGTTTCTCTTTGTTTCTCTTCAAAAATTTCAGTTTTGTCTAGCGCGGGTACATGTGCTAGGATTGTGGAGTACGGAGGTGACTGAGAGACGAGTATAGTGTCCGCACCAAGGGGAGCACGGGGTCGTGTTTCTCTTTGTTTCTCTGTAACAATTTCTGTTTTGTCTAGCGGAGGTACATGTGCAAGGATTGTGGAGTACGAAGGTGACGGAGAGACGAGTACAGCGTCCGCACCAAGGGTAACACGGAACCGCGTTTCTTTTTTTTCTCTGCAGCAATTTGTGTTTTGTCTGGCGGAGGTACATGTGCAAGGATTGTGGAGTACGAAGGTGACGGAGAGACGAGTACAGCGTCCGCACCAAGGGTAACACGGAACCGCGTTTCTTTTTTTTCTCTGCAGCAATTTGTGTTTTGTCTGGCGGAGGTACATGTGCAAGGATTGTGGAGTACGAAGGTGACGGAGAGACGAGTACAGCGTCCGCACCAAGGGTAACACGGGGTCGTGTTTCTCTTTGTTTCTCTGCAGCAATTTCTGTTTTGTCTGGCGGAGGTACATGTGCAAGGATTGTGGAGTACGAAGGTGACGGAGAGACGAGTACAGCGTCCGCACCAAGGGTAACACGGGGTCGTGTTTCTCTTTGTTTCTCTGCAGCAATTTCTGTTTTGTCTGGCGGAGGTACATGTGCAAGGATTGTGGAGTACGAAGGTGACGGAGAGACGAGTACAGCGTCCGCACCAAGGGTAACACGGGGTCGTGTTTCTTTTTTTTCTCTGCAACAATTTCTGTTTTGTCTGGCGGAGGTACATGTGCAAGGATTGTGGAGTACGAAGGTGACGGAGAGACGAGTACAGCGTCCGCACGGTGAGGAGTATGGTACCGTGTTTCTCTTTGTTTCTCTTCAAAAATTTCAGTTTTGTCTAGCGCGGGTACATGTGCTAGGATTGTGGAGTACGGAGGTGACGGAGAGACGAGTACAGCGTCCGCACGGTGAGGAGTATGGTACCGTGTTTCTCTTTGTTTCTCTGTAACAATTTCTGTTTTGTCTAGCGGAGGTACATGTGCAAGGATTGTGGAGTACGAAGGTGACGGAGAGACGAGTACAGCGTCCGCACCAAGGGTAACACGGAACCGCGTTTCTTTTTTTTCTCTGCAGCAATTTGTGTTTTGTCTAGCGGAGGTACATGTGCAAGGATTGTGGAGTACGAAGGTGACGGAGAGACGAGTACAGCGTCCGCACCAAGGGTAACACGGAACCGCGTTTCTTTTTTTTCTCTGCAGCAATTTGTGTTTTGTCTGGCGGAGGTACATGTGCAAGGATTGTGGAGTACGAAGGTGACGGAGAGACGAGTACAGCGTCCGCACCAAGGGTAACACGGAACCGCGTTTCTTTTTTTTCTCTGCAGCAATTTGTGTTTTGTCTGGCGGAGGTACATGTGCAAGGATTGTGGAGTACGAAGGTGACGGAGAGACGAGTACAGCGTCCGCACGGTGAGGAGTATGGTACCGTGTTTCTCTTTGTTTCTCTTCAAAAATTTCAGTTTTGTCTAGCGCGGGTACATGTGCTAGGATTGTGGAGTACGGAGGTGACTGAGAGACGAGTATAGTGTCCGCACCAAGGGGAGCACGGGGTCGTGTTTCTCTTTGTTTCTCTGTAACAATTTCTGTTTTGTCTAGCGGAGGTACATGTGCAAGGATTGTGGAGTACGAAGGTGACGGAGAGACGAGTACAGCGTCCGCACCAAGGGTAACACGGAACCGCGTTTCTTTTTTTTCTCTGCAGCAATTTGTGTTTTGTCTGGCGGAGGTACATGTGCAAGGATTGTGGAGTACGAAGGTGACGGAGAGACGAGTACAGCGTCCGCACGGTGAGGAGTATGGTACCGTGTTTCTCTTTGTTTCTCTTCAAAAATTTCAGTTTTGTCTAGCGCGGGTACATGTGCTAGGATTGTGGAGTACGGAGGTGACTGAGAGACGAGTATAGTGTCCGCACCAAGGGGAGCATGGGGTCGTGTTTCTCTTTGTTTCTCTGTAACAATTTCTGTTTTGTCTAGCGGAGGTACATGTGCAAGGATTGTGGAGTACGAAGGTGACGGAGAGACGAGTACAGCGTCCGCACCAAGGGTAACACGGAACCGCGTTTCTTTTTTTTCTCTGCAGCAATTTGTGTTTTGTCTGGCGGAGGTACATGTGCAAGGATTGTGGAGTACGAAGGTGACGGAGAGACGAGTACAGCGTCCGCACCAAGGGTAACACGGAACCGCGTTTCTTTTTTTTCTCTGCAGCAATTTGTGTTTTGTCTGGCGGAGGTACATGTGCAAGGATTGTGGAGTACGAAGGTGACGGAGAGACGAGTACAGCGTCCGCACGGTGAGGAGTATGGTACCGTGTTTCTCTTTGTTTCTCTTCAAAAATTTCAGTTTTGTCTAGCGCGGGTACATGTGCTAGGATTGTGGAGTACGGAGGTGACTGAGAGACGAGTATAGTGTCCGCACCAAGGGGAGCACGGGGTCGTGTTTCTCTTTGTTTCTCTGTAACAATTTCTGTTTTGTCTAGCGGAGGTACATGTGCAAGGATTGTGGAGTACGAAGGTGACGGAGAGACGAGTACAGCGTCCGCACCAAGGGTAACACGGAACCGCGTTTCTTTTTTTTCTCTGCAGCAATTTGTGTTTTGTCTGGCGGAGGTACATGTGCAAGGATTGTGGAGTACGAAGGTGACGGAGAGACGAGTACAGCGTCCGCACCAAGGGTAACACGGAACCGCGTTTCTTTTTTTTCTCTGCAGCAATTTGTGTTTTGTCTGGCGGAGGTACATGTGCAAGGATTGTGGAGTACGAAGGTGACGGAGAGACGAGTACAGCGTCCGCACGGTGAGGAGTATGGTACCGTGTTTCTCTTTGTTTCTCTTCAAAAATTTCAGTTTTGTCTAGCGCGGGTACATGTGCTAGGATTGTGGAGTACGGAGGTGACTGAGAGACGAGTATAGTGTCCGCACCAAGGGGAGCACGGGGTCGTGTTTCTCTTTGTTTCTCTGTAACAATTTCTGTTTTGTCTAGCGGAGGTACATGTGCAAGGATTGTGGAGTACGAAGGTGACGGAGAGACGAGTACAGCGTCCGCACCAAGGGTAACACGGAACCGCGTTTCTTTTTTTTCTCTGCAGCAATTTGTGTTTTGTCTGGCGGAGGTACATGTGCAAGGATTGTGGAGTACGAAGGTGACGGAGAGACGAGTACAGCGTCCGCACCAAGGGTAACACGGAACCGCGTTTCTTTTTTTTCTCTGCAGCAATTTGTGTTTTGTCTGGCGGAGGTACATGTGCAAGGATTGTGGAGTACGAAGGTGACGGAGAGACGAGTACAGCCTCCGCACTAAGAGGAGCAGAAACTTATGCACCAACCAACATGGTTGTTCGAAAGAGTACACTTGTTACACATTGATAAACACTGGTTCGAAACATATGTTTGCGGAGTTTCAACTTTGCATACGTTACAAAAGTACAGACACTAAAAAAGTTGTAGGTAGTTCAAAGCAACTTCTTAGTACAGAGGTTTGAAAAAGAAAAGTATTGCATTCGCATCTTTTATCAAACTTCAGTTGTAGAAGTAAAAGTTTCCTGATGCTTCCACTGGGCCATCATCTTGCACCTTTAAATCAAAAATTTAACATAAAAGGTTTATTAGGAAAACATTATTTATTTTGTAAATTCACTACAACAACTTAATAATATTACTTTATTTTGTATTCAATGAGCAACTTAATATTATCTTTATTTTTTGATTGTACCTGAATCCTTTGTTTTGGAGAAGCAGGTTACTTCGCACCCTGTTATGATACATTAACAAGTTTAAAAAACAATTTAAACGGTTGCTGTATTGGACATGTAGTTGAGGTTAACTCACATTTTTTCCACTTCTTGTTTTTTCTGCAGTGCCTTCTTGAGTTGGAGATGCAGCTTCTTTGTCAACCTGGTTTTTTGTATTTAAATTTTGTTAGTCTTAAATTGTTGTACTTTTAACTTTAAATTTATGATTTGTAAGCAGTTCAATTAGTTAAATTTGAACAGAGACAACAAAAAATTGCAAGTGTGATTATGTCTTTTGTCGTACCTCATTATTTGCTATCCTTTCATCTTGCTGAATTTGCTTGCAACGTTCATCCTGTGCTTTCTTGAACAATGCGAAAGTTTGTCTGAGATGAAATGTTGTCTTCTGTAAACTTTCTATAACTTTAGCTTCGTTGTCAGAAATTTCTTTGACAGTAGTTGCTTGGTTTTCAGCAGCTGTTCCATTTTTGAGTCGGTCAAATGTAGTTGGTACTTTGTGTGATAGGTCGTATGCGCTAGTCAGCAAGATGTCAATCTGTTCCAATGTATCTTCTGATATACTGGTGTTTTCTTCTTCAATGGAACCACCAGTTGGAATGCTTGATCCTCTGAAAGTACGCTTTGCCGACATCATTTGGTCTTCATGATGCGGATACATTCTTTTCAGTGGATTCCTTTTCTGGTAGTAAACTATGTCATTTGGTGCTTTCCACTGTTATGATGAGAAAATGAAAACATTGTATTAACTTATGCAGTACGAGATATAATTAACAGAAAAGATAAAGGGTCATTGAAATTTTCTTACAGGTAAGTTTCCAAATATCCAGGTATTGGGGTCTTCCCCGCCTTTTTTAGCACAGTCTGCTGCAGCGATGCTCTTTAGTTTTTCATAATCCATGAAGTGTGTACGAGGTGTTCTTGTGTCCAGGTCTGAAAGGCCTTGTTTCATACAACAGTCAAGATATAACAGAACTGGTGCTATGATGCAGCCAGGCAGGGCAGTCCATTTTGATTTAGATTTTCTGTACTGGATGACTGCTCTCTTGAGCTCATCTACAAGCAACTGACACAAATCCATGTCCTTCAACTTTGATATGTCCAGATTTTTTACCATTGCTGCCTCCCTTGACACACGGACAGCTGTTCCAGGGCATATGAATTTCATGTACATAATCAACACAAATACTTTCAGAGCTAAATCGTCGTTTGCTTCGTCTTTAACCAACAGTCTTAGGAGCTTGCGAAGGTCATCAGTATTCATATCCTCATTTTTCCTAAATCCAAGCTCAATCTTCAACTCATGTAATGTTTTGTCGTTGCCACTTTCTGATGGTCTAGGAGTTGTGTTTGAACCGTCTGGCAGCCCAAACAGCAGATGGATAGCATAAGAAGTAATCTCAATTACTTTGTTTGCTACTCCTAGATTCAGAGTCATGGTTGCTGGATCTATTCTATTCATAAGGAAGCAGGCAAGTCGGATATTAATGTTTTGCCTGATCTTGCTGTCAAGCAAAGGACCCAAACCTGCATCCCGAAGCCTTTTTATATGTCGTTCCTCCAATATTTCAACACAGGTGAATAGCTGTCTAAGTGAGCATCTTACTGTCTTGTTGATCGTTCTGGCCATAAAATTTATTTTTGCCTTTTTTGCAGTCCTTTTTGCCTTTTCCTGTTTCTTGCCTTTATTTTTTTTATCTTCTGAATTTTCAGATATTTTCTGCATGATTAAAATCAATTGTGTTAGACAAAAATGTTTAACAATATAATAAATGCATTTATTTTGCATCCAATGTACTAAGAAAATACTCATATTTACCTCGTTGTATTCATCGTTTTCTTCAACGGTGGTGTTGTTCTCTTCGTTGTCGTCATGCTCAGCGTGATGTTTGGTATTGCGAGACGATTTTCTTATTGCGGCGGCGTTTTCTGATTTCTTTCCTTCTTTGTCAGATTTTGTAGGCTGTGTTTTTTCTTCTTCATTGATATTTGGAGCACTTTGGCTAGAGCTGGTGACTACTGTCTCTTTTGTAGATGACAATCGTTTGCTTCTCCTTGGACTTTTAGAACCAATATCGGCAGTTTTCTTTAACATGTTTTCAGACTCTTTTTCCATTCTTGCTGCCTCTTTCTCTGATGATATATTCTTGTGCTTTCTTCCTGCAAGGCTATTCAAATTGTTTCTGCGAGGAGGCGGTTTGACTGCTGTTGCAATATTTTTAGAGCAATCTGCGCTTGTTCTTGCTTCACAATTTTTCCTTTTAGAGTGTATATTTGCATTTAATGCATTTATGTTGTCTTGATCTTCTGGGAACACAACCGCCAGTGGCTTCAAGTTTAGTGGGGCAATTGGAGCTTCCTCGTGATTTATAGTGGCTGCAATAATATCGCAGAAATCATCTATCCAAAGGTTAATACATGGAAATCGTATTTAAAATTTAATATAATTGTTTGAAGCTATTATAGTTTTATATAGACGCGTTTTAGTTGTAGAGACGTTTTAGTTAATCTTAAACTCATTGTCACGGATGATAAGTACCAGAAAATTTTTATATTAGAAATTTTGAATTTTTTTGTTTTAATATGCTTTAAAGATAAGCCTGTTTGACTTCAAAAGAATCATAAGAGTAACACATTTTTGCATTGATTGATAAGTTTGTACATTACCTTCATTCAAGGACGGTGATTCCTGCTGACTTGTCATACCGGAGTTTTGCTATTCTTCCTGAAATTGAAATGCAAAAATCTGCATGGGAGGAAAGCAATTGTTTAAGTTTATCATGGAAACTATTCTTAAATTAATTTTGTTAAGATGAGTGCCATAGCGCACTTTCACACATAAAGCTGTGATTATGTTTTAATTTGATAAGGCAATATGTGCAGGGGGTTAAAGTTATTATTTAAATTTTCCTTGGTTTCTACTCATGGTTACACACATAATGCTGTAGTTTTGCCTTAGATTAATAAGGTTTGTACCTGGAGATACAGAGTGCATTACAGTTCTAAAACTGTTTACAACAGTCAGATTACTAAGCAAATAAATATTTAATAACGAAAGGTCTTCTTTATACGCAGATGCCATTTATTTCTTTAATTTCTATACCATTGGAGAAGAAACTAAAGGATGAGCAATCGGTTGACTTGATCCATACTGTGCCCGAACTCACAGATCTGAGATCTCTAAAGGCACGCGCCGTCGCGGATTGAAGGGTGGCCGGCGGAGTCGGCGGAGTGAGTAGAGTAGCCACTGTAATCCCCGCAGCAACAACTCAGATCTCCACAGCTTCCTTCACCGCTGGTCGATGAGGAGGAGGGGATTGTAGAGAGGATAGGTGTTTGGCGGCTCGCTAGGGTTTGCCCTCACTTTTTGCTTGACCGGTGATGGGGGAAGAAATGGGAGCTGCCACACAGTCTATTTGTTCTAATTTGTATATAAGGAATACAGTTGTGGAGACAACGAATTCAGGCATCGTAGTGCAGTCTGTTGCTTGATGGGAAACTAACCTCGGATGGAGCAGCAGTGGAGACTTTCTTGATTCTCCGACAAGTTCTTGTACGGGGTCGGCCTGTACCGCGTCCTTGCGCTGAGTTCTTCCGTGGGTGTTTGAGTAGATTAGAGTTGAGTATGTAGGTTTTTGCCCTAATACAGTTCTAATATAGATGTAGAAGACGAATTTGGTTGATATTGTGGGACCCACCACGTCAGGTTTTTGCGGGATTTTTTGATATTCTGAACAATACCACTTATACTCTAACGATTTAATTCATTATTTTAATAATGGATATTATTACCAGGTTGTTTCTTTTGGTTTTTGTTGCAGCTTTTTTTTTAGATCAGTTTTGCTGGGGATATTACAGATGCGGCGCGAAGATCAAATATTGTATCTTTTTGGTTTTAGTTGATAGTTTCTGTTTTCTGTGATATCTAATGTTGCTGATATTATGTAGTTCGTTTGTGCTGTATGCGCGAGTACAGGCGTGGCACGAAAACGGGTACAGATTGTTGGTAAGGGTTGAACCAAGGTTGCACATGTACCTCCGGTGGCATGTGGCAGGACGCGTGACACGTTGCTAGTATCTTCGCCGCGAATGCGGAACGGCAGTTGCTATGGTGCCGTTGGATCTGCCTCGAGAGAGGAATCGTCGAGTCTCATCCGTCGCTCCGAAAACTGTTCCCGACTGAAGACTGTGGGGAGCTCATTCATGTCCCATCCGTCGCCTCGGAATCTGTTTTCGCTCTCTATATAGATTGCGTGGAGCTCTCCATAACTTCCTGTGCTTCTCCGTTGCTCCAATCGCACCAAAGTCTTTTTGTTTCTTTTTCACAGACTGTGTGCGCCACAAAAATAGCTTATTTTTGTGGCGCATTGCTGAACCTTGCGCCAGAAACTATGTGGGGCCCACATCCTGGCACTCCCAATTATTAGCGTAGGTATTTCTGTGGCGCACAAGGCCTGCTGCGCCACAGAAATAACTATTTCTGTGGCGCACTTGCTCCGGTGCGCCACAGAAGTTGTTGATTCTGTGGCGCACTTGAGCTGGTGCGCCACAGAAATAGGGGAACTTATATTATCCCCGTACCCCTCCCCGCGCCCTCATCCCCTCTACCGCCGCGCCGCCTCTCTCCCTTCTCCCCCTCCGATCCGTACCAAGGCGCGCCGTCATGGTCGTCGCCGTCGCCATCGCCGTCGCCGCCGCCTTCCTCCGAGAGGGGCGCATGCCCCCACGCTCCACCCATCCCCGCCACCAGCAGCACATGCCGCTGCGGCGTGGAGGAGGAGGGGCCAAGGCGTGCAGGAGGAGGGTCCGGCGCCGCCGCATCAAGGAGGAGGCCGAGCCGCCGCGTCCTCCACCTCCTCCACCCCTGCCATCGTCGTCAACCTCCTCCTCCACCCCTTCTATGGTCCACTTCCTGCCCTTCCTTGGTTCTGGACATTGGGTGATTCAATCTTCACCTGTGCCAGGTTGCAATTGATGTCTAATGCAATTGTAATTAACTGCTTATCACCTTGTATGTGCACAGGGATTGAATTATGATCCCATTGCTTGCAGTTGTTGCCTGTCAAGAACTGCATGAAAGCCTTGATTGCTTTACTGAAGCTTTGGCTTTAGTAAAGTGTCATGTGCATGTCATGCTGCTATTGCTTGATTAATTGCTGCTATGCTTGTTACTGATGGAGCTATAGTTGATTAATTGGTGCTATGTTTGTTACTGATGCTGCTATATTGCTTGATTAATTGGTGCTATGCTTGTCACTTCTTATTAATGAACCATGTGTTGGTGATGATTCAGTTAAACTAAATGGATTTGATTTGTTATCCAAATAGAGATATTCACAGTAGGGAATCATGTAAATGAATGCCACTATGGTATCCTTTGAAGAAAATGGGAAGTTTCTGATGGTGTAAAAGACTAGGTGATGCTAGGTTATTCAGTTGGTTATCAAGGTTGGTTTTATCTGGTTAACATGGCTATGTGCTCTTGCTTACTTATGCATATCCATCTCTACTGGATTGACTAGCTCAGGCTTGGCCTCTCTCTTGCCAGCATCACTTTGTTACTACCAAGTGATGAGTAATCCCTTATGGACCCTAGCTTTGTTTTGAACTCAACTGAGTAATGATATATTTCTTTTTCTTGTTGGCTTTGATGAAATTAGAGATATCCACAGTAGGGGATCATGTAAATGAATGCCATTGTGGTATCCTTTGAAGAAAATGGGAAGTTTCTGATGGTTTAAAAGACTAGGTGATGCTAGGTTATTAAGTTGGCTGTCAAGGTTGGTTTTATCTGGTTAACTTGGATAGGCTATGTGCTCTTGCTTACTTATGCATATCCATCTCTACTGGATTGACTAGCTCAGGCTTGGCCTCTCTCTTGCCAGCATCACTTTGTTACTACCAAGTGATGAGTAATCCCTTATGGACCCTAGCTTTGTTTTGAACTCAACTGAGTAATGATATATTTCTTTTTCTTGTTGGCTTTGATGAAATTAGAGATATCCACAGTAGGGGATCATGTAAATGAATGCCATTGTGGTATCCTTTGAAGAAAATGGGAAGTTTCTGATGGTTTAAAAGACTAGGTGATGCTAGGTTATTAAGTTGGCTGTCAAGGTTGGTTTTATCTGGTTAACTTGGATAGGCTATGTGCTCTTGCTTACTTATGCATATCCATCTCTACTGGATTGACTAGCTCAGGCTTGGCCTCTCTCTTGCCAGCATCACTTTGTTACTACCAAGTGATGAGTAATCCCTTATGGACCCCAGCTTTGTTTTGAACTCAATTGAGTAATGATAAATTTCTTTTTCTTGTTGGCTTTGATGAAAATAGAGATATTCACAGTAGGGGATCATGTAAATGAATGCCACTGTGGTATCCTTTGAAGAAAAAGGACTGTTTCTGATGGTTTTAAAAGGCTAGGTGGTGCTAGGTGATTAAGTTGGCTACCAAGACTTGTCTCATCTGGTTAGTGGGATATGCTATGTGTTGTTGCTTGTTTAGGCATATCTATCACTTACTGGATTTACTGGTTCTTGATTGGCCTCTCTTTTGCCAGCATCACTTGGTCTATATACCAAGTGATGAATAATCCCTTTGGAGCATCTGTTCCATGCATGCTATATATGTGTATTTGACCATGCTTATGATGGATTTCTTTTAAGGACTCTAGCTAGATTAGAGGGGAAAAGTTGCTGCTTTGTTGCCTATGATAATGGATCATCAAATGTTTCCCTTTGTCCCTGGTTGCCTCCTTAATTGATGCCTTATGATCCAAATGACCCAAGTCCCTTGCATGATCCCATTTGTCCCTAATGTTGCTTAAGATGAATAAATTCCCTCTAATCACCATTTGGAGATCAAGACTAGTTCTTGATTTCCATTAGCTAGACTCCAATATTAAAAATGTCTCCCAAATATGGAGACAAACATTTTAACATTACCCCAATGTTATTTCTCTCAAATGGACAGTTTCTGATTGGCCTCTCTTTTGCCAGCATCACTTGGTCTATATACCAAGTGATGAATAATCCCTTTGGAGCATCTGCTCCATGCATGCTATGTGTGTTTGAGCATCTTGACTTATGTCACCATGGTTGCTGGTTTGGTGGTGTTTTTGTACTTGCCGATGATTAGATGGTTGGTCGATCACTCGTACACTCGGGGGTGGAGCAAGTGAGCCTGGTGTGATGGCACAAATATCAATATCTTGTGCATCCTACCTGGCCTCACTTACTCCATCCCTGGATGTTAATATTTGTTTCGACCAACAAAGTATGAGGCATTCCATTTAGTTCATACTAGCTACTTCTTAATTGCATTGGCCTTTCTTCCATTTTAGTGCCGATGATTAAATTGTTTGGTCACTTGTACACTCTGGGGTGGGGCCACTGAGCCTGGTGCGATGGCACAAATATCAATCTCTTGTGCATCCTACCTGGCCTCGCTGACCCCATCCCTGAATGTTAATATTTCTTTCGACCAACAAAGTATGAGGCATATGATATCTAGTTGAGATACCACTTGGCTCTTTCTTCCATTTTAGTGCCGATGATGAATGTTTGGTCACCTATACGCCGCAATATACATTGTAGACGGGCCCCCCCCCCGGCCGCCGTTCCGTGAACGAGTCTTTGACGAGACAACAACGCCGACCTGCCTCTCCGGCGCAGAACCACGCCAGTCCTAGCCGCCTCTCTTGTGGCCGCGTCTCCTGCGCCCTGCACTCTTCGCCTTCTTGCCCGGTGAACAATAGACTTATCGTTGGAATAAGGAAGCCGACGACGGTCGATCGCAATCTAATCTTGCGACCGGCCGTCATCGGTTTGCTTATTCCAACGATCAGTCTATTGGTTCATCGGGCAAGAAGGCGAACAGTGCAGGACGCAAGACACACGGCCACAAGGGAGGCGGCTGGGACTGCCGTGGTTCTGCGCCGGAGAGGCAAATCGGCGTTGTTGTCTCGTCAAGGACCCGTTCACGGAACGGCGGCCGGGGAAAGGGGGCCCTTCTGCAAAGTATATTGCGGCGTATACTGCAACTATGGTTTCTGACCATAGTATTTTGTGTTGACCAACAATGTATGAGGCACTTATTCCATTTTGTCATTCCATTTGCTTTGATATTTTCAAAATGCCGATGATTAAAATGTTTGGTCCCCGTACACTCTGGGGTGGCGTAAGTGAGCCTGGTAAGATAGCACAAATATCAATCTCTTGTGCATCGGACTTGGTCTCGCTTACGCCATCCCGGAATGCTAATATTTGTGTTGACCAACAATGTATGAGGCACTTATTCCATTTTGTCATTCCATTTGCTTTGGTATTTCCAAAATGCCGATGATTAAAATGTATGAGGCATTTATTCCATTTCTCTTGTGCATCGGACTTGTTGGTCTCACTTTCTTCCATTTTCATCATAGTAGGAACTGGATATGAAGACCCGATGCAAGCGAGCCTGGTGGGTAGAGAGGAGGGGAGCAAAGGAGGAACCGGATGAAGACTACTTTGTATCTCGAAATTGTGAAATTTGTATGAATTAAGAGTTGTATGCAAAACATTTGTATATATTGTTGTATAATGTGATGATGATGTATAATGTTGCTATGTTATATGTGTTCACATTATATCTGTCTATATTATATCTGTATATAACCTGTATACTGTGTATAAAACCTGTATAATACACCAGGCAGTATAAAATCGAGTATACCGGTACAATGTTCTGTGGCGCACCAAAATGTAATTCAGTGGCGCACATGTTTCTGTGGCGCATGGGTAACCATGTGCGCCACAGAAACCTTAATTCTGTGGCGCACGGGCACCTGCGCCACGACTTATTTTTGTGGCGAGTTTCATGTCCCATCCGTCGCCTCGGAATCTGTTTTCGCTCTCTATATAGATTGCGTGGAGCTCTCCATAACTTCCTGTGCTTCTCCGTTGCTCCAATCCACCAAAGTCTTGTCTTGTTCATCTTTTTCAAGTTGTTTCATCTACGGTAGGTATGGCGTCCAATTCCACGGTCAGCAACCTGAAGCGGGGACGCGGTCGCCCTATTGGAAGCAAGGACAAGGTCCCCCGGGCGTCGAGGAAGTTGAAGGCTGCCGCTGCCCCGCCTGCGGATGTACCGAGGCCCAGTGGGGGCGTCACTGCCACCGGCGAGAATTGCCTCGTGAGCGTCGCGGCCGCCGCGTCCGCCGGTGCCGTAACAACCTTTTGGGTGCCACGGGACATTCCGGCCGTGGCCGTCGTGGAAAATAAGCCGCCAGTGAAATGCTCGTGGAAGGAGGTGTCGATGACCTTGTCACCGGCGCACGAGTTCTTGGTGTTCGTCACCGTCCCAGGGCTGATGAAGCTGAGGCTTCCGGTCGCCTTTGCCAAGGCGTACGCGCGGTACGATCCGGGCTATGCACTCTTGCGAGAGGCGAGTCCGAAGCAGGAGCCATGGAAGGTGTCGACTGTCTGGGAGCATGGAAGCCTGTACCTTGCTGGCGATTGGGGCATGTTCGCTGCTCTCTACGGTCTTCAGTCTGGGAATGTCCTGTCCTTTCGCCACAGGGAGGATACTGCTAGCTTCGTTGTCAAGGTCTTCAACAACGAGGCGTGCCGCGTTTCATTCCTCCCACTGTTGGTCTAGTATTAGCGACGTCGTCTACAACGAACCTGGTTGTGGAATCTTCTGATTTGTTTCACTCTTCGTTCTTGTATTCTGTTCTGTATTTCCGTATGATGTAATTTTCATGGTATTGCTGAAGTTGCAAGGAAGTCTGGGTACTTGTTTTTTTGAATTTGTACTTCTTGGTTTTGTTCTTATTCAAATGGTATACATTCTTTACGAGTACTGTGGTAAAACTGTCATCAGTACAGCTGTTCAACGGGAACGAGTAGAAATATCGTGTCTGTTGGTTTTAGTTAATAATTTCTCTTTCTTGTAGGTACAGTTGCTAAGAGGGCGGAGTACAAAAATGAAATTGACGGGAGTACATCTGATTTACGAAGAGCAACAGCAGATTGTTTCTGTTTGTTTTTGTTCATGTTTCATTTTATATAAGGTATATATTGTTAATAGCCTGGAGTAGTCCGTGGCAACTGAAAGGAGTACAGGTGCTGCATGGAGAGGGGTACGAGATTGTTTCTGTTGGTATAGTTGGTTTCTTCGGTTCTATGGGATAGGTACAGTTAGTAATATCGTAGAGTACAGTGTTGCAACTAAATCGAGGACAGTTGTGTCATGGAGAGGAGAACCAGATTGTTTCCGTTGGTTTCTTCTGTTCTATGTGATAGGTACAGTTGGTAATAGGGTAGAGTACAGCTGATCCCAGTTGATAGTTATGGAGTACTGTCCAATCAGAATCACGAGTACTAATACATAGTATGTATAAGTACCTAACGATGTGCTGCATAGGTACATTTATGTTGTTGATGGAGTGCTAAACCAGCAGGTGCACTGTACTGCTGTACAGCATGATGCATAAGTATGGTTGCATAGTATGCAATCGATGCGTAAGTACGGTTACATAGAATGAAATGGATGATTTTAATGCTATGTATTAAACTTATTTTTGGAACTGATGGACGACCCCTTGATCCCTGTAACTGCTTTCACCCCCACTACTTTTGACGGTTTTATAGGTGTTGGCGCATAAGTGTTTTTCATGGTCTATAATTAGCAACCGCTACTACTAACTGCCAACTCCAGTCCTTATATTCTGAACATGAACATTTCCTTGTGTCTCTATCACATCATCCGCTGAGAAACAACAACATACTGCCGTACAGGAAAATCCACTCTTTTTCTCTGCAATCATCATCAATGGAGCAGGGTTCTTCCTCTCTCGTTTCTGAGATCGCTTCTGGTCCATTGACCCATATCAGCGCTCACTCAGACGTCATCACCGTTGCTAGAATGTCCCGAGGTATGCCAGGTATGCGCAATGCTATCCGTGAGGATGCAAGGTTTCCTTTTGGATCGCCGTGTCTGCTGCATTCTGATCCTCGTTCATGGCCCGCTGATCGCACTGAACAGGTATTCATTGTTTTCCATTGATTGCATGAAAATGTTTGTGTACTGTATTTCACACTAGAGAATTCGTAAATTCGCAGGGTATTGACGCATCGCTAATGCCACTGGACTCTCCTTCCGCAAAAGCATTTGTTCCTTGTACACAGGAGGGGCCTGGCGACAAGCACTGGGTTGGTTCCAATGGCGAATGGGTTGCAGTTGTTCAGGAGCAAGCACGGTGGTCTCTGCTTAACGTCTACACAGATGAGGAGATCCCTCTGCCATCCGTTCGTAACGTTGGCATCGTTCCTGATGGGCCTTTCTTGTATCGGTATGATTTGGCACACATGCAGTTGTTGAAGATTCAGATAACTGCTGAACCATACAGGGTTGGAAACAAATGGAACTACTATGTCATAGCAGTGTTTGATAAGATAATTGCAATCATGCGTGGTGGTAGTAGGGACGTGCAGTGGAGGATCCTTCGCAATGATTACCTTGCACCTTCAAGGTATGTTGATGCCATTCTTACGACTGGTAGGATCTACGCTGTTACTGCACCCAGAGGGGACGTCCTTGTTTGGGAACCTACTATTTGGGGTTAGTTTTTGATTTCTGTGCTTATAGTTTAATTTTTTCTTTATTTTTGCTCTTATTATTTTTTATTGCGTAGTGTTCTTTGCATGACGTTATTCCTAGTTATGTAATATCTGATGTATCTTAACTACATCTAAACAAATAAACAGGTGCTGGTGCTGCTCCTCGGGTGATAGCTGCTCCAGAGATTATTGAGCAGCCAAACTTACATGGTGCTGTTCATGATGGTAACAACATTCCTCCCGGCACGTGGTTCCTTTCTCCGGGGCATGAAGGCACCATTCTTTGGATTAATGTTAGAGGTCATGGTGAACCCAGTGAAGGTGATCCCATGGATCATATGGGTAGGGCGCTTTTGTAGAACAGCAGCAAGTTTCCCTTAAGTGGATTACCCAAGGTTTATCGAACTCAGGGAGGAAGAGGTCAAAGAGATCCCTCTCATGCAACCCTGCAACCACAAAGCAAGAAGTCTCTTGTGTCCCCAACACACCTAATAGGTGCACTAGTTCGGCGAAGAGATAGTGAAATACAAGTGGTATGAATGAATATGAACAGTAGTACGGTGCCAGAAAAGTGCTTGGCGCGTAGTTGACGATAGTAATATTGTAGAAAGTAAACATGCAGTAGTAACGCAACAGTAGTAACGCAGTGAAACAGTAACAAGCAGTGATAGCAGTATTTAGGAACAAGGCCTAGGGATTAGACTTTCACTAGTGGACACTCTCAACATTGATCACATAACAGAATATAAATGCATACTCTACACTTTTGTTGGATGATGAACACATTGCGTAGGATTACACGAACCCTCAATGCCGGAGTTAACAAGCTCCACAATAATGCTCATATTTTAGTAACCTTTAGTGTAAGATAGATCAAAAGACTAAACCAAGTACTAGCATAGCATGCACACTGTCACCTTCATGCATATGTAGGAGGAATAGATCACATCAATATTATCATAGCAATAGTTAACTTCGCAATCTACAAGAGATCACAATCATAGCCTACGCCAAGTACTCACACGGTGCACACACTGTCACCTTTACACACGTGGAGGAGGAATAGAGTACTTTAATAACATCACTAGAGTAGCACATAGATGAATAGTGATACAAAACTCATATGAATCTCAATCATGTAAGGCAGCTCATGAGATCATTGTATTGAAGTACATAGGAGAGAGATTAACCACATAGCTACCGGTACAGCCCCGAGCCTCGATGGAGAACTACTCCCTCTTCATGGGAGCAGCAGCGTTGATGAAGATGGCGGTGGAGATGGCAGCGGTGTCGATGGAGAAGCCTTCCGGGGCACTTCCCCGTCCGGCAGGGTGCCGGAACAGAGACTCCTGTCCCCTAGATCTTGGCTTCGCGATGGCGGCGGCCTGGAACTTTTCTCGTATCGTGGCTTCCTCCGTAAGGGTTTTCGATGCAGGGGCTTTAAATAGGCGAAGAGGCGGCGCAGAGGGCTGACGAGGCGGCGACACCATAGGGGCGCGGCCACCCCCAGCCGCGCCGGCTATGGTCCGGTGGGCCTGTGCCCCCTCTCCGCGGTTCTCGTGTGTTCTGGATGCTTCCGCAAAATAGGAACGGGCGTTGATTTCGTCCGATTCCGAGAATATTTCGTTACTAGGATTTCTGAAACCAAAAACAGAGAAAACAGGAACCACTTCGGCATCTTGTTAATAGGTTAGTTCCAAAAAACAATATGACATAAAGTGTGCATAAAACATGTAGATATCATCAATAATGTAGCATGGAACATAAGAAATTATCGATACGTTGGAGACGTATCAGCATCCCCAAGCTTAGTTCTGCTCGTCCCGAGCAGGTAAAACGATAACAAAGATAATTTCTGAAGTGACATGCCATCCTAATCTTGATCATACTATTTGAAAACATATGTAATGAATGCAGCAATCAAAACAATGGTAATGACATGAGTAAACAACTGAATCATAAAGCAAAGACTTTTCATGAATAGTACTTCAAGACAAGCATCAATAAGTCTTGCATAAGAGTTAACTCATAAAGCAATAATTCAAAGTAGAGGTATTGAAGCAACACAAAAGAAGATTTAAGTTTCAGCGGTTGCTTTCAACTTTCAACATGCATATCTCATGGATAATTGTCAACATAGAGTAATATAACAAATGCAATAAGCAAGTATGTAGGAATCAATGCACAGTTCACAAGTGTTTGCTACTTGAGGTGGAGAGAGATAGGTGAACTGACTCAACAATAAAAGTAAAAGAATGGTCCTTCAAAGAGGAAAGCATCGATTGCTATATTTGTGCTAGAGCTTTTATTTTGAAAACATAAAGAGAGCATAAAAGGTAAAGTTTTGAGAGGTGTTTGTTGTTGTCAACGAATGGTAGTGGGCACTCTAACTACCTCATCAACCAGACTTTCAAGAGCGGCTCCCATGAAGGACGTTATCTCTGCAAGGTAGATCACCCCTCTTCTCTTTTGTTTACACATGTACTTTAGTTTAGTTTTTCTTTATTATGGATGACACTCCTCCCAACCTTTTGCTTACACAAGCCATGGCTAACCGAATCCTCGGGTGCCTTCCAACATTCACATACCATGGAGGAGTGTCTATTTGCAAAATTAAGTTGCTTACTGATGAATCAGAGCAAAACATGTGAAGAGAATTATTAATGCAAGTTAATTAATTGAGGCTGGGAACCTCATTGCCAGCTCTTTTTGCAAAATTATTGGATAAGCGGATGAAGCCACTAGTCCATTGTGAAAGTCTGTCAAAAAGTAAATGACAAGATCGAAAGATAAAACACCACATACTTCCTCATGAGCTATAAAACATTGACACAAATAAGAGGTGATAAATTTTTGAATTGTTTAAAGGTAGCACTCAAGCAATTTACTTTGGAATGGCGGAGAAATACCATGTAGTAGGTAGGTATGGTGGACACAAATGGCATGAATATTGGCTCAAGTATTTGGATGCATGAGAAGTATTCCCTCTCGATACAAGGCTTAGGCTAGCAAGGTTATTTGAAACAAACACAAGGATGAAATGGTGCAGCAAGACTCACATAAAAGACATATTGTAAACATTATAAGACTCTACACCGTCTTCCTTGTTGTTCAGAACTCAATACTAGAAATTATCTAGACCTTAGAGAGACCAATTATGCAAACCAAATTTTAGCAAGCTCTATGTATTTCTTCATTAATGGGTGCAAAGCATATGATGCAAGAGCTTAAACATGAGCACAACAATTTCCAAGTATCACATTACCCAAGACATTTTAGAATTACTACATGTAGCATTTTCCAATTCCAACCATATAACAATTTAACGAAGAGGAAACTTCGCCATGAATATTATGAGCTAAGAACACATGTGTTCATACGAACCAGCGGAGCGTGTCTCTCTCCCACACAAGGATGAACTTATTCAGAGAACTAAGATAACAAAACAAAAATAAAAATAAAAGCACACAGACGCTCCAAGTAAAGTACATAAGATGTGACTGAATAAAAATATAGTTTCACTAGAAGAAACCTGATAAGTTGTCGATGAAGAAGGGGATGCCTTGGGCATCCCCAAGCTTAGATGCTTGAGTCTTCTTAAAATATGCAGGGATGAACCACCGGGGCATCCCCAAGCTTAGACCTTTCATTCTTCTCGATCACATTATATCACCCTCTTCTATTGACCCTTGAAAACTTCCTTCACACCAAACTTCAAGCAAACTCATTAGAGGGTTAGTGCATAATCAAAAATTCACATGTTCAGAGGTGACACAATCATTCTTAACACTTCTGGACATTGCACATAACTTCTGAAAGTTAATGGAACAAAGAAACTCATTCAACTTAACAAAAGCGGCAATGCGAAATAAAAGGCAGAATCTGTCAAAAACAGAACAGTCCGTAAAGACGAATTTAAAAATGGCACCAGACTTGCTCAAACGGAAAAACTCAAAACTAATGAAAGTTGCGTACATATCTGAGGATCACGCTCGTAAATTGGCAGATTTTTTCGAATTTTCTACAGAGAACTGTGCCCAGATTCGTGACAGACAGCAATGCTGTTTCTGCGCAGCGATCCCAAATATAACATCAACTTTGATATAGAAACTTTACTTGGCACAGAAAACATGATAAGGGAGGTTGCTACAGTAGTAAACAACTTCCAAGACTCAAATATAAAACAAAGTACTGTAGTAAAAAAAAACACATGGGTTATCTCCCAAGAAGTTCTTTCTTTATAGCCATTAAGATGGGCTCAGCAGTTTTAATGATGCACTCGCAAGAAATAGTAGTTGAAGCAAAAGAGAGCATCAAGAGGCAAATTCAAAACACATTTAAGTCTAACATGCTTCCTATGCATAGGAATCTTGTAAATAAACAAGTTCATGAAGAGCAAAGTAACAAGCATAGGAAGATAAAACAAGTGTAGCTTCAAAAATTTCAGCACATAGAGAGGTGTTTTAGTAACATGAAATTTTTTACAACCATATTTTCCTCTCTCATAATAACTTTCAGTAGCAACATGAGCAAACTCAACAATATAACTATCACTTAAAGCATTCTTATCATGAGTCTCATGCATAAAATAATTACTACTCCCAACATAAGCATAATCAATTTTATTAGTTGTAGTGGGAGCAAATTCAACAAAGTAGCTATCATTATTATTCTCATCATCAAATATAGGAGGCAAAGTATCATCAAAGTAAATTTTCTCCTCAATGCTTGGGGGACTAAAAATATCATGCTCATCAAAACCAGCTTCCCCAAGCTTAGAATTTTCCATATCATTAGCAACAATAGTGTTCAAAGCATTCATATTAATATGTTCCATGGGTTTTTTAATTTTCGCATCAAACCATCCATGTCTTAAATCAGGAAATAGAATAAAAAGGTCATTGTTGTCCATTATGCCTAACTAGTGTAAACAAGAAACCAAATGTCGCAATTGCAGAGTCTAAAGGAAATAGCTTCGAGCACACACAATGGCGCCAGAAAAGTACTACCTGGAACCGGAGTATGAGTGCCTTTTACCTTTCCTCCCCGGCAACGGCGCCAGAAAAGTGCTTGGCGCGTAGTTGACGAGGGAGGAAAAGTGCTTAGTTGCCGGGCTTGCCAATGTGTGAGTGCCGTTTACCTTCCCTCCCAACGGCGCCAGAAAAGTGCTTGATGTCTACGGGTGCTTCTATTCTTGTAGACAGTGTTGGGCCTCCAAGAGCAGAGGTTTGTAGAACAGCAGCAAGTTTCCCTTAAGTGGATTACCCATGGTTTATCGAACTCAGGGAGGAAGAGGTCAAAGAGATCCCTCTCATGCAACCCTGCAACCACAAAGCAAGAAGTCTCTTGTGTCCCCAACACACCTAATAGGTGCACTAGTTCGGCGAAGAGATAGTGAAATACAAGTGGTATGAATGAATATGAGCAGTAGTACGGTGCCAGAAAAGTGCTTGGCGCGTAGTTGACGATAGTAATATTGTAGAAAGTAAACATGCAGTAGTAACGCAGCAGTAGTAACGCAGTGAAACAGTAACAAGCAGTGATAGCAGTATTTAGGAACAAGGCCTAGGGATTAGACTTTCACTAGTGGACACTCTCAACATTGATCACATAACAGAATAGATAAATGCATACTCTACACTTTTGTTGGATGATGAACACATTGCGTAGGATTACACGAACCCTCAATGCCGGAGTTAACAAGCTCCACAATAATGCTCATATTTTAGTAACCTTTAGTGTAAGATAGATCAAAAGACTAAACCAAGTACTAGCATAGCATGCACACTGTCACCTTCATGCATATGTAGGAGGAATAGATCACATCAATATTATCATAGCAATAGTTAACTTCGCAATCTACAAGAGATCACAATCATAGCCTATGCCAAGTACTCACACGGTGCACACACTGTCACCTTTACACACGTGGAGGAGGAATAGAGTACTTTAATAACATCACTAGAGTAGCACATAGATGAATAGTGATACAAAACTCATATGAATCTCAATCATGTAAGGCAGCTCATGAGATCATTGTATTGAAGTACATAGGAGAGAGATTAACCACATAGCTACCGGTACAGCCCCGAGCCTCAATGGAGAACTACTCCCCTCATGGGAGCAGCAGCGTTGATGAAGATGGCGGTGGAGATGGCAGCGGTGTCGATGGAGAAGCCTTCCGGGCACTTCCCGCTCCGGCAGGTGCCGAACAGACTCCTGTCCCCATCTTGGCGCGATGGCGGCGGCTCGGAACTTTTCTCGTATCGTGGCTTCCTCCGTAAGGGTTTCGATGGGGCTTTAAATAGGCGAAGAGGCGGCGCAGAGGGCTGACGAGGCGGCGACACCATAGGGGCGCGGGCCACCCCCAGCCGCGCCGGCCTATGGTCTGGTGGGCCTGTGCCCCTCTCTCGGTTCTCGTGTGTTCTGGATGCTTCCGGGCAAAATAGGAACCTGGGCGTTGATTTCGTCCGATTCAGAATATTTCGTTACTAGGATTTCTGAAACCAAAAACAGCAGAAACAGGAACCGGCACTTCGGCATCTTGTTAATAGGTTAGTTCCAGAAAATGCACGAATATGACATAAAGTGTGCATAAAACATGTAGATATCATCAATAATGTAGCATGGAACATAAGAAATTATCGATACGTTGGAGACGTATCAGAGGTCATGGTGAACCCAGTGAAGGTGATCCCATGGATCATATGGGTAGGGCGCTACTGAATTACCCGTCGATGCGTTGTCATGTTTATGCAAGAGATTCTTACAGTGAAGACCCCGTCACACCAAATTGGGTCAGGCTTGAAGATCTGCAAGGCACATCTGTGTTCGTTGGTATAAACTACCCTTTTCTGCTTGGTCCTCCTGATGAAGCTGGTGTCGACGGTGTCCATGCAGCTCCTGTTTTCACACCAGACTGTGTGTTTGCTACTCACAAGCGTTTCCACCAAGTACCACAGCCTGTTCCAGATTGGTGCAGGATGTCAGTCAATGGTGGAGTTGGCATTGGTTCTACTTTTGAGTATGGTGTGGCTAACTGGGGTGATATTGTGGAGTCTCCTATGTGGTTTGTTCCTACTTTGCCAGTTGTAGTGTGGGGATTTGGCTTTTAGAGATGAAGAAGTGTCTGAGAACTCTATAAGTGTCGCTAGTGAAGTATTTTTAAGTCAGTTCTATTGCAGTTGTGTTCTTTAAACCATGGGTTGAATTTGTATTAAAGTTTGTTTCAAGGATGTTTTATTCTTATATGTTCCTTTGTTTGTGTTGTATTGAAGAATCTTATATGTAGTATTGTAAATTTTAACAGACTTCTGGTTATTCAAGATGTTGTTGTTCTTAACTGTTTATTTATCTGTTTATCCACAACTTTTCTGTGCCAGTGTGGTGGAGTACATATGTTACCTTAGTACAAGTACAGCTGTGGCACCAACAAAACCATCTATATAATAATATATGTAAAATTGGAACCATTTTTGTTTGTACTAAAAGTATCATGGTTTGTTCCTCTAAACATGTTTTGTTACATTAACCTTTAAACATAGTCTGTTAAATGAGTCGCCTGTTAGAGCTGGTTCACCACCGGCACGACGACTCTTACGGCATCATCTCCTCCAGATCGTTGAGTCCTCTAACCGCCATCTTCCGCGATGTGTCATCCTCACCCCTGAGATCCAAACATTGCCTGCGCCGCTGCAATTTGCTCCTCTAGGCCCTGCCCTGACAAGTGTGCCCACGATGATGCTAAACATATCTGCAGTAGCAGTAGCTTCCGTCACAGTTTCGTCTGACGCTTCTCCTCTGCCATCTTTGGCTATGTTGAACTTTCATAATTTAGATGTCTAATTCAGGACCAGGAAAGTAAAATTGACACAAAATTACCTATGGGAGTTTGGGGCTCACCACAGGCAGACTTATAGTATATCAGCAATTCTGAATATCCTGTTATAGTTCGCGCCGTGCTGGTGCTGAGGAGTGGATAAACCTAACCCTAACCGTGTTTGGCAGTCAGTCGAATTTAATAATGCCTTGAAAATCATCGGGAATGGGAGAATATTATGTAGTACTGGTAGTACTAGTATTTGTTTAATTAGATAAGAATTGCAACACAAAGGATGACATATCCTAGTGGTTCGAAGGTGTTACGCATAGGTCGTGAGTTCAACTACTCTTACGTGTCATTTATGTTGAGGTAAAACTGAGTGTGGATATGAGGTGATGTGGGACAGTTTAGTAACAGCGGTTGTAATTGTTAGTAAATTGTGTCACATCATCTTCTATCCAACACCTGTTGTACATTTTTTTATTATTATTATTATAACAGGTGATATAATCATTTCATTTGTAATGTAAGAGCATCTGCGCCCCCGAAATAGTTGTCGGCAGAGACGTCGGCACTTCGCTATGGGTGACGCCCTAATGTTTCGTTTTTCACGCAAGCTCCTCCCACCACTGATGTTGGCCTGGCTAGCACCAGCGCTGGCTTGCCGCCTCCCGCCACCGCCATGCCTCCTGGCGATATAGTCGTTCCGCCTCCTTGAATGCTAGTTGTTCCTCCTCCTACCGCTTCTACTGCTCTTTCTGTTGACCCCACTACTCCGCCTGCTGCCGTGCGTCCTACAGTTGTTGTGCTTCCTTGCGCTCTCTTCGCTCCGCCTCCTAGCTCTGCCTCTCGTCTGCGACATAGGCACCTACGGTTGCTGATGGTGTCATCTCCTCCGACGCCTCATACTATGCAAGTTGTGGTTCCGCTAACACGACTTATACGGCCGTCTCTAGCGCCGCGTCGTCGCACGAATCGAACATTGTTATATTTCTAGGGTTTTTGAACCAATGAGGCGGGAGGGAGGGATAATATAGAACGTCGGCTAGGCAGGAAACCTCCCGCACCGTGTCGTGTCGGGAGAATTTCCGCGCAATGTAGTGGATAAAAATATGTCATTTGTTAGGTATTTAATGTAGTATATGGTAGTGTGGCAGATACATCGGAACGGTGCTTCCTGCTAGACATGGTATGGCCGAATCAATTGAAGCACGTGTCACATCTAAAGTGCTAGGAACACAACGATCGCAAGAACAAAAAAAAGGAAGCACTTTGTCGGTCAACGTCCTGCCGTTTTGTTGATAACCCTATAGGATAAGTAGGGAAAATTGATTATAACCATCCCTCCTCACGCCTTCCTTATTCGCACGTCCGTACGTCTGCACGTTTGCACGTATAACTCACAGTTATTATTTATTAAATGTAATTAATCCGCTTTTAGGCTATCTGGCTGTTCACATCCGAATGAGGGAATATAATTCGGCAGTGATGTTTTCTCACTCATCGTCACCACGTTAATCTTCTATAAAATAGAACCTCAAACCAAGCAGATAAGTGTCAAAACCATCATTTGAATCATTTTCTTCTCCCATCGTTATGTCTCGCCAAGGAAGTGACACCGTATATTCGTTCGAGCATCTCTCAATGGATTTCAAGGTCACTGTAACTACAAGGTCTGCAACAATGGAGAAGTGGATATACCGCGTATCAGAAGATTTCCTTTGCGACGCCAGGCCAAAGATTGTTGGTCTTGCAGCTATGTGTTGCCAATGACATCATTCTTTTCCAGGTATCACGAATTAGACTATACTTTTTTTCTACCAAATGTTCCGAATTATATACGTCGTTCATCTTTATTTTCGATTTTCTCAGATATTTCACGCAACAAAGGTTCCAGATTTGTTAAAGAAATTCTTGAGCTCGGCGAAGGTCTGGTTTTTTGGTGCAGCAATTGATATGGATCGCAGGATGCTGATGCCGTACGGATTAAAAATCAGGTGTGCCTTCGACTTGCAGAAGATGATCAATATCCATAAACTAGGTCCAGGTGTTAAGAATGTAAGAATACCATCACTCTATGACCTGTCAAATTCTGTGTTGGGGACAAGTTTGGAAAAGAAAGGTGATTCGTGCAAGAAAATAAGAGAGGAAGGTTGGGCAAGCCCCGAATTAAGGTTTGAGCAGGTCAAATATGCAGCCTTGGATGCACGGCTAAGCTTTGAAATTCCTAGGAAAAAATGGGCAATTAAGGGATACGATATTACTGGATAAATTTACAATGTATGACTGATACTGTTATCATTCATATGATTTACTGTAATGTGTTTATATACAATTATTAATCAATGTAATGTGTGTTAATGTGTGCTTTGGATATTGAAATTTTCTTTTGTATATCAGTACTGGGTTGAGCGGTTGTATTGACACGAGTATAGCTGCTGATAGAGTATGAGTACCAGTTGTAGTACGTACATTCGATAAGGGCCTTAAGTACACCCGCTTTTAGTCTGGGATACAGGTGCAAGTTGTATCGAGTATAGTTGTGAAGGGCGCACGAGTACAGATTGGGAAGCAATAGGAGTACATAAGTGTTTATCTATGTTCAGCATGTTTTTTGTTCACTGGGCGATCTAGTACAGCATGTTTTTTTGTAAAGATTACAGTGGTGAAAGGTGCGTGAGTACAGCTACGGTACGAAGAGTATTACAAGCGTGTTTCTCCATGTGTTCTGCATGATCTGTGTTCTCTGGAAAGGTACAGGTGCCGAAAATCGTCGAGTACAGTAGTGAAGGCTGCACGAGTTCATATTTGGCACCGAGTAGAATACATGAGTGTTTCTCTATGTTTTCTGCAATGATTGGTTTCTGTTGTACAATACAGTTCTTTAGGTTGCACGAGTTCAGCTTTTACGACAGGAAGTGGAGTGCAGGAGTGTTTCTCCATGATTTCTTCAAGTTTTGGGTTCTTTGGCAATGTACAGGTGCCACAATGGGTCGAGTACAGTTCTGAAGGTTGCACGAGTTCAGCTTTGACGACAGGAAGTTGAGTGCAGGAGTGTTTCTCCATGATTTCTGCAAGTTTTGGGTTCTTTGGCAATGTACAGGTGCCACAATGGGTCGAGTACATTTCTGAAGGTTGCACGAGTTCAGCTTTGGCACCAAGTTGAGTACAATAGTGTTTCTCTATGATTTCTGCAAGTTTTGGGTTCTTTGGGAATGTACAGGTGCCACAATGGGTCGAGTACAGTTCTGAAGGATGCACGAGTTCAGCTTTGGCACCATGTTGAGTACAAGAGTGTTTCTCCATGTTTTCTGCAAATTTTGGGTTCTCTGACAAGTTACAGGTGCCCCAATGGGTCGAGTACAGATGTGAAGGTTGCACGAGTTCAACTTAAACAGCAAGTTGATTACAAGTATGTTGCTCCATGTTTTCAGCAAGAATTTGGTTATGTGTGGGAAGGTACAGGTGCCACAATGGATCGAGTACAGATGTGAAGGTTGCACGAGTTCAACTTAAACAGCAAGTTGATTACAAGTATGTTGCTCCATGTTTTCAGCAAGAATTTGGTTATGTGTGGGAAGGTACAGGTGCCACAATGGATCGAGTACAGATGTGAAGGTTGCACGAGTTCAACTTAAACAGCAAGTTGATTACAAGTATGTTGCTCCATGTTTTCAGCAAGAATTTGGTTATGTGTGGGAAGGTACAGGTGCCACAATGGATCGAGTACAGATGTGAAGGTTGCACGAGTTCAACTTAAACAGCAAGTTGATTACAAGTATGTTGCTCCATGTTTTCAGCAAGAATTTGGTTATGTGTGGGAAGGTACAGGTGCCACAATGGATCGAGTACAGATGTGAAGGTTGCACGAGTTCAACTTAAACAGCAAGTTGATTACAAGTATGTTGCTCCATGTTTTCAGCAAGAATTTGGTTATGTGTGGGAAGGTACAGGTGTCACAATGGATCGAGTACAGTTGTCAAGACTGAACGAGGTCAGCTTTGACACCAAGTCGATTGCAGGAGTGTTTCTTCATGCTTTCTGCAATATTTGGGTTCTTTGTGAAGATACAGGTGCCACAACTTTCGAGTACAGTTGCTCAAGACAAGTATTCAGGGGGTTTTGATATTGCAGATAAATAAAGTACAAGTAAATAAAATGCGAGAGAAATAATTGCAGCGAGTGGCCCAATCCTTTTTAGCACAAAGGACAAGCCGGTTTGATTACTTATAATGACCAAACGTTCTTGAGGACACACGGGATTTTAGTCTAGTGCTTTCGCTTCATACAGCTGATTAATCTTCATTGTTTTGATAAGTGTTGTGTGGGTGAACCTATGCTAATGCACCGCCCTTCCTAGGACTAATACATACTTGTGATTATACCCCTTGCAAGCATCCGCAACTACAAGAAAGTAATTAAGATAAATCTAACCACAGCCTTAAACTCTGAGATCCTGCGATCCCTCCTGCATCGATATACTAACGGGGGCTCAGGTTTCTGTCACTCCGGCAACCCCGCAATTAGCAACCGAATACAAGATGCACTCCCCTAGGCCCATAAATGGTGAAGTGTCGTGTAGTCGACGTTCACACGACACCACTAGAAGAATGACACCACAACTTAAATATCATAACATTGAATATTACTCAACCATAATTCACTACTAGCATTTAGACTTCACCCATGTCCTCAAGAACTAAACGAACTACTCACGAGACATCATATGGAATACAATCAGAGGTGATATGATGATGAATAACAATCTGAACATAAACCTTGGTTCAATGGTTTCACTCAATAGCATCTACAACAAGTATAGAATAACACCGGGAGAGTTTCCCCTATCAAACAATCAAGATTTAACCCGAATTGCTACAACGATGACGAGGTGCAGCGGTGGTGATGGCGGTGTAGATGGTGGAGATGATGATGATGATGATGGAGATGATGTCCCGCTCGATGACGATGGCGATGGCGTCGATTTCCCCCTCCGGGAGGGAATTTCCCCGGCGATTCCTGCCCGCCGGAGAGCTCTTTCTCTCTGGTGTTCTCCGCCCCGCAGGCGGCTGTAACCCTTCGTGAGGTCCTCTCTGGCTTAGGTTTTCGGGACGAAGGAGTACGCGAAGAAAAGGAGGCGAAAGGGGCTGGCCCCGAGCACAGTGTGCGCGCCAGCCTTGGGCCGCGCCGCCCTGTGGTCTGGGCCCACAGTGGCTCCTCTCTGCTCCCCTTTGGCTCCCTCCGTCATCTGGAAAAATAGGAATTTACGTGAAATTCCCTTCCACAGTTGATCTTCCGAAATATTGCGTTCTGACGGTGCTTTTTCCAGCAGAATCCCGGCTCCGGTGCTTGATCCTCCAATGATGATGAAACATGCAAAATAGATGAAATAACATAAGTATTGTGTCCCAATATGAAATATATCAATGAATAACAGCAAATTATGATACAAAATAGTGATGCAAATTGGACGTATCAACTCCCCCAAGCTTAGACCTCGCTTGTCCCCAAGCGAAACTGAGCTCGATAAACGAGACCACATGTTTATGGAGTGAAGAGTCGATAAATAAAATACGGACAAGAAGCATCATATTCATTCACACAAGACATTCTAGTAAACAACTTCCTCATATAACTCATCTTGAAATAAGTAAAGAGAAATCACAAGTAAAGGTGCATAAGAAATCATAATTGGTGATGGCAAACTTTGTTCTTGGTCAGAGAACTACTAACGGATTGTACTTCTAAGCAAAGCTTTCATATTAGAATTTATAGCTGAGCCTTCATATTTAAACATAACAATCTCCTCATAATCATTGATAACTTCAAAGTCATATTCATTCAGATAAAATTGGTACTAAACAAGAAAGTATAAAAGACATGATTAACTGGATCACAGCATAAATGATTGGTTCACAACAACTCAATTGCTTGCTTGAGATAGAGGGAAATAGGTTTACTGACTCAACATAAAAGTAAAAGATAGGCCCTTCGCAGAGGGAAGCAGGGATTAAATCATGTGCTAGAGCTTTTCAAGTTTTGAAATCATATAAAGAGAATAAAAGTAAGATTTTGAGAGGTGCTTGTTGTTGTCAACGAATGGTAGCGGGCACTCTAACCCCCTTGCCAAACGAACCTTCAAAGAGCGGCTCCCATGAGGGACGGCATCTCTACCAGCAAGGTAGATCATCCCCCTTCTCTTTTGTTTACACATGTATTTTAGTTTTATTAAGGATGACACTCCCCCAACCTTGGCTTTCTCAATCCATGGCTAACCGAATCCTCGGGTGCCTTCCAACATTCACATACCATGGAGGAGTGTCTATTGCAAAATTAAGTTGCTTACTGATAAATCAGAGCAAAACATGTGAAGAGAATTATTAATGAAAGTTATTAATTGGGGCTGGGAACCCCGTTGCCAGCTCTTTTTGCAAAATTATTGGATAAGCGGATGTGCCGCTAGTCCATTGGTGAAAGTCCGCCCAACAAGATTGAAAGATGAAACACCACATACTTCCTCATGAGCTATAGAACATTGACACAAATAAGGAGTAGTATAGTTTGAATTATTTAAAGGTAGCACATGAAGTATTTACTTGGAATGGCAGAAAATACCATGTAGTAGGTAGGTATGGTGGACACAAATGGCATAGGTTTGGTCTAAGGTTATGGATGTATGAGAAGCATTTCCTCTCGATACAGGTCTTTGGCTAGCAAGGTTTGATAGCAAGCATAAAGGTTGAGGGAAACAAACAAATATACATATGATAGAACAATCATGCATCTTTCTCATAAGCACAAGCAATTTTAACTTCAGAATACTAAGCATAGAGATAATAGAGTAATATATCTAAGTGTATTTCTCTCTTTATTAAACATCAAGATGTTGTTGCTATTGACCAATGCTAAGTTTGCCAAAACCAAATAGATTTACTCGATGCTCCCAAAGTGATATCAATACTCATGTCAAGAGTAATCATATAATGGAGATTGCAAACTAAAATAAGGTGTGCAAAAAGTAAATGATAAGACTTCTCATTAATATTTCATAACGATAACTCACACCAACGGATACATAGATAACTAACTAAGAGAGATACTTCCACATTGCATACTATTCCATATGATAACTTCCCTACTCATGATATGACACTACTTGATAGTAAAAGATAAAGGTGATGATGATGTGATACCGCGGCACTCCCCCAAGCTTGGAACAAACCAAGGGGATGCCAATACCGATGATGAATTACTCCTTCGGTGATGATGGTGAATCTTTGTCGTCATCAGACTTCCATGGAAGAGGCCCTCCATCAACAAAAGACATCTTGGTCTCCGGAAACCTGAAACTAGCAGCATGACTTATGCGCTTAAACCTGTTTTCATACTCACAGTTTTGATTATGAACATCATAGAGTTGAGCTTGGAGTTTGTTGGTGGTGTCGTGAAGTGAGAAGATATCGTCCCACAACTTTGCAGTCTCCTTCTTGTGCCCATCAATGAGTTCAGACACAATCTTGTGAAAGATATCCACTTCACGCTCAGCCATCTTCTTGTAGTTGAAAACCTCTTGTTCCAGTTTCTCCATCCTGTCTTCCAAGCTCCCTTCTCCCTTAGGACCCTGGACATCTTTGATCTGCAACTCTCCATCCACGAGCTGCAACTCTTTGGGGTGCATCTTCAGCTCGTTCATGTACGGGTTGACGACGTCCTCAAAGAAGCTGTCCTTCTGAGTTCCCGACGAAGACATGATGGATCTAGATCCGAAGCAGATCCTGGCAGAAAACAGCTCGAAACAAAACGCGACGAGAAAACGATATTACGGACCTCCAGGGGTCCGGGAGATTATATAGCAAATATTTTTACGACAAAAGGAAGGTTCCAGGCCGAAAACGAGTGGAAACGGGACGCCGAGGGGCTGTCACCATAGGTCGGCGCGGCCAGGTGGGGCCCGCGCCGACCTGTGGTGACGGGCCCTCGCGCGTCTTTTCCACTCCGTTTCGATTCCGTAATTTTTCATATTTTCTAAAAACAGCAGAAATAATGTTCGGAAAGGTAAACGCGGACTTTTTATTACCTGTACTGTTACCTATTCAAAGTCCAGTTCTGGCGGACTGTCAATTTGTCCTTTGATGAAAGCCTCCGGTGTTTCCACTTGAATAATATCAACATCAACATTATAAGAATCACCCGAGATATAATGCTTGAGTCTTTGTCCATTCACCACTTGCGTGGCATTGCCTTGGAGAGAGCTAATTTTAATTGCTCCTGAACGATACACCTCCTCAACAACATATGGTCCTTCCCACTTCGAGAGTAATTTCCCTGCAAAGAATCTGAGACGAGACCGATACAATAGAACTTGATCTCCAACATTAAATTCTCTTTTGATGATCCTTCTATCATGCCATTTTTTAACTTTTTCTTTAAAGAGTTTAGCATTTTCATAAGCTTCACTTCTCCATTCATCTAGAGAACTTAATTGCAACAACCTCTTATTACCGGCTAATTTAGGATCTTTATTTAGTTCTCTAACAGCCCAATAAGCTTTGTGCTCTAGTTCTAGAGGTAAATGACAAGCTTTTCCATAAACCATTTTATAAGGTGACATTCCCATAGGATTTTTATAAGCAGTTCTATAAGCCCATAATGCTTCTTTCAATTTACTAGCCCAATTCTTTCTAGATTTATTAACAGTCTTACCCAAGATAGCTTTAATCTCTCTATTTGATAATTCTACTTGACCACTAGTTTGAGGGTGATAAGCAGAAGCAATTCTATGATTAATACCATACTTAGCAAGAGTTTTTCTAAAACCTCCATGAATGAAATGAGAACCTCCATCAGTCATAATATATCTAGGTACTCCAAATCTAGGAAATATAATATCTATAAGCATTTTTATAGAGGTCTCACCATCAGCACTTTTTGTAGGTATAGCTTCTACCCATTTAGTAACATAATCAACAACAACAAGTATATGAGTGTTACCGTCTGAAGAAGGGAAAGGACCCATGAAGTCGAATCCCCAACAATCTAATGGTTCAATAACAAGAGTATAATTCATAGGCATTTCATTGCGTCTAGAGATATTACCAACTCTTTGACATTCATCACAAGATAAAATAAATTTCCTTGCATCTTTGAAGAGTGTTGGCCAATAAAAACCTGATTGTAGAACCTTTTGCGCGGTTCTATCTCCAGCGTGATGTCCTCCATAAACACTTCCATGACATTTATTCAATATCTCCCGTTGTTCATATTCAGGAACACATCTTCGCATAATACCATCCACTCCTTCTTTATATAAGTGTGGGTCATCCCAAAAATAATGCCTCAAGTCATAAAAGAATTTCCTCCTTTGCTGAGCTGAAAAGGTTGGAGGCAAATACTTCGAAACAATAAAGTTAGCATAATCTGCATACCAAGGGCTCTCTCGCGAGCTCACCTTTATTACAGCCAATTGTTCATTTGGAAAACTATCATTAACAGGAACAGGATCATAAGCAATATTTTCCAATCTAGACAAATTATCAGCAACAGGATTATCAGCACCTTTCCTATCTATAATATGTAAATCAAATTCTTGCAACAGAAGTACCCATCTAATAAGCCTTGGCTTAGCATCTTTCTTTGTCATAAGGTATCTAATTGCAGCATGATCAGTATGAATTGTAACTTTCGAATCAACAATATAGGGTCTAAATTTATCACAAGCAAAGACTACAGCTAACAATTCCTTTTCAGTTGTAGCATAATTTCTTTGAGCAGCATCAAGAGTCTTACTAGCATAATGAATAACATTTAATTTTTTATCTACCCGCTGTCCAAGAACAGCGCCTACAGCAAAATCACTAGCATCACACATAATTTCAAAAGGCAAATTCCAATCAGGAGGTTCAACTACAGGAGCAGTTGTTAAGGCTTTCTTTAGAGTTTCAAAAGCTTCCTTACAATCATCATCAAAAACAAAAGGTACATCTTTTTGAAGAAGATTAGTAAGAGGCTTTGAAATTTTAGAGAAATCTTTAATAAATCTCCTATAAAACCCAGCATGACCAAGAACACTACGAATACCTTTAACATCCCTCGGGTAGGGCATCTTCTCAATTGCTTCAACTTTAGCTCTATCAACTTCAATACCTCTCTCAGAAATTTTATGTCCCAATACAATTCCTTCATTAACCATAAAGTGGCATTTCTCCCAATTAAGAACAAGGTTAGTTTCTTCACATCTCTGCAAAACTTTATCAAGGTTTCGCAGCAATTATCAAAAGAATTCCCATAGACAGAAAAATCATCCATGAACACCTCTACAATACTTTCGCAAAAACCATGAAAAATAGCAGACATGCATCTTTGAAAAGTAGCAGGAGCATTACATAAACCAAAAGGCATACGCCTATAAGCATAAGTTCCATAAGGACAAGTAAAAGTGGTTTTCTCTTGATCTTTAGCTTTAACAGCAATTTGTGAAAACCCAGAATAACCATCAAGAAAGCAAAAATGAGTATTTTTAGACAACCTCTCTAACATTTGATCAATAAAGGGTAAAGGGTAATGATCTTTCTTAGTAACTTTATTAACTTTTCGAAAATCAATGCACATTCTATAACCTACAACTATTCTTTGAGGAATAAGCTCATCATTATCATTAGGCACAACAGTCATTCCTCCTTTCTTAGGAACACAATGAACAGGACTAACCCATCTACTATCAGCAATAGGATATATAATACCAGCTTCAAGGAGTTTTAATACCTCGTTCCTTACCACTTCCTTCATCTTCGGAATTAGACGACGTTGATGTTCAACAACAGGCTTTGCATCATCTTCCATATTAATAGCATGTTGGCAAATAGAAGGAGAAATCCCTTTCAAATCATCAAGAGTATAGCCAATAGCTCCTCGGTGTTTCTTCAATATTTCCAATAACCTTTCTTCCTCAATCTCTGAAAGCTTAGAACTAATAATAACAGGATATATTTTCTTATCATCAATATGAGCATATTTAAGATTATCAGGTAAAGGCTTTAAATCAAAAACAGGATCTTCCTTTGGTGGCGATGTTGTACCCAAATCTTCCACCGGTAAATCATGCTTGAGAATAGGTTGGCGAAGAAAAATTTCCTCAAGCTCATCTCTTTCTTTCCTAAAAGCTTCACTTTCACTATTCTCCAAATGTTGCTGGAAAGGATTATTAGGAACAAGAACAATAGATGCACACTGCTCCATTTTAAAATCATTACTAGGCAAGTCAGCTTTATAAGGAGTTTTGGTAAATTTAGAAAAGTTAAATTCATAAGGTTCACCAGCAAATCTAGTCAAAATTTTCTCTTTCTTACAATCTATAATAGCTCCACAAGTATTTAGAAAAGGTCTACCAAAAATGATAGGACAATGATCACTAGCAGCAGAACCAAGTACCAAAAAGTCAGCAGGATATTTAATCTTACCACATAGAACTTCCACATCTCGAACAATACCAATTGGAGAAATAGTTTCTCTATTAGCCAAATGAATAACCACATCAATATCTTCAAGTTCACAAGAACCAATTTCGTGCATAATCTCCGTGTAAAGCTCATAAGGAATAGCACTAACACTTGCACCAATATCACATAAATCATAATAGCAATGATCACCAATTCTAACGGATAGCATAGGAACACTAACTTGTTTGGATTTATTAGGATGTGAAACAATATTAGAAGCATCTTCACAGAAAATAATATGACCATCCTCCACATTTTCAGTCACAAGATCTTTAACTATAGCAACAGCAGGTTCAATTTTAATTTGTTCTTCAGGTTCTTTAGGTTTCTTTTCACTTTTATTAACCGCACTAGATATGACAGAGTACTCCTTCATTTTAGCAGGGAAAGGAGTTTTTTCAATATAAGCTTCAGGAATAACATTATCAACAGTTTCAACCACTACACATTTGTTTACAGATGAATCAATTTTATCTTTATACGGTTCATGATACTTATCAAAATTCTTCTTAGGCAGTTCATAATGAGAGGCAAAAGCTTTATAAAGATTTGCAACAACTTGGGAATCAAGACCATATGTAGCACTCATATTACGAAATTTATCAGTATTCATAAAAGCTTCAATGCATTTATAATCATAAGTTATACCTGATTCTCTATCTTTGTCGTTCTCCCATCCTTCAGTATTTTCTTGGATCCGATCAAGAAGGTCCCTTTTAAACTCTTCATTCTTGCGTGTAAATGATCCAGAACAAGAAGTATCCAGCAAGGTCTTGTCTTGAAAAGAAAGTCTTGCATAGAAATTATCAATAATAACATTACCAGGAAGCTCATGAATGGGGCATTTGAGCATTAAAGACTTCAATCTCCCCAAGCTTGGGCAATACTCTCTCCATCATGAGGCCAGAAATTATATATGCGGTTCCGATCTTTGTGAATTTCACTTGGAGGATAAAATTTGGAATAAAATAAAGGCATAATGTCCTCCCAATCAATAGAATCACCATTCTTCAGCAATTTATACCAGTGCGCCGCTTTACCAGACAGCGATATAGTGAATAGTTTCTTCCTAACTTCATTCATAGAAATACCTGCACATTTGAATAACCCGCATAATTCATGCAAAAACAATAAATGATCACCAGGATGAACAGTTCCATCCCCTTCATAGCGGTTATCCATAACACGTTCAATAATTTTCATAGGTATTTTATATGGTACTACTTCCTCACCTGGCGCTTCATCCACTACCGTTGCAGTAGTAGTAGATTTCCCAAATAGAAATTGAAGAGAGGATCTCTCCATAATGATTTATAGCAGCAGGCAGAAATAAAATCAGCACAAACAGTAAATTTCCTTACCAATTCCGCTTACCAATAGCGCTTCACTCCCGGCAACGGCGCCAGAAAATAGTCTTGATGACCCACAAGTATAGGGGGTGTATCGTAGTATCTTCGATAAGTAAGAATGTCGATCCCAACGAGGAGCAGAAGGTGTTGGCAGTTTCGATGAAGGATTCACTGTAAATGCTCACAGACAAGTATTCAGGGGGTTTTGATATTGCAGATAAATAAAGTACAAGTAAATAAAATGCGAGAGAAATAATTGCAGCGAGTGGCCCAATCCTTTTTAGCACAAAGGACAAGCCGGTTTGATTACTTATAATGACCAAACGTTCTGAGGACACACGGGGATTTTAGTCTAGTGCTTTCGCTACATACAGCTGATTAATCTTCATTGTTTTGATAAGTGTTGTGTGGGTGAACCTATGCTAATGCACCGCCCTTCCTAGGACTAAAATACTTGTGATATAGTACCCCTTTACTGAAGGCCTACTATCCGAAGAATAAGAAGATTCGGGAGCCCAAGATACATTAAGGAAAGCTAGAGTTGTAATAGGAAGTGTTATTTGTAAATCTGGCGGGATGAGTTAGAAACCGTCCCGGACTCTGTAACTTGTACAAAACGAAACCCTCGGCTCCGCCTCCTATATAAGGGGGGTCGAGGGACAAAGAAAGGATCGAATCTGTCAACATAACCCTAGTTTTCATAATCGTCGAGTACTTTTCGCCTAAACCTTCGAGATCTACTTGCCCTCTACTTCTAGCAAAACCCTAGTCTACAATCTGTAGGCATTGACAAGTTAATCCTTTGTCAATTGGCGCCGTCTGTGGGAATTAGAGGCTGCAAGGATCTGATCTCGATGGCACGTTCAAGGTCTTCGACTTCATCAACAGAAGCAACGCGATGGATCGAGGTAACAAGGGAAAAACTGATCTATTCAATTTTATTCCTCACCCGCCCTCCCGTATGGATGCATGTGCCTATCTGGAGGAGCCCATCACCATGACGTTCGGAAAATTCCGATTTGGCGTCAACAAGGAAGGATCCTACCGTCTCGAAGTTCCGATCTCGTCGGAATTTTCAGCGGTCGATTCTAACTTTTCGTCGAGTGACGAGGAGTTTTCGTCACCATACTTCGTCGACAACAAGGCAAGCGGAAAGCTCGCCAAGATCTTCAGCAACACATCCTTCGAGTCGTCTGCGGACTCCTTTATAAGCAGCGACTCCGACAGCGTCGACAGCTTCAACTTCATCGACAAGTCTGCTGCCATCGGAAAGGTCTTCACCACTCTATATGATGGTGTCACCAATCCTGATAAAAATCAATGCACAAAATATCATCAGATCTATGTGGTAGAAGGGGCAGGCACATCAGACCCGCAAACATCAGAGGCTTTCGACGAGTTGGGAAATCCATACGTCGATCCCGCTGATCTCAGACATGGCTTAGGCACTAAATATCCTGGATCCTCAACTCGCGCAAGAGTACAGCTCCCGCAAGAAGCGTGGGATAGGGCCGCGAAAGCCATGGATGGTTCAGAACCTATGACCACCACTGCTACTGTACAAGAACTTCAAGCATATCAATATAGACTTGCTCGAGTAAGCAGAGAGTTGGAAAAACAGACAGCATCCCTGAATAGGAGAAAAGAAGCAGCTTCTGCATCAGCGACGCCGAGCGATTTAAGTCGACAATCTAGAACTTCGGGAGACAGTCACAGAGAAGCTCGGAGGAGAGCAATGTCTCGGCTGCAAAACATACCCGAAGCAGAGAGAGGAAACATAATCCAAAATCTCGACATGTCCTTTATGTCGATCGATGAAAGAGGAAATATCATCCCAAAAACGCCAGAGGCAGGTTACATGGCAACACAAGCTTATATCTTGGCATCCAGACCACCTGCTGGGGACCCGAGAGAACCATTGTTCAATATGGCGATGGCTGGAGTAGGAGTTATGGGAACAGCGTTTGCAACAACGCCTCCCGAAGAAAATCCTAGGCAAAATAGTCCACGACCCACCGCAGCAGTTCAAGACCCACCAAGAGCAAGTGGAGCAAGAGACACAGCAGTCCAAGTAAGGGTGGACAGAGCGCGACAAGAAAGGAGGGAGCGTCAGCACTCGCCAGAGCTTGCCGACGAAGATATGTGTGGGCTCCCGTGCTTTACGAGAAGAGTTCGAAAAACTCGAGTCCCAAAAGGGTTCAAGTTACCCGAAAATTTCAAGAAGTTCGACGGCCTGCAAGACCCCGAGGATTGGCTCGTGGATTATCTCGAGATGGTAAAGTTGGTAGGAGGAACCAGAGCAACAGCTATGCAAAGTATCCAAGTTCACTTGAGTGGTGCCGCGAGATCTTGGATAAAGAAACTCCCCTTAAATTCCATCGACAGCTGGGAGACCTTTGAGGACATCTTCGTGAAAAACTTCCGATCCACGTGCAAGAAACCTGCATCGTTGGAAGAGCTGAGGGCATGCCGACAAAAACACGACGAGTCGATGAGGAAGTATATACAGCGATGGAACATCATAAAGAACTCGGCAGAGGATATATCTGACGAGAGGGCAATAGATGCGTTCGTGGCAGGAGTCCGCCGAGCAGATTTCATCGAGGACTTAGGGAGAACAAACCCTAAGACCATATCAGCACTCATGGAGATAGCCAATAAATGGGCAGATGGAGAAGACGCAATATACAACAAGCGACACAGGTCGCCAGAAGAGGATCGTGGTCGAAATTATCAAAATAGAAGGCGATTTTCTCGCCAGTTTTACAACAACGACGCTCCCGGCCATATATCGGCTGGTTTCCGAGGAAATCCTGGAGGAAATAGTCGAGATGACTATCAAAGGAGTAACGAGCAGCAAGGCGACAATAGAAGTGATTTCCGTGGCAACAGGCAAAATAGTGGACCAAGGATTCAAAGACCTTACGTGTCTCCCGAAGAGATGATGAACGGTCCGTGTCAAATGCACTTTTACCTCGACAACAATGGAAAGAGACAGTCAGGACATCTCCAGAAAGACTGCCGCAATTTTCAGGCAATGCTGCGAGCCGCAGGAATCGCAAATGCCCAAGCAAATAACAGAAATCCTCGGGAGCCAAGGAGCGAGATTCACCTTCCACCTCCTCCCGCAATTACCGACGAAAATTAGCGGCAGCACCACATCCACCTCCATATGTTGACCCCAACTCTAACGGTGTGGTCTCGATGATTCAGAAAGCTAGGCCGTCCAACAGGGCGCAGAAGGTAATATCTCGACAAGTGTTCATGGCAGAGAAGATGCCTCCACCAACAGTCGAGTACTTAAATTGGTCGGGGCAAGACATCGGCTTCACAATCGCAGACCATCCGCAGCAAGTCCCTCGACCAGGACAATCAGCACTCATCTTACCCGCAGTAATCGCTGGTTTTGACGTGTCGAGAGTTTTCATAGATGGCGGCAGCAGCTTAAACCTCATGTATGCAGATACATTGAGGAAGATGAACATATCCCTAGCAAATCTGAAACCAACTGACACACGTTTCCACGGGATTACACCAGAGAAGCCAAGTTACCCATTGGGCAAGATCAACCTCGACGTTCAGTTCGGAACCCGAGAAAACTACAGGATAGAGAATCTGGAGTTTGAAGTGGTGGATTTCCCGTCACAGTATCATGCTTTGTTGGGACGACCAGCGTATGCCAGATTCATGGCAGTGCCGCATTATACATATCTGTTGTGGAGGTTGCCTGGGCCTAAAGGACCTATCACAATCAAAGGAAGCTTTGCATTATCCGATAAATGCGACAAAGATTTTCATCGACTGTCAGAAACTTTCGGGATGCAAGCAGAATATGCGGCACCAAGGTTCACTGATTATGATGTGCTGCCAGAGGTAGGAAGATCTTCTAAGGAGCCAACTTTCAATATAACCAAAGATTCAAAAGAGGTACAGATCCACCCGACAGATCCAAAGAAAACGACGTCCATTGCCGCAAACATGGATGTCGCATAGGAAAGCGCGCTCGTCGAGTTCCTCCGTGAGCACCGGAAAATCTTCGCATGGTGTCCAGCGACATGCCAGGAGTACCCAGGGAACTTGCCGAGCACCACCTCAATTTGGATCCTCTCGCACGACCAGTAAAGCAACCTTTGCGGCGTTTTTCGGAACCTAGCCGCAAAGCCATGTTATCGAAATAGATCGACTCAAAGATGCTGGGTTCATCAGAGAAATATCTACAGAAGCCACATGGGTAGCTAACCCAGTGATGGTGCCGAAGAAACACACAATAGTCCTTCGCATGTGCGTCGACTTCACGTGTCTCAATAAACATTGTCCCAAGGATCACTTTCCCCCCCAAGGATCGATCAAATCATCGACTCCACGGCAGGATGCGAACGTCTTTCCTTCTTGGACGCATATTCTGGTTATAACCAGATCAGATTAAAAGAAGAAGATGAAGCCAAGACAGCGTTCATCACACCTTATGGCGTGTTTTGCTACAAAACAATGCCCTTTGGTCCGAAAAACGCGGGAGCAACATATCAGCGGATGATGCAGAAGTGCCTAGCAACACAGATCGGGAAAAATGTACAAGTCTACATCGACGATGTCGTAATAACATCAAAGAAAGGGTCGACTTTGATCGAAGATTTGAAGGAAACCTTCGACAACCTCGACAAGTTCTGCCTCAAGCTGAACCCGACAAAGTGCTCTTTTGGAGTTCCCGCTGGAGAACTTCTCGGGTTCTTAGTATCAGCAAGAGGGATTGAAGCTAATCCCGAAAAATACAGGCTATCGTTACTATGAGAAAGCCAACAAAGTTGAAAGAAATACAACAGCTAACGGGGCGAGTCGCAGCTTTAAGCGATTCGTCGCCAGGCTAGGAGAAAAGGCGCTGCCGTTCTATGCATTGATCAAGCAAGGGGAAAAATTTCAATGGAACGAGGAAGCAGACAGAGCTTTCGAGAATCTCAAGCGAGCAATTTCGACACCACCGATATTGGTGGCGCCAAAAGAGAAAGAACCTCTCCTATTGTACATTGCAGCCACACCTCAGGTGGTCAGCACGGCCCTAGTAGTCGAGAGGGAAGAAGAAGGCAAGCTTCATGGAGTTCAAAGACCAGTATATTTCATCAGCGAAGTACTGTCTCCGTCAAAACAGCGGTACCCGCAATATCAAAAGCTAGCATATGGAGTATTCACGACAGCAAGAAAATTGCGACACTATTTTTCGGCGCACCCGATAATAGTGGTCAACGAGGCTCCCTTATCAAATATACTGAACAACCCAGAAGCTACGGGTCGTGTCTCCCTTTGGGGAATAGAACTTTCCCCTCGGGACATCACGTATGAAAAAAGAAAAGCAATAAAGTCGCAGGTCTTACCAGATTTCATTGCAGAGTGGATGGAGCTACAAAACACGGGACCCCCAGATTTATCGAGGACTTGGACCATGAACTTCGACGGGTCCAAAAGATTGGAAGGTGCTGGAGCAGGCGTGATATTAGTATCACCTGAAGGCGACAAGTTGAAGTATGTTCTGCGGATGACGTTCCCAAACGCATCTAACAATGAAGCAGAATATGAAGCTCTCATACATGGGATGAAGATGGCGAAAGCTTGCGGTGCAACCCGACTGAAAATTTTCGGCGACTCACAGTTGGTAGCACAGCAAGTCATGAATCAATGCGATGCAGTCAACGAAAGTATGATAGCATACAAAGAGGTGTACAATGAGCTGGAGAAGTTATTCGATGGTTGTGAGGTAAACCACATCAGCAGGATGAGCAACGATGAAGCCGACGTTCTCGCAAACATCGGGTCACAATGCCTCGCGATTCCTCCAGGTGTATTCTGGGAAGAGATTAGCGAGAGATCAACAAATCCAGCAAAAACAAAAAGGAGAAAAAAGAGAAACCCTCGAGTATCGCCAAAGACACAGCAGAGGAAGAAGAAGAGCAAGAGCTAGTCATGATGGTGCAAATTCCATGGATGCAGGCTTACATATCATATATCTTAAGGAAAACCATACCCGACGACCCAGTCGAAGCAAGGCGAATAATTAGGCGATCAAAAGCTTTTACTGTGGTAAAAGGGGAGCTGTACAAACGCAGTATTTCGGGTGTGCTACAACGGTGTGTTACACCCGAAGAAGGAAGGATCATCCTAAAGGACGTGCATGAAGGAATATGCGGGCATCACGCAAGTAGCCGAGCCATTGCGGCCAAAGTCTTCAGAGCAGGATTTTATTGGCTCACAGCAATCGAGGATGCGAAGGAAATAGTGCGAACCTGCGATGCGTGCCAAAGATTTGCGGCAAGACCTCACTCGCCAGCAGAACTTATGCCAATCCCACTATCTTGGCCCTTTGCTCAATGGGGTCTTGACATGGTGGGTAAATTGCACAAAGCTTCGCCAGGAGGATATGAGTACTTGCTGGTGGCTGTTGACAAATTTACCAAGTGGATAGAGGCGAAGCCAATAAATTCACCAGATGCAGCATCCGCAATAAAGTTTGTGAAGAGCATTGTCTTTCGCTTCGGAGTACCTCACAGCATCGTCACAGATAACGGCAGTAACTTTACTTCCAAGGAGTTCAAAGCATATTGTGCAGAAGTGGGCATAAAACTAAGTTTTGCGTCTGTCGCACATCCTCAGACCAATGGACAAGTCGAGAAGGCCAATGGCATCATCTGCAATGGCATCAAGAAACGCCTGCTAGGCCCACTGGAAAAAGCTCGGCATACTTGGCCGGAGGAGTTACCAAGTGTGTTGTGGAGTATCCGAACAACACCAAATACGGCGACACAAGAAACACCGTTTTTTCTGGTCCATGGAGCCGAAGCAGTCCTGCCGATAGAAATAGAGCATGATTCTCCAAGAGTCACGGAATATAATGAAGAAACCTCGAGGGAAGCCTTGGAGGACGACGTTGATGCACTTGACGAAGCTCGAGATGAAGTCCTGTCACGAGTCGCCAAATATCAACAGGACCTGAAGAATTACCACAGCCGACGATTGCGCCCAAGGTCTTTTCAAGTTGGTGACTTAGTTCTGCGGCTCAACCAAAAAAGTCACGAAAAACTCGAATCACCATGGCTTGGACCCTACATCGTCACAGAAGTAATCGAAGGAGGAGCATACAGAATTAAAGACAAGAAGACAGGGATTGACGAGCCAAATCCCTGGAACGTGGCACAGCTCAGGCGTTTCTACGCCTAGATGTCGAAAATATAGTCTCCCTTTGTAAAGCTACAATGTACTGAAACGCCCGCGAGTTTTCAGACGCACTCTTTTCCTTTTTCGGGGCACCGAGTGGGGCCGGAGAAGGTTTTTAATGAGGCGGACTCGCGGTGCTGCAATATAATAAAGATAGTGGAATTATATATCTTCTTCCCGACAAGACCAGGGGTTTTCCTCTCCAGGATACAATATATATATATAAACACAGTGTCGACAAACGCAAAAGAAGCATCTTGCCTTGGTAAAAATACCTCGCCAAAACAAAAAGAGATATAGACAAAATAGTGATCAACAAAAAGCTCGGGGGCTTGCACCCGCACAAAATAGTACACAATGTATATTATCTTGCCTTGGGACAACCTCGCATTATAATAAACAAAAGATATTGCAATCAAAACGCCCGGGGGCTTGGCGATAAAAATAAAATACAATGACTTTACAATATAGCTCGTTTATACAGGATACAAATTTCGGAATAAGTTCGTCTTCAAGGATTTCCCAATATATTGTCTATGGTTAAGCGCTCGTTATTTACAGCGCGAGTACTATGCTCAGCGTAGCTACCCTTCACGAAGAATTCGGAATCCATCCGGAGAAGTTCATCCATCATATCTTCGGCAACAGGAGTAACAATGTCATCATATTTGCCGAAGTTTCTTTTCTTCTTCGACATCTTCTCCAAGCACTTTGGGACAACTTGCCCCACGTCTAATTTCGGGTAGCAAATTTTTATCATGATCATCGCAAACCTTGCACCAGCAGCTAGTTGAGCTCGTACAAAGCCGTGGATGCGAGGAGCATCTCGAAATTTGTCCATCAACGCAGGAAGGGTCTCTGGCATCTTATTGCGAGGAAACATGGTACCATAAACCAGAGACAAAGTCCTTGTACAGAAGTCAAGATACTCGCGAACCTGAAGTGCACGATCTTGAAATCTCACGATTTGGCGGGTCCGTTCAGGTGTACCCCAAAAAGTCGACTCATGTTCACGTGCAAGCCGAAGAAGAACATTGGAACGAGCCTCGACACGTTCATCTTCAGTTGTAGTATCCAAAAAAGCACCTATTGTTTCTTAAAACAATTCAGTGGGCAATAAGGAGGCAAGCAGCAAAGGAAACGAAGAAGCGAGATAAAGACAATGAAACTTACCCGCCATATCCAAGCTAGCATCTGTTAGCAGCTGGAGCATAGAATTTTCTCGAGATGTAGCTGCGGCAGCCTCAGCAACAGCAGCGTCCTTCTCAGCTATGGCATCCTGAGCTTGTTGGAACGCAATTTTCTCCCTTTGAGAAGATTCTCGAGACTGCTCCATAAGTATAAGCGACTGCTTCTTCACAGACTGGAGTTGTACTCGAAGTTCTTTCAATTCTTCTATCAGATCCATACTCGAAGAATCATCAAGGTTAACAGGGACAGAAGACTTCTTCGAAAGGGACGAAGGAAAAACTTCGGGAGGACCAGGAATTGACGAATAATTGTCAAAAATCAACTGAAAAATAGAAAAACGTCGACATCAATCATTGAGACAAAGTTCGACTTCCATTCATTCTTGTAGTATATACATGTCTATTACAAAAGAGGACCTCTACAAGACCTAATCATCGCCAGGAGCATTACAGCGACAGTACCAAAAGGAGGAGGTAAACTAAAACAAAGCAAAAGAATATGAAACTAGACCTCCGGCCTTGATGAGCTGGGAGTCGAGGGTGGCTTGATCCCGAGATATGCCAAGATTTTCTTCGTGTTGGGTTTGGCTGCCTTAATCAGCGACCTCCACCTCGACTGCTCTATTTGATTGGTGTCGCCAACCTTCATCCAATCAATAGTTTGTTGGCTGTCAGCAACCAGGGCAACAGTGCTTTCGACAGCAACCTTCATGTTTTCTTGGCGCATTTTCAGTCCAAGGTCTTCTGATGAATTGAAGCTCTTGGCGAGGTCAAGGAAAGTTGCGGGTTCCTCTTTCTTTGGGAAAAAATAAGGAAAAAGCCGCGACAACCCTGCTTTGGCCTGATCAATGCCTTCGCGTGCCTCTGACCCATGAACCTCGAGGAATGAAAGGGCGTCAAGAAGAGGATCATTGGCGGGTTCTTCAAGTTGAAACTCTTGAGCTGTTCTAGCTGTCAAAAATGAAACTTATTGAGCAACAAAAGAGCGCAGAGAAGGAAATACAAAAAATAATAAGTGGTACTTACCGACGAAGCGGCGACTTTGTGTCCTTAAGCGCTTAAGGATCGCCTCTTCGCGAGCAGATTGGGCAGCCATGTGATCGCTCAGTGAAGTTTCAGCGGTGTGAAGCCTTTTTCTAAGATCTTCAACACCAGCAGCGTCAGTCTTGGCCTTGTCAGCTTCTGCCCTAGCTTCAGTAGCATCCAATTCGGCCTTTTTGCGAGCCTTTTCACTATGCTCTAACTGTTGAGCAAGTGTGTTGGCACGCTCATTGGCTTCCGTCAGTTTTTCTGGCACAGAAGAAAAATATAGTTAAAAACTTCGACAACAAAGGAGCAAAAGGGCAGAGGCAAAAAGAAGTAGCAAAATATTACCTTGAGTTTTATTAGCATATTCACGGTACCCAACAAATTGGGCACCGATGCGAAGAAGATCCTTGATCATAGGCTGTTAAACAAAGAGGACAAAGAGAAAATGGGGGTATGAGAAAAATATGATGATACACAGAAGTAAACAGAGGAAACATAAACAATGACAAAAAAGTGAAGAACTTACATCCTCCATGAGAAGGTTCGAGGAACTACTCAATTGGAGAGTAGGTTCCGCGATAATCTCCGTCCTTGCCCGTTTCGGTGAAGAGGCTCGGGGGCTTGTCGGAGGAGTCGCGGTGCCGACATTTTGTCGAGGAGGCGACGTTTCTTCCCCTTCGACTGGCGTTTCCGAGGCGACTAATGTATGTGACGTACTCGTTCGAGTAGCCACATCAACAGTTGGTAACACTTCTTCATCATCACTACGAGTACAAGTCGACAATATAAAGGCAAGATAGACAAAAAATCTTCAAAGTACAAAAAAACAGGGAGATGGTACTTACGAACTGATAAGAGTTCCGAGGTATGGATCATAAGCCGACTCCGGATGAGAAGGAACAGTTTCTTCGGGTTTGGAGGTGCCGGAAGCTTCGGCGTCATCCCTTTTCCTTTTGTTCTTTGGGGAAACAGCAGGAGGAAGGGATTGCGTCGACTCGCTGGCTTCAGATTCAACTTCCTTTTCATGGGAAGCCGCAGATTTGTGAGAACCTGCGACTTCACTTTCATAAAGAGAAGAACCTTGATTGTCTTCGGCAACGATAGCTTGTTCTTCGACTTCTCCATCCTCAGGCAGGGGAGGAAGAGAAGCCATAGTAGGATGGTTCTGCAAACAAAATAGCGACAAAAGAAAAATTAGCGAGATATCAATACAGTGAGATGCAGGGAACATTTGGAACAAGATAAAAATTCGAGAAGACAAAATACCTCGGGGAGAGGATTGGTGGAGCTGTATGGTTCCACACGGCAAGAGGAAGGAATAGGATCTTTCTTGTTTAAACGGGAAATTCTTCGAATCAGCTTCTCCAAGTCCTTTGCAGAAAGATCACTGGAGAGCCTATTGGCGTCGTTTCCACCAGCATATGTCCAAAGGGGATTTTTGCGAGCCTGAAGAGGCTGCACTCTAATTCTAAGAAAGTAGGCAGTGATTTGAACACCAGAAAGCTCTTTGCCTCGAGTATTTTGAAGCTGACGAATACGAGACATAAGTGCTTCTGTCGCCTTTTTCTCTTCTTCGGAAGCTTCAGCATCCCAGGAGCGGCGGCGCTGAATTTTGGCATTTCCGTCGAAGGGGATTATGTTGTGTTCCACAGAGTTGGCACTTTCTTCGTGAATGTAGAGCCACTTTTTGCGCCACCCTTGGACAGAATCGGGAAATTTGACGTCGAAATAATCAACGTCAGTTCGAACACAGATAACAACGCCGCCTATGTTATAAGTGGCATTGCGGGAGGCATTGCGGCGGAGAAGGAAAATACGTTTCCAAAGAGCCCAGTTAGGAGGGATTCCAAGGAAACATTCGCACAGCGTGATAAAAATGGAAATGTGGAGGATGGAATTGGGGGTCAATTGGTGCAATTGAATCCCATAAACAAAAAGAAGGCCGCGGAGGAAATCGTGAATTGGGGCAGAAAGGCCGCGGATGAGGTGATCAACGAAACTAACCCGGTACTCCATTGGAGGGTTGGGATAGCTTTCTTCGCTGGGAAAGCGGATGGCATCTTCCTTCTTCATCAGGCCAAGCTTCTTCATCATGTTGAGGTCTTGGTTGGAGATTTTGGATCTCTCCCACTCAAGATCTTCGGCGGCCATCTCGGATTCTGGAGTGCTGTGGCGCGTGAGTCGCGTGCGTGGTGGCATCAAAGGCAGGGGACAAAGCAATGCTTGGGCGTGCGGAAGATCAAACAGAGTTGGGCGCAGGGGAAGTTTTTGCAGAGGGAAACAGATGTGCGGCGCAAGCGAAGGACTGGACCGAGGTTGAAGAAAGGTTTATATAGGATTCGGACGAAGCAGTGCACCGTTGGATGAAGAAATCGTGTGGTGAAAAAGGATCTCGTAGATACAAGGGTAAAAAGGTATTTTTACTGGGAAGGAATGGAACAGGCGTTACCGTACGTGCGCCAGGAAAAGCGGAGGACGTGTGTCCCCCACTTGCACGACGTGTCAACGTGGTGGGAACAATGGACCCACAAGGCAGAAAAAATCCCAATTATTGATAGAGGTGAAGAGAATTTGACAAAGGAGAATATGTCGACAAGAAAAATAAAAAGAGAATGGCGACAGGGTAAATCATTTGAATACTCTTGGAGCCTTTGATCAAATACAAGTTTTTGCCCAAACGCTCGGGGGCTACTTTGGAAAAATAAAATTTCGAGTATGACAATATAGAAATGGCGAGAGCCTATGACCAAATCCAAGAATTTGTTCATAGCCTCGGGGGCTACTCCCATCGGGAGCGCTGGTCGCGCACCCGATAAATATAAAAATATCGAGAAGGGTTATAAATATAGCGGCAAAGGATACTAATCTGTGGAGCCTACACCCAAGCACAAGTTCTTGGCTGTAGCCTCGGGGGCTACTCCCATCGGGAACGCTGTTCGCGTGCCCGATGAATTTTTTCAAAAATAGAGAAACAGAAGTGAGTATATTTCGAGTTACACAGATAACTCTACATATACTCCCATCGGGAAGACAAAATAAAGTCATCAAATATGACTCGATAAAATGTGCTATTCCAAAGGCGAAAAGCACTCGACAATATATTCTCGAACGCCAAAGTTGCGATCAATTTCTGAATGCCGCAAATTTGCGAAGGTAAGACCCCGATCCGTTCTGCTGGGCGTGGCATCGCCAAAGACTGCGCTCTGCTACTTTTATCCGTATCAACAGATACGAAGAAAAATCCTAACGGACGCGTTAGGTACCCGATAAATTTGACTGGGACTCGACGGAATGGTAAGACCTTAAGCGGCACCTGTCGAAGTTTACACGTATCCCGGATCATGTCCGGGACGTGATCTTGAAGTAGGTTTTTGCGGATTGCCACTAGAGCAGTTAACTAGTACCTGATCCGTCGGATGAACTAGCCCCAACTACCATTATCCCTGTACAATATAGAATTTTATGTGAAGAAGCATAAATAAAAGCTCTCGAATAAATATAAACAGTCGAGATTTTCCTTGACTCTACGATTCAAGCAAAATCTCGGGGGCTACTGACATAGGCACCCCAAATGGGCCTGCCGAATATAGTACCCGGAGTTTACTGAAGGCCTACTATCCGAAGAATAAGAAGATTCGGGAGCCCAAGATACATTAAGGAAAGGTAGAGTTGTAATAGGAAGTGTTATTTGTAAATCTGGCGGGATGAGTTAGAAACCGTCCCGTAACTTGTACAAAACGAAACCCTCGGCTCCGCCTCCTATATAAGGGGGTCGAGGGACAAAGAAAGGATCGAATCTACTGTCAACATAACCCTAGTTTTCATAATCGTCGAGTACTTTTCAAACCTTCGAGATCTACTTGCCCTCTACTTCTAGCAAAACCCTAGTCTACAATCTGTAGGCATTGACAAGTTAATCCTTTGTCACCGCCCTTCCTAGGACTAATACATACTTGTGATTATACCCCTTGCAAGCATCCGCAACTACAAGAAAGTAATTAAGATAAATCTAACCACAGCCTTAAACTCTGAGATCCTGCGATCCCTCCCGCATCGATATACTAACGGGGGTTTGTCACTCCGGCAACCCCGCAATTAGCAACCGAATACAAGATGCACTCCCCTAGGCCCATAAATGGTGAAGTGTCGTGTAGTCGACGTTCACACGACACCACTAGAAGAATGACACCACAACTTAAATATCATAACATTGAATATTACTCAACCATAATTCACTACTAGCATTTAGACTTCACCCATGTCCTCAAGAACTAAACGAACTACTCACGAGACATCATATGGAATACAATCAGAGGTGATATGATGATGAATAACAATCTGAACATAAACCTTGGTTCAATGGTTTCACTCAATAGCATCTACAACAAGTATAGAATAACACCGGGAGAGTTTCCCCTATCAAACAATCAAGATTTAACCCGAATTGCTACAGCGATGACGAGGTGCAGCGGTGGTGATGGCGGTGTAGATGGTGGAGATGATGATGATGATGATGGAGATGATGTCCCGCTCGATGACGATGGCGATGGCGTCGATTTCCCCCGGGAGGGAATTTCCCCGGCGGATTCCTGCCCGCCGGAGAGCTCTTTCTCTCTGGTGTTCTCCGCCCCGCAGAGGCTGTAACCCTTCGTGAGGTCCTCTCTGGCTTAGGTTTTCGGGACGAAGGAGTACGCGAAGAAAAGGAGGCGAAAGGGGTGGGGCCCCAGCACAGGTGGCGCGGCGGCCTTGGCCGCGCCGCCCGTGGTCTGGGCCTGATGGCTCCTCTCGCTCCCCTTTTGGCTCCCTCCGTCATCTGGAAAAATAGGAATTTACGTGAAATTCCCTTCAGGTTGATCTTCCGAAATATTGCGTTCACGGTGCTTTTTCCAGCAGAATCCTGGCTCCGGTGCTTGATCCTCCAATGATGATGAAACATGCAAAATAGATGAAATAACATAAGTATTGTGTCCCAATATATATATGTCACAATGGATACAAAACAGTTGATGCAAACTGAACGAGGTCAGCTTTGACACCAAGTCGATTGCAGGAGTGTTTCTTCATGCTTTCTGCAATATTTGGGTTCTTTGTGAAGATACAGGTGCCACAACTTGTCGAGTACAGTTGTGAAGGTTGCACGAGTTCAGGTTTTACAGCAACTGGAGTACAGAACTGTTTTTCTTCATGTTTTCTCCAAGATTTGGTTTCTCTGGGAATATACAGGTGTCACAATGAATCGATAACAATTGTGATGGTTTTAAGAGTTCATCTTTGGCACCAAAAGAGGATAACAGGACTATTTCTCTATGTTTTTCATCATGTTTTTTTGTTCACTGGGAAGTGACAGGTGTGAGCTGTATCAAGTACATTGGTGAATGTTTCGCGAGTACACACTCGGAAGTTATAGGAGTACGTGAGTTTTTTTTCATGTTTTCTGCATGTTTTGGGTTCTCTAGGAAGACACAGGTGCATGGGATGAATACAGTCGTGAAGTTTGCATGAATACAGGTTTAGCACCAAAAGGAGTACATGACTGTTTCTATATGATTTCTGCAAGTTTTGTTTTCTCTGGTTAGGGACAGGTGCTAGAAGGGTCGAGTACAGTTGTCAACGTTGCACGGTACATATTTGTCACCAACAGGAGTACATAGTGTTTATTCATGTTTTATCGAAGTTTTCGGTTCTCTGGGATACATAAGTACTGATATAAAAAGTACATACTGCAGCATATTCACTAGTATGCGACTCATCAGTAAACACCAGATAAAAGGGCAAGTTCAACACAAGTACTTACTTGTAAAATGCATAAAAAAAACTGGATTATAGTGTATACAAAGTTCTACACGATATAGGTTTACAGTACACGATGAAGGTCCAACACAAGTAGTAAGATCTAAGACCATCACAATGTTTTCAAGTTTTTGTCACCAAAACAGCATCAAAAGGTATTCGAGGAAATGAACCGACACATACGATTCATGTGTAGTGCTCCACCATTCACCATAGGGGATGTGCTTCAAAATATAGAAGGCAACAGTGAATAACAAGTTAATAAATATATGAGAGATTTAATTGTTGTATGAAAAATCAGTTTTGAACATGTGAACATTCTTACTATGATTTCTTCACTCATAAAATGAGCATGAAGGTTTTAATTCTAGGATTTCCTCTGGCAAATTGGCCTTGTTGTGCACGGTGAATATTAAGATGTACAGATACTCAGCTTTAATGTCATTTATAAAGGGCTGCAATGGACGAAGACAATAGTAGTTACTGCATATCTTATAAACACTGTATCTTACTAACAATGTGTAGTTCACTAACACTTACGTGATCATTTAGAATTGGCTGATATCCTTCCCTTTTACCCAACAGAACCTTTCCATCGTATAGGTACGCACCCATCAGACAGTAAAATGCGCACTGATTTACTCCTTGGTGTGGGCACCTGATATATATTGGCTTGTTTGCAAGGGAAACCCATCTTTTTGGTTGATTACTTGCATTGTATGCGTCTAAACCATATACTTTTTTGAGCAGAAGTTCCATCCTTGCCATCTGTAGGAATCAGGAAATAAATGATTCCAAACTAATGATCCACAACAACAAATATTATTATTTTGAAAGCATGGAAAATTATTCTCTACTTACTATGATATCGCATTCCGTATGGTATGTGCTCCTTGTATACAGTGGACTACATCCCTTTGTGTCATCATAGTTTCTAGAGTCCAATATTTCGAACTCTTTTTTGTATTTGTTCATCACATACAAAGTATAGTGATAACTTTTGAAGTACGGCATCAATATCTGTTTTGAGATTGGACATATAGGAACAAGATGAAAAATGTAGTTCTGTATGCTGTAATTGTATTGCACCTTTAGAAGTAGGGAGCTTACAAGTTTTGCGTCAAGAAGGCTCTTTTCTTTGTCAACATATCTAGGGAAAGTGTCCAGTGCAGTTTGCAGATCGAAATCTTTTGTGTAGTTAAATGTTTGATCCCTTTTTTGAGAGGCTTCTTCTATTTGTTCTTGTGTCTGATTCCAAATACCCACCTGGAGAACATGCTGCATCATACGTTGCAAACATAGATTATATCAGATTATATCAGTAGTTATTGTACAATATAATCACTGTTATAATGCAACATATATTGTTGACTGCAATGCATACCATGATAAATCCTGGGCTTAACAACACTCTTTCTCCAGTAGCGTACAAATCGGAGGTACTCCTCATCTCGTCAATGATGTAGTCCAATGTAGTACCATCCAGTAACTGACCACTACTAAATTGTCTAGCAATGTCAGCCCCATTGTTTGGTACATTGAAGTCAGGAATAGCACTGTGCATAACTGGTGCATTGAATACCTCAGTTCTGCAAGGAAATCCAAAAGGTTAAAATTAACAAGTGGAAGATATGAACATTATGCAGTGCATGATAAATTACTTACGATGCAAATTTGTTTGATGTCACTAGGAGGTTGTACAGTCTTTTTGCTTTGCATTGGTGTTTGAACTTCTTTGGTCTATACTGTGCCACAGACTTGCGATGATCTCTTGCAGTATGTTTTGGTCTCTTTGTTGCCGTGGCGTCAGATGGAGAAACAAGTTTCCTCTTCTTTTTGTCTAAATTATCAGTATGCTCAACATCTACATAATTGTACTCTGAATCCTTCGTTGGAGTCTGAAAACTTTGTGACCCGGTGGTTCTAGAGTACATATCATCATCTGAACCTTTTGTAATAACTGGATCCTGGGTTTTTTGAATCGACAGACAATCCTCATACATTACAGATATAGGAATGGCATGTACTAAGTGGTATTTTGTAGTCAGCACACCCTGCATGTCTACTGAATAAACAACAGGCACTCCTATTTCAGATATAGGAATTTGTTCTTCACATTGTTTCCTGTTTATATCTGCAGGCAGACCTGATTCACCCTTGGTTACAGTAATGGAAACACATCCGGCATCCTTATACAGTTCCAGCATTTCTTCAACGTCAATCATGCTCTTGATGAGTGCCATCCCTTCTATGCCCGTGCCCTCTTCTTTTACATAGTACATGCTGTAACCCCGGCCATATCCGCGTATCTCTAACATTGCTAGCATATTGGTATATGTAATGTAAGATTTGCTTAGTTTCTTCTCCAAATTATCTTTTCCATCTAGGTGAAACCTAACATCCCACACTTCATCCTCCAAGCTAAGAAAAAACCACAGGAAAATCAAATCAAAATTCTGGATATTGCCAAACCCTAGATTTTCTAGGGTTGCGGTGCCGCAAAAATTAAAGAGGAGGGAAGGAAGCTTACTCGACGCCGCCGAGTGATGAGGTCCACCGATGGCTCTCAGTCGGGCGCTCCTTCCAAACCTTCGGCAATGGCGACGCAGCCGCCGGGAACAGCGACACGTCGCCCTCGACTGGGTTCGAGGTGTCGCAGGACTCCGAGACTTTATCGCCATATTCGTCGCAATGCCCGCCGCGTCTTCCACCATCTAACGCATCGCCGTAGTCGCAGTGAGTCGCCATTGAGGAGGAACAGAGAGGGAGGAACGGTTCGTGTCTACCCTGTGGCACGTGGCAGGAAGCGGTGTCACGATACTGCGGTTGCCATTGTCGCGCCGTCAGTGTACGCGTTGGCACGTGGCAGTACCCGGCGACAAGTCGCAGACACGTTGCTAGGATATCTGCCGCGAATGCCGAACGGCAGATGCCATGGTGCCGTTGGATGTGATTCGAGATTGGAATTAGTGTGTGAACTTAAATCATTAATGTGTGTGACCAAGTGTTCTCATTTAGGTCACAGGTGTAAGCGTTGCGCGGGAGCACGTGTCTCACCACGGCCTCCCTCTCTTTTCTGGATAAGACCCGTGACCCTCTTCCCCCTGTTCAAACTGTAGTGTGGGAGACATTTTGCAAGGGGAAACGAAACGATATCATCTGGTGGGGCGGGGCGGAGGTGAGGGGAGGGGTGGTTAGATTTGCTTCGGTGGTTCGTCGCCGGGAGGATTCTTCGGGGCCACAGACCTCGGAGGCCCTCATTCCTCGCTGCCAGGGTCATCGGATACCCTCTTTCCTCTACCGGTGGCATTTTGTTCTTCTGGTAAAAAAATTGATTATCCTTCAAGTGCTGAAATAGACAGATCCGACAGTTGATTTTGATGTTTGTCCACCTAGTATTGATGTTTTGTTCATATATTTCCGCTGTTGTATTTCCGCTGTCCACCTAATACAGATCTGTATATTATTGGTTTAATACATGCTATTTTTTTGTACCATTTTTGTCCTTGTGTTGTTTTTTGTACTCGTGTTTGTTGCATCTATGGTATTTGGGTGGCTGTATGCAATTAGTTTGTTTTTTTCTTTTCTGACTCTGTTTTCCAAGTAAAATGTACTATGTGTGCACTCATAAAATTATAGTTTAATGTTTGGTTTTTACTGTATAAATTTAAAATAAATGTGAAGGAATATAGTCTAATAAGTTTATCATTGAATGCATGTAACACATGTGTATATTTGTTTGGACAGAAAGCACATTATGGCTCATGAGGAGACTAGGAGGCCCGTTGTTTCACGTTTTGTTTTGGAGTACCTGGGGTTGGAACCTGGTGCAGTGAACGATGTGATGCTTGTGTGTGTTCGTTTCTCTTTTCGTACTGAGAGTTTGTTCAACGCAATACACACAGTGCAGTCACTCTTCACTGCTCCAATAAGATACATGATCAACACATCCAACAATTCTCAACTGCTTGTTAGATGCAGTAATCCATTTGATACATACTTGTTGGGTTCAGAACGAATCATGTTCAAACATGATGAAAAGTTGATCATATGTATTAAGGTTCAAACGCTTAGTTTGATGCCACCAAGTGAAGATATCTTTTTCTACGGCAATGTGCAGCAGTTCCTTGCTATACACGAAGGGATGGATATACTCAACTATCCGAGGGGATTTGGTACGTCACCTGAAGATGTGGAGCTGCATCAGAACCCAACACTGTCTGCGACAACAATGTGGATCCTTGGTGTGGAGGAAGGGCCTGCTGATTGTTTGCTCAGGGTGGAGTTGAAGTATTTTGCTGGCCCTAAGGATTTTGTGTATGCATTGCGTGTTGCAAACTTGCCAGATGTGAAGTGGGCTGTTGATGAGGAAGGCTCGCTGTACTTGAAGTTCTCCAATCGTTACGCGTTTGATTTCACTTCCATAAATCACTTCTTCATATGTGGTCGCTTGATGTTGAAGTTTTATAAAGTTGCTACTGTAAGGAAAAGACACCCTGATTTTGATGGATCGTTCAAGTCAATTTATAGCAGGCAGAACATCAATGACACCTGGGATGTTGTTGAGTCAGCATAAATCTATATATATAAGTTTTTGCAATGTCAGATGAACGTGGAATCAAGTGTTTGTTGAAGGACAAGTTGAAGATATCCATTGGTTATCAATGCTAGACCAGGCACTCCTATGTTGTACAATACTAGTTATGTCTCGTGTGAACTATTAGTTTGTTTGCTTAATCTTTTGCTGGGAGTGCGTTCCCACCTCTTTTTTTCAATGAAGTGCTGCCCTGTCAGGAAAAGTTGTAATGCTGTTTCTAATGAACACATATTTGCTTGTTTATTTGAACTATGCCTTGTTTTAGTATGAATGTATCTGTTGTCTGCATTGTTTTTTTGCTTTGTTGGTATCAACGAAATGTTTGAAATAGACATTTTTTCATATGAATGTATCTTGTGTCCGGACGCCTTTGCGAGGGTGTACGCTCGGTATGATCCGGGCTATGCCCTATTGCGAGGGGTGAGCCCGAAGCAGGAGACATGGAAGGTTTCGACCGTCTGGGAGCATGGATGCCTGTACCTTGCTGGTGATTTGTGGCATGCAAGCTCACTACGGGCTTCATTGTAGTAGGTACAGTTGGTAAGAGTGATTAATACAATGTGAGACGGATTTGATCAGAACACTAGATAGTTCCTGTTGGTTTACGTTCAAGTTTTGTCTTGTTTTGGATACGTTCAAATGTTAATAACCTTGAGTACAACGTTAGAACTGAGACGAGTACAAGTTCAGCACAAAGAGGAGTACCAGGTTGTTTCTGTTTGTTTCGTCCGTTTTTGCAGCTTCTGCGGGATAGGTACGGTTATTAAAAGCCAACGGTACAGCGTTGCAACTGGAACAGGTACAGCCGTGGAACGAAGAGCTTATAGTACCTACAACACTCTATTGCAATAGGTACAGTTGATATGACTGTCGAGTACAGCGGTGAAACCGAACCGAGTACAATTTGGTAGGTACAGTTGGTAAGAGCCTGGAGAATAGCGTGCACTAGACAGTAGGCACAGTTGGTAAGATTTCCGGTTTCATCTACTGCAGGTACATATGCAGGGCTTGAGGAGTACAGCTATGAAGAATAGACGCGTACAGCGTCCGCACCAAGAGGATTACGGGACCGTGTTTCCCTTTGTTTCTTTATAAAGATATCCGTTTTATCTAGTGCAGGTACAGGTGCAAGGATTGAGGAGTACAGCGTTGAAGGAGAGACGAGTACAGCGTCCGTACCAAGAGGAGTACGGGACATTGTTTCTGTTTGTTTCTCTGCAAAGATCTTCGTTTTCTTCTAGTGCAGGTACATATGCAGGGCTTGAGGAGTACAGCTATGAAGAGTAGACGCGTACAGCGTCCGCACCAAGAGGATTACGGGACCGTGTTTCCCTTTGTTTCTCTATAAAGATATCCGTTTTATCTAGTGCAGGTACAGGTGCAAGGATTGAGGAGTACAGCGTTGAAGGAGAGACGAGTACAGCGTCCGTACCAAGAGGAGTACGGGACATTGTTTCTGTTTGTTTCTCTGCAAAGATCTTCGTTTTCTTCTAGTGCAGGTACATATGCAGGGCTTGAGGAGTACAGCTATGAAGAGTAGACGCGTACAGCGTCCGCACCAAGAGGAGTACGGGACCGCGTTTCCCTTTGTTTCTCTATAAAGATATCCGTTTTATCTAGTGCAGGTACAGGTGCAAGGATTGAGGAGTACAGCGTTGAAGGAGAGACGAGTACAGCGTCCGTACCAAGAGGAGTACGGGACATTGTTTCTGTTTGTTTCTCTGCAAAGATCTTCGTTTTCTTCTAGTGCAGGTACATATGCAGGGCTTGAGGAGTACAACTATGAAGAGTAGACGCGTACAGCGTCCGCACCAAGAGGAGTACGGGACCGCGTTTCCCTTTGTTTCTCTATAAAGATATCCGTTTTATCTAGTGCAGGTACAGGTGCAAGGCTTGAGGAGTACAGCGTTGAAGGAGAGACGAGTACCGGTCCCTACCAAGAGGAGTACGGGACCGTGTTAATGTTTGTTTCTCTGCACGGTTCTTCGTTTTCCTCCAGTGCAGGTACATATGCAAGGATTGAGGAGTACAGCGGTGAAGGAAAGATGAGTACCGCGTCCGTACCAAGAGGATTACGTGACCGTGTCTTTGTTTGTTTCTCTATGAAGATATCCGTTTCCTCTAGCGCAGGTACAGATGTAAGGCTTGAAGAGTACAGCTATGCATAACAGACGGGTACAGCGTCCACACTAATAGGATTACGGCACCTTGTTTCTTTTTGTTTCTCCATAAAGAAATCCGTTTTTTCTAGTGCAGGTACAGGTTCATTGTTTGGGGAGTACAGCGTTGATGATTGACGAGTACAGCGTCGGAACCAAGAGGAGTACAGGGCCGTGTCTCTGTTTGTTTCTCTGTAAAGAACTCCGTTTTCTCTAGGTACAGGTGCAAGACTTGTGGAGTACGGCGGAGCAATTGAACCGAGTACAGGTGCCGCATAAAGAGGATTACCATATTGTTTTCCGTTGGTTTCGTTATTTCTCTGTGCAGGTACAGTTGTTCATAGCCTAGAGTATGAAGTTGCAACTAAGACAAGTACAGGTACGGCACGATGAGGATTAGCAGATTGTTTATGTTGGCTTTTAGTTCATAATTTATATTATATGTAGTGTACAGTTGCTAGAATTCTCGAGTACAGTCTTCCTGTTGAGTAGAGTACAAGTGCGCCTCGAAGACGAGTACCTTTTTTCTCTGATAGTTTACCCACTACTCTGGCATAGGTAAAGAACGATGGGTACAGTGGTGCTAATGAGGCCAATGCATGCACGGAACTGCTGCTTTGCCTTTTCCAATTACTCATCAGAAACTGCGTAAATTAGGAGCCAATCAGGGATTACGTAGGTCCCGCTGGGTCAGGTTATATGCCTAGTTATCCGGTATGGAGGGAGCATCTGAGTCAAGATGCTTTTTTATTACTGCCCGAGTCAAATGCTTTTATTACTCCGGTTTTTTTAATGCTACAGTGTTGGGGAAGTGAGACGGCTCGGATTCAATATATAGACAACCTTATCACTTTACAGCTATTCCCTCTTCCATCTTCCCTCTTCCATCTTCCCTCGTCTAGGTCTACACCCACGCCGAGAGATTCTGCTGCGCCGAGAGATTCTGCTGGTGCTGCTGGTCCATCAGACCATATCGAAGTAATCGTCCTCTTTCTTTGTCTCGGTGGGTCTTCTCCATAGCTGTATCGGGTATATATTTGTTTTCTCATATCTCTGTTGATTCCCGTTACCCCCTTGTTTGTGCAGTAAGAACTCGTTGCTTTTTTTGTCTTCCTCTTTCTTTGCCTTTTTTTGTCTCTTCGTTTTCTTTGCTATGTTTATCCTAAAACTGGTAAGTACCATGGACTACAACTTTTAAAAACAAATCATATTTGAAGATTTAACCGTAATAGATCAGATCTACAATTAACAATTAATACTTTCTATATCTATTACATGTAATCTCTGTGAGATCATCTATTTTATGCTTTTTTTGTGACTAAGAAACTTTACTTACGGATCTCCTTTTCCATGTGTGCAGGATTTTCTTCAGTATGGTCTGCAATGTTTGTGGTAATCCAGATGGACCATGCAGGTCCAAAACAAGGGATTGTTCTTTTTTCATATCAGAGCTGTTGGTTAAGTCTGAAGATTTGCTGGTACATTTTTTTACTATATTTATTTATGCACCAACGTATTATTTATATTTTTACATAATGTTTGATTTTGCATGTTTCCCTTTCTTGTAGAATGTCCCATGCTATGTTAGGAACAAGATAAACATGATATGTGCTGGCAGAAGTGAAGTCCGTGTCTCTGATTATGTAGGCAACAATTACACTTTCAATGTCGTGGAGAATGAGTCGGTAACTAGTTTTTATGGTTGGGGGTGGAAGGAATTTCTATGCAAATCCCAATCTCGTCCTGGTGATTTCATTATGTTTGAAATGACCAACAACTCCGATAGACCAATTAAAGTAGGACCTTGCAAATCATCAACAATGTCCCAGATCATTAATGTCCAATCTTATACTTCGAGTGGTTCTTATAGTGAATCAAGTGATGAAGAACCAGATGAAGGTTATATGATTTTTATTTTTTCATATGTTTTACTTATGATGCAATATGTCTCCACCTTAAACAAACATTAGCTTATTCGGACTTTCTTCGTTTTGCTTTTTTGTTATCAGTGTATGGTAGACACAGTGTTGTTGTTATGACAAGGCCACTTGATTGGTCTACAAACATCTTGGTTAGTTGGAGAGCAATTATCAATAGGAGAGGCACTGGGTTGGGACCATTGTTTATCCACAAACTCACTGCCACAAATATCAACAGATCCCTGATGGTAAGTATGTAATATGTGTCTCTATTTTTTAAATGTTTTTCGAAGTCCAAATCATCACATGAATATATTTGTTTATATATTTAGTTTGTTTCTTTTATGTTGTACTGTGCAGAAAATTCCAACCATTGTTGTCCAAGGTCTTCAGCTAGAACCTTCAGGTGCTGTAGTTTTATCAGTAGATAACTCACCAGATGTTGTTGGACAGTTCTATCCTTCCACTGATGGTAGGATGATAATAAGTCCTGACGCATGGGAAGATTTTGCTACAAAGAAGGGACTAGTGGCTGGTCAAGTGGTGATGTTTCTCTTCCATCCTTATGGTGATATCATCGCACGCAGGCAGGGTGTTGTTATCTCTGTTGATGTCATTTGAAGTTTGAGTGCATTGTCTTGTTTGTATTAAGCTTTTGATTACTTTATCCATGTTGGGACATGGTTTTAGCATTTGTTGCGCATGAACATTGTACGTAAACTTCGACATCGATGTGTCTGTGACGTGATCACGTGAACCATGTCTTATGTTAAGCAATCTGTATGTGTGTCATCTTTATTTTTCAGCGAACATTTTGGGTTGTTATTTCTTTTTCATGAGAGTTGCCTATGCAATACCTTAATAAGCTACAGGTCATCCTCTTTCCAAAAGTGTTTATACGGCATGGTTGCTGAAAATTGTACAGACAAGGAGTTGCTAGTTCATCATAGGAAAATTGTGCAATAGAGGTAATAAGCTGCTGCCAGATGCATATAAATAGAAAAAGTTGCTTGTGGCTTGGATCAGATATATGTGTACACGCAGGTCCTTCTACTTCCAGACGTGTACAGACATGGCAGGATGTTCAGGGAGATCAGATACGCAGGTCCTTCTATTTCTGCTAGATTTCGTTCAATTTTTATTTACAGTAGTTACAGTTGTTAGTATTCTAGAGTACAGTTGTGAAACCGAGACTAGTACAAGTGCAGCTTGGAGACAAGTACCAGGTTAGTTAGGTTGGTTTTCCTTCATATATCCGATTATCTGGGGTATGTATAGTTGTTAGGAACGTCGAGTACGACGGTTATACTAAGAGGAGTAAATTTGCGGCACGAAAAGGAGTACAAGATTATATATGTTGGTCTTCGTTCGTAATTTCGCTTTTTTGGGGTAGGTACAGTTGATGATAAAGCCGAGTACGGTGGTTCTACTGAGACGAGTACAGATGCGGCACGAATAATAGTACCAGGTTTTCTTTGTTGGTTTTCCTTAACAATAGTTGAAAAATCTAACATAAAGAACAAAATACATACATCAGCGATGCTCAAGGGAATGTTAAATTTACATATTTAAATACAATACATAGATTCAAGGTTCCACAAATTGAGTTAGAAAGCATAGCACACAAGCATAAAAATCACATCCTACACCTAAGTTTCACATATCTGGCCATGGCAGGGTTGGCACAAACCACATCGGTACCTCGTGAAACTCACCCCAGTTGAGGTCACGCCAAACAAAACTCGAGCCTACAGAATCCCCACCATCAACTGGTATGCGGCACCAATCTGGGAACCGTAGTATATGGTTGACGTAGTTGGGTGCAGCAAAAATACTGTCCGGCTTGAACAACGGGAATGTGTTGCCAGCGTTGTGAGCTTCTGGCTCTGGGGCATCTAGCAAGAATGGGTAGTTTACGCCGAGGAACAAAGAGCTGCCCTGTAGATCTCCCAGCCTTACCCAGTCTGTATCAACAGGATCGGTAACCTGCCCATTCCTTGCATATACTTCACAATGCAGGGAAGGACAATTCCACACATCCTTGCCCTTGTAATTGGTTGGAATACCAACAGACTGGCCTTGACCATGGATACAAACCAATATAATGTTGCCACCAAGACCAGACGCTAGGAACCAGACTCTGGAATCATGGCCACCAGCATTAACGTTCAAGGGCGGCGAGATTACACGGGGACCTGATCTTGCACCTTTTATTTTTGTTTTAAGAAAAAAAATCATGAAAAATAAATTATATACGCAAAGTACATCAAAATGGGGATAGAGAAAATTGAACATACCTATATTATATTCAACATGACAGTTATTTAAGTAAACAAGTGAATTATGAAGAAAGTAAAAAATGTAGGGGATTTTGAACAAATTATTTCTTATTGAAAGATTTTTCATTGCAGTCTGCCTTATAATTGGTCTATGAAACAGTGAACTGTATTTGATGGCATAATTAACATCAAAAGTGCAATATTGTTGTAAATTAAATAGAATGCGAACTTACCATATTCCATCGGCTGCCACACAAGTACATCCCCACGGGGTTCCGTAACAGCATAGATCCTACCTTCGTCATAGATGGCATCAGCATAAAGTGACGGACGAAGGAAGTCATTTCTAAGGATCCTCCAGTCAGTGTCCGTTCCACCCATCATGATTGCTATTGTCTTGTCAAACACCGCTATAGCACAGTAGTGCCATCTGCCTTCAAACAAGAATGGTTCACCAGTAATCTGAATCTTTAGTAACACGAGACTAGCCATCTCCCAGTGATACCTGATTGGTATTATATAAGAACTGTTGGCTTAAATGAATCAAAATATGGTGAAATAGTGACTTGTCCAGCAATACCTGAAATGGTCATCCGGATGGATCCCAACATTGCGAATCGAAGGAAGTGTTATCTCCGCCTTTGTGTAGACGTTCAGCAAGGTCCATTGTGCCTGATCCTGAACAAATGCAACCCAGTCCCCATTCGCACCAACCCAGTGTTTATTATTACGGCCGATCACCCTACATGGAACGAATGCTGGTACCGCAGCAGAGTCTAATGGCGTCAGGGTAGCCTCAATTCCCTATATAGGAATTTTGCATCATAAATCTCACAGTAGTTGAAAATCTAACATAAACAACAAACTAGTAATGAAACTACATACTTGCGAATTGCGATCAGCAGAATACTCCTGTGGCCGTGGACTGTGCAAAATGCACGGCGACCCGAACGGGAGGCTCCGGTCTTCATGGATTGCATTGCGCATTTCAGGTATACCATATGCAATGCGAGCGGTGGTAAGAATATCTGATCGCGAAGTGATGTTTGCCAGCGGACCAGAAGCAAGAACATGCGCGTGCGTGTTCGAGTTGCTGCTGTCACCTTGCTCCATCGCTACCGATGAGCAGTGTAAGCCGCGGCGATCAATCCTTGGAATTGGAAAGCAAAATAGGGGAGAAAGTGGGAGTTAGTGGCGATGGTGGTGGTTATTTAAAGAGGAATGTAGAGCGCTAGATTACAGATGTATACGATTCAATTCCTCTAACCGCAAAGCGGTTCCACTACTCGTCTAACCGCAAGGCGGTTCATCTTCTTGCGTAGTCTGTATCGTGCCTAAGTCAGTTTGGCACTTGTCCGGCGGAGGCATTACTTTCATTTTATAAAAAATAATAAATATTTGTTTTCAGGGAAGGGACCGAGTACAGAAGTGGAGGAGGTACGAGTACAGCTTAGGAAGCAAAAGAAGTACAGTAGTGAAGGGTGCACCAGTACAGCTTCTCTGTTTTTGTGTGCAAATATTGTGAAGGTACAGGTGTAATGTTTGTCGAGTACAGCGGTGATGTTAGCAAGAGGGGCACAGGGATTTTCCCCTGTGTTTTCTGCACGTTGTTTGTTTTCTGGGAAGGGACGTGTGCCAGCAGGACCGAGTACAGCAGTGAAGGGGGCACGAGTACAGCTTAGGCAGCAAGAGGAATACAGAACTGTTTCACTATATTTGTCTGGAAATATTGGGTTCTGCAAGAAGGTGCAGGTTTAAGATGTGCAGAGTACAGCGGTGATGGGTGCATGAGCACAGCATCGATAGCAAGAGGAGTACAATAGTGTTTTCCTATGTTTTCTGCATGTGTTTTGTCCATTGGGAAGAGAGAGGTGCCAGCAGGGGTCGAGTACAGTTGGGAATGTTGCACGAGTTTCACTATATCTGTCTGCAAGAAAGTACAGGTGTAAGGTGTGTCGAGTACAGCGGTGATGGGTGCACGAGTACAGCTTCGATAGCAAGAGGAGTACAGTAGTGTTTGCATATGTTTTTCTGCATGTTTTTTGTTCTATGTGAAGAGACAGATGCCAGCAGGGGTTGAGTACAATTGGGAATGTTGCACGAGTACAGCTTAGGCAGCAAGAGGAATACATGAATGCTTTTTCTGGTATTAATAAGTACTGATACAAAAATATTTCAGTACGTGCGTACTATGTTTTTTTGTACTTACGAATCAGACTACGCCGTACTTGTTTGTATTATCCCTAGTGTAAAATCGTGTAAGTAATGCAATTAACTAATTGCATATGCATTTCTATGTATGTGGCAAGTGCTGGTAATTAAGAACGACACGTTTTATTGTACCTTGCACGATAATACATAGTGGCACACGTACACACACTATATGGTTGCAGAGAAACACATACACTACATGGCTGCAGAGACACAAAACACTATTGCTTCCTTAATTTATTTCTCACCCTAGTCAACCATCTCTTCATGGCCCTTTTGACCTTGCACAGAACAATTGAAGCAGTTACTTCTTTCTCCGTCTCAGGAGGTACCAATGCATGAAGGTACTGTCCTTCAAGAGCCCTTTCCAAGTGTTCCAGCGGAGGGTACTCCCCTGCACAAATATGCCGATTTCTCGCCTCCATAGGATGCAATCCATCGACTCTTCTTGGCAACTCAGCCATCGATGGCATGCCAGGTCTACAAGCCCTTCTAATGTTAGGTGGAGCATTTGGAGAAGGGAGTGCCATGATAGCTGTTCTAACAAGACACTCACCTAGCTGCTCCAAACCATCCACAGCTTCCTGCTCCAGGAATGCTCTATTCCTCTCATCTGCCAACTCCCTCTCTCTTGCACTTCTTCTGTGGTAAACTAGGAGATTGGCAGGAGCAGGTTCTTGTGTCCTGGAACCAGTGGATCTCCGAGAATACTGCATGGCTTCTATCTGCAAACCAACAATGCAGTAGCTACTATTTATATGAAAAAAGTAGAAGTCACTACAAGAAATCAGTGGAATCAGTGGAATCAGAATCAGTCCATTTTTTAATTGCATTGTCACTCAGTCAGAGAATTGTCACTCAATTGCTTGTCGCTGCATGCTTTTTATGGTTTCTATGCTGCATTTGTCTTGTCATTCTTTGCAGAATATATTCACTCGAAACACTGACAGGGCACAGGACCCAAGCCGTAATCATCAACGCAAAGCAACTACTATAAGCCGAGGAAGATAGAGAAAGATTCCAGGATTGCACAGGAACTAAATAAATGTTTCAGAAGTGCTGTCATAGAACGTTGGTTAATTACATAATTTCAACAAGCACCCAAAACATAGGATAAATAAATAAGTAACACAGTAAGATGGTGTAATCAGAGTGACTGCATTTTATATTAGCATTGCCACAAACTGTCACTGAGTGTCAAAGAATTGTCACTTAGTTGCTTGTCGCTGCATGCTTTATATGCTTTATATGCTTTTTATGCTGCCACTGTCGTGTCATTCTGTGCAGAATATATTCACTCGAAAACCTGACAAAAGAATATATTCAATTGAAACCCTGCCACTGTCGCAGTACTTTTTGCCAGCATGTTTTTTAGTTCACTGGGGAGGGACAGGTGTCAGATGTATCGAGTTCAGCAATGGCACCAAGAGGAGTACAGGAGTTTTTTCTATATGTTTTCTGCAAGATTTGAGTTATCTGGGAATGTACAGGTGCCAGCTTGGCTCGAGTACAGCGGAGAAAGTTGAAAAAGTACAGATTTCACCAAGTAGAGTACACGAGTGTTTCTCCAAGTTTTCTGCAAGTTTTTTGTTCCTTGCGAATGGACATGTGCCAGCAGGGTCGATTACAGCGGTGAAGGGTCCACAAGTACAGCTTAGGCAGCAAGAGGAGTACATGACTTTCTTTCTATATTTGTCCGCAAATTTTGGGTTATTCAAGAAAGTACAGGTGTAAGGTGTGTCGAGTACAGCTTTTACGGGTGCAGAAGTACAGAGGTGAAGGGCACACGAGTACAGAGGTGAAGGGCGCACGAGTACAGCTTTCCCTATGTTTTCTGCATATTTTTTGTCTCTGGGAATGGACATGTGCCACCAGGGTCGAGTACAGCGGTGAAGGGCGCACGAGTACAGCTTAGGAAGCAAGAGGAATACATAACTGTTTCACTATATTTGTCTGCAAATATCGGGTTCTGCAAGAAGGTACAGGTGTAAGGTGTGTCGAGTACAGCGGTGATGGGTGCACGAGTACAGCTTCGTTAGCAAGAGAAGTACAGGCGTGTTTCCATGTGTTTTCTGCACGTTGTTTGTTCTTTGGGAAGGGACATGCGCCAGCAGGGTCGAGTACAGCGGTTAAAGGCGCACGAGTACATCTTAGGCAGCAAGAAGAATACATGACTGTTTCTCTATATTTTTTTTGCAAATTGTGGATTCTACATGTAGGCACAGGTGTAAGGTCTGTCGAGTACAGCGGTCATGGATGCACGAGTACAGATTCGTTAGCAAGAGGGGTACAGTAGTGTTTCCCTATGTTTTCTGCATGATTTTTATTCTCTGTGAAGAGACAGGTGCCGGCTGTTTCGAGTACAGCGGTGGAAGGCGCACGAGTACATCTTAGGCAGCAAGAGGAGTACATTACTGTTTCACTCTATTTGTCTGCAAATATCGGGTTCTGCAAGAAGGTACAGGTGCAAGGTCTGTCGAGTACAGCGGTGATGGGTACACGAGTACAGCTTCGATAGGAAGAGGGGTACAGTAGTGTTTCCCTATGTTTTCTGCATGATTTTTATTCTCTGTGAAGAGACAGGTGCCGGCTGTTTCGAGTACAGCGGTGGAAGGCGCACGAGTACATCTTAGGCAGCAAGAGGAGTACATTACTGTTTCACTATATTTGTCTGCAAATATCGGGTTCTGCAAGAAGGTACAGGTGTAAGGTGTATCGAGTACAGCGGTGATGGGTGCACGAGTACAGCTTCGATAGGAAGAGGGTACAGTAGTGTTTCCCTATGTTTTCTCCATTTTTGTTGTTCTCTGTGAAGAGACAGGTGCCGGCTGTTTCGAGTACAGCGGTGGAAGGCGCACGAGTACATCTTAGGCAGCAAGAGGAGTACATTACTGTTTCTCTAAATAAATATTTGCAAATTTTGGATTCTGCAGGAAAGTACAGGTGCATGAAGGTACAGCATCGTTAGCAAGAGGAGTACAGTTGGGAATGCTGCACCAGGAAGAGTATATGACTGCTTCTATGGGATTAACAAGTACTGATACAAAAGTACACCTCCAGCATATTCACAAGTACTAATAAATCACAATGTAGTGAAGTTTACTATCTGACGGTTCACGGTGCGGTTGTATTAACCAAGATGTTTCACATGTACTAGTACTAAATTTACGCAAGCGCAGCTGATGTACGTGCACTGTCCACCATTCACCATAGGGAATGTGCTACAAAAGACAGTAGATGAAAGTAATTAATAAATACATGAGACAAGTCATTGTCTTGTTAAAATTCATTGCTGAACATGTGAACATGCTTACTATGACAGCATCATCCGTAAAGTGGGGTAGTTGGTTCTAACTCTTGGATTCCATGTGGCAAAATCACCTTGTTGCGCAGGGTGAATATTAAAGCGTACAGATACTCACCTTTGATGGCGTTTATCTTGGGCTGCAATGAATGGAGACGACAGTAGTTACAATTACAGCATATCCTACAGACACTGCATCTTATTAACAAATGTGTATTTCAGTAACACTTACATGATCCTTTTCAATTGGCTCATATCCGTCATTTTCATCCAATAGACGAATCCCATCATATAGGTACGCACCCTTCAGAACATAAAATGCACACTGGTTTATTCCTTGGTGTGGGCATGGGATATATCTTGGCTTTTTTGCACAGGCAACCCAGCTCTTTGGTTGATTACTTTTATTGTATTTGTCGTTACCGTAAACACGCCTGAGTAAAAGTTCCATCCTTGCCATCTGTAGGAATCAGGGAATAAATGATTGTAAAATAATGGTTGACAACAACAAATAGTATTATTTGAAAAGCATGCATCTGGAATTTTTCTCTACTTACTATTTTCCCGCATTCCGTGTGGAATCTGCTCCTTGTATAAAGTTGGACATCACCTTTTTTCACACCATAGTTTCTAGAGTCCAATATTTCGAACTTTTGTGTATATTTGTTCATCACATACAAAATATGGTGAGAACTTTTGAAGTACGTCATCATTATCTGTTTGGAGATTGGACATATAAGAACAAGATGGAAATAGTAGATATGTACGCTGTAATGATGTTGCACCTATAGAGGCAGGGAGCTTACAAGTTTTGCATCGAGGAGGCACTTTGATCTGTCAACATAGCTATAGAAATTTTCCGCTGCAATATCCAGGTCAAAATCTTCTGTGTAGCTAGTTGAATCATTCATTTTTTGAACGGATTCTTCTACTTCCTCTTGTGTCTGAGACCAAACAGTCACCCCGAGAACATGCTGCATCATACATATCAAACATGGATTATATCAGTAGTTAGTGCACAATATAATAATTGTTATAGTGCAGCATACATTATTGACTGCAATGCGTACCATGATAAATCCTTGGCTTAACAAGACTCGTTCTCCAGTAGCGTACAAATCGGACGTACTCCTCATCTCGTCAATGATGTAGTCCATGGAAGTACCATCCAGTAACTGATTAACACCAAATTGTTTTTTAATTTCAGCGCCCGTGTAAGAGCAATCAAGGCCAGGAACAACACTGTGCATAATTGGTGCATTGAATACCTCAGTCCTGCATGATAATCCAGAGGTTAAAAAACAACAAGTTGAAGAGATGAACATTATGCAGTGCAAGATGAAATACTTACTCATCATATTTCTTTCTTTTCAGTACGATGTCATATAAGGAGTTTGCTTTTTTCTGGTGCTTGAACTTCCTTGGTCTATGATCTGGCACAGGCTCGCAAAACCTTTTTGCAGTAGCTCTCGGTCTCTTTGTTGTCGTGACGTTGGACGGAGTAACAATGTCCCTCTTCAGTTTGTCTAAATTAGTTCTATGCTCAACCTCTACGTAACTGGAATTTAAAACCTTCGGTTGAGTCTCAAGACTTTGTGACCCCGTGAGGCTACAGTACTTATCTTTATCAATTTTATAACCAGGCGGTGAAGAAGAGGTTCTGTTTATTGGAGTAAACAAAACTTGCTGCAATCTTGAGGGATCGTCAACTCTTGCTTCTCTATTCCTCAAGTATTCAGTGCTGTTGTCTTCATAGTTTATGGCGACAACAGATTTCTGTTGCTTCTGATTCTTGTCCTCTTCGCCGCTCTTTGTTGTTTCTTTGTCTTCTTTGCCGTCCTCTGTTGTTTCTTCCGCTCTGCGTCTTTCCTTCAAGCATTCCATGCTGTAGTCTTCCTGGCTACCGATGAGTATATATTCTTGTTCTTCAGGATAGTTTTCTTTTCCATCATCGATCTCCCTAGGTTCTGGTATATTGACATCAGGTAGGTCCACGATAACAACCATGTTTGGCCTCACAGTTGTTATCTTCCTGATTAATTTGTACTCTCCCGAAACGATTTTTTTAAGCTTACCTACAACAAACAAAAAAACAAGAATATAAATATGTCGTGAAATTTCTATATGCGCAGTAAATCTTTATTAAGAAATGCGCAGTACTAACTACCTTTGTCGATTGTTTCAATCAGACCAAAATTAACATCCAAACTTTCCCACATAAGGATCATGTATAATAATCTTTTTCTGATGTACAATACATCGTCCGGTCGAATGAACATCAGAGACTTTCCACTCCAGAACATGAGGAAAATCACCATGTAGACTCCACAGTTTAACCTGCGTTGATCACCATGTAAATCATTAGCATGTCTTTATATATAAATAAAGGTTCAGCAATTCTTATTTAATAAATGTCCAACAATTCTTACGTTTGTCCCTGAAGTGGAATAACTTTAGGCCTCTGGTACGAAAATTCGTCGAGGTTTTCAGGTGACAGCTTTCCGTTGCTTTGTTTGTACGCTTCCTTCCAAATTTCCTTGAACACGTCAGCAGTGTTAACAAAGTGCTGTTCAGCTCCTGTCCCTCCAAGTGAGTCTAGAAGTTCAAACCGCTTCTTCTTTAAATTCACGGACATGACGAAATAGTGACCCACAGGACACTCTTCATCTCCTTCTTGGAAACATGGAATTTTTATCTGCACGAACAAAAAATGCAATCCAACTATTTGTTTGAGGCACTCTTTTTCTTTTAAGATAATTATGGACACCACACTGAAACTTACAATATCGTATTTGTCCAGCAGGAAACAATCTTCAACCGGATTAATTGCCTTGACGAGATTTACCAATTTCCTCGTATTCATTTTGCCATCATTGTTCCTATTAATCGTGTTGCACCTTAACTGTGTGGGTGTTATATTTTTATGTTAGCGCCGCCTCAAATTTCCGCACAAAAACATGCATGAAGAAAAATAATAATAATAATAATATTTCTTACCACTGCCATGAATGGCACTATTAGACGTTTGGTTTCAGGGCTTAGAAAAATATCCCGCGCTAGATCTACCATGATTGTCATGATACTAGTTTTAATAGGAGCACCATCTTCAAATGAGTCAGCAACATCACCAACTGTAACATCCATCTCACCATATCCAATAAACTTCTGATTCCTGGAAAAATTTAATAAATTATTTGTCAGGCAGTGTTTTTACATTGACGGTACTTACATATGCCAAAACACGATACCTAAATTTTTCCATGCGTTCCCTGCTGGATGGATCCTGATTCTCAGTGATACATGATCTGGTACTGTACTTGCATACTTCTTGATAGACAAAATCAGTAATGGTATCATACCCATCTTCAGGAGTTTTGTCAACAACTGCAGCGAATGATCATACTTTTTTTCACACCGTATATTCTAACATATGTTTAGTTTATGGGAAAAATAGATTACGAACTTTGCAAAATTTTAAATATGCAACAGGGGTTTTTCGACTCTTGCCTTCACTCGTGTAATTATCCATGATGATTTTCAATTCGTCCTGAATGGTCATGGTTGGATCTGATGTCTCTTCTGGTGCAATGTTGCTGTTTTCATTCGCTTCAGATTGCACCCACAACGTCTCCTTGATAACTTGCTGGATGACACAATGAACAATACAACATAATGGTGTCTTGCTGTATGTCTCTTATACAATTAAAAAGATAGGAAAATCACCTGCTCTTGTTCATCGCGGTGACCTGACACGACGTTGGTTTCCTCTTCCCCATCAGCTGTGTTACCACCAGTTTTGGCTGACTCGTTCTCTTCCATTCTGTTACCTTCATCGGAGACATCTTTCAAAAAAAAAATAAAATGAGCTGGCATGAATGTAATCAAATCTGGGTGTGCATCACATGGAGAGACCAATATACTACTTTTAAAGTATTTATTCCATGATTGGGTGTACACCTTTGATAAGAGCATCATCTCCATTCTGATCAGCAGTAGCACATGGACCCTCTATGATTTCCTTAGGTTTTGCATCTCCTGACTCCTCAAACGTCTCCTTGATAATTTGCTGGATGACACAATGAACAATACAACATAATGGTGTCTTGCTGTATGTCTCGTATGCAATTAAAGAGATAGGAAAATCACCTGCTCTTGTTCATCGCGGTTACATGACACGACGTTGGTTTCCTCTCCCCCATCAGCTGTGTTACCACCAGTTTTGGCTGACTCGTTCTCTTCCATTCTGTTACCTTCATCGCAGACATCTTTCCAAAAAAAAAAGGTAAAATACATGAGCTGGCATGAATGTAATCAATTTTGGTTGTGCATCATATGGAGAGACCAATATACTACTTTTAAAATATTTATTCCATGATTGGGTGTGCACCTTTGATAAGAGCATCATCTGCATTCTGGTCAGCAGTAGCACATGAACCCTCCATGATTTCCTTAGGTTTTGCATCTCCTGACTCCTCAGACATAAGTTCGCTTGGCACAGATTGAGTAGTTTCTTGTACTGTGGAAACATGAATTGGTGGACATTTCAGTGTACAGTTTGGAAAAAAGGTAAGAATGTATTTTCTGTACTTGCCTATGTGCTGGCCATCCTCAAGCGTTTGTCCATCCTCAGGTGCTATAGCCGTTGAGGGCTCCCCCACAGTGGTTGCAACTACAGATACGTCACAGCCATCGCCATCTGAGCCCGTCGAGGTTTTAGAATCCTGGTTGGCAGCATTAGGAGATGCACTAACATCAAATTCCATACAACTTTGGTAGATCGATGGACTTGTATTACATTGCGACAAGTTACCGATAAGAAAGCTCCTCTGGCTTCTTCGTCAATTTGTTCAGTCGTTGGTGGAGATATTTTGAGCTGGTCATAATTGCCTGAAAGAAAATAAAAAGAAATTGTATTATGTAAATTAACAAATAGCACGGTAAAAAAAAAAAAAGGTCCCATCCATGAACTTGCCTGTGCACGCAAGATCCATTTGTTGGGTAACTTGCACATCATCGTCTGCGCGTGTATTCTCAACAACCTTATTGCATAGCTCCTCTGCGGCTGAGTTTTCATCTTCTATTCGTGCTTTTGAGCCCTCCACGCAATCTTCCAACAAATTGTCTGAAGTGCACTGGTCTGCATGTGCTACGTCAGGCACAAGATCATGTTCCGCCTGCTCTCCTTCCATGTAATCCCCTGGGTTATGAACTTCTTCACTATTGGTTGCACTTGCAGATTTTATGTTTTGATCCTGCTTTTCAATGGAATTCTGTTGGCCAAAGTTAATGAGTTATATAATAAGTTATCTAACTAGAATGATAAAATGTTTGATGGTTTACGTTTCGATCAGATGACTCCGCTATCATATCAGCACTTTTCTGACTAACAGTAGCAGCACTTGTTTCAACGTATGGCGCATCAGCTTCGGCATTAGCATTCGAAGTTCCCGCATCCTGTACAAGAATTTAGAAACATTTATATCTGAGAAACAAAATAGTGCTAAATTTGAAAATATATAAATTAGTACCTCTTTACCAGACGTTTCAGTGGCTGGTTCCTTGATGGATTCTTCTGTACGTAGAAGAGGTCCAATAGTTTGCTCTGGAGCAAGAGGGGGTTCTCTCAGCTGCTGTTCTCCGATGCATGCTTGTTGTTCGTCAGTCGCCTGAAGTTACGTATAATAGAGATGGCAAAATAAAGTTAATACATGAAGCACATTTATTAATACAGTTAACACATGGATGTGCGGATGCTTATATTTATATTTTTTCTCCAACTAGACTCGGTTGCACCGATGATATTAAACTTCACCTTAAGGTTATACAGAAAATTATATATATCCATAATTTATTACAAAGCTGCCGTGTACATGTATTGCAATTGTGTCTCCATATTGCACAAACACAGTGATATATAAAAACATATAATAGTGTACCTGGATTCCTTCCTGCATGTTATCCGATGGGTTATGAACTTCTTCAATCGTGGTTTGGCTTGTACATGTTTTCTCTTGATCCTGTTAATGAGTGGTTGGCCAAAATTAATGAGTTGTATAATAATTTATTTCATAGTATAATGATTAAAAAATTATGGTTCACTTTTGGATCAAGTGATTCCGCTAGCTTATCGGTACTCATTTCAGTGATTGTAGCAACACTTGTTACAATCTCTGGCATGTGAGCTGCAGCACCCTGTTTTGGGCAATTTAAAAATTAACACTGAATTGGTTATTTTGTAGTTAGTACCTTTTCACAGGACATTTGGATGGCTAGATCCTTATTGGATTCTTGGATGTTCTCGGAGATATCTGGGAGAAAACCAGCCTGATGCTCCATGGGGTCAAGATGGGTTTCTTCTAGCAGCTTGTCTCCAATGCTACCTGTTTTACTCGAGAGTTTACGTTTTTTCTTATTCTTCTTTTGTTTGCAAGTCGCCTGACAACACATGGAGTACAGTTAGCAATGAATAATGAGTACAAATACTGAATTCCACACATGCTTATGCTTTTGCCAATTAGCCTATACAAAGCTATACAAAAATGTGCGAGTGTATTAAAGGATTACCTTCCCTGCATCAACCTCCACGGTTTGATGTGTCTTATTCGCATCAGGAATTGATGTCAATTTGTTGGTTTCACTGACACGTCCATCTGTACGGTGTCTGTCAAGAAAATATCTCTGCTCATCTCCAAACAAATCAAACATCGATAAGAGGTTGGCTGTTTGGACCTTGAGGTTTTCAATCTTTCTGTCATCATTATCCCCGGGTATATCTCTATCTAGCAACTGCGATGTAGTCTGCAGACTGCCTGTAAAATTTAAAGCCTGTTGCATCAGGTTCTTGATGCTGTTAATCGTATCGCTCTGGACAGTATAGCTGTTTGCTATCATCAGGGCTCCTTGTTGCTCAGGTGCGGTTCGCGCAGGCATGTCATCGCCACCGTGAAATGAACTTCCTGCAACGGGAAAGCAAATGGATCTGTGTCTCTTTGCCATTGTTTCCTCTGCTTTTTCTTCTGATATTGTCCTGTAAACTCTATCATCTTGTGCCTTCCAAGTCTGATAAAAAGATTAAACTTACATTACAATGGCAAATAGATAGATCGAAACAAACTAAGAAACAAAATATGAAAAATGTTTGTTTCAAGAGCATGCTTACAATTATTTTTCCAAAAGCCCAGTCTTCGCTCCCTTTTTGCGCTGCCATGTCCCTGTCAGCTCTTGAAATTGCTGTTAATTTTTGTTCATCAAGAACCAACACCCGAGGTGTCTCCTTTCCCATATGAGCTAAGTCTTTGTAAATAAGAGAATCCAGGTACATTATTAGCGGTGCTACAGCTAATCCTTCCAAGTGCTTATTTGCTAACACCTTGTAACTCTGCCAGTGAGTCGCTGAAATCTGCAGCTCATCCACCACTAGCTGACAGAAATCCATATCTTTCATTTTGCCATAATCAAGTCCTTTAACCATGCTTGCTTCTTTTGCAGTTATGCGTGATCCAATTCCAACGCATAAACCTTTATTAAACAATATGAGATAGAAGATCTTCAGTGCAAGGTCTGTATTGATTTCCACTGGATTGTTAGGACTAAAATGCTCATCGAGCATAGATTTTAGCTTAACAAGAAGTTTCCTTGCATTGATATTTTCACCTGATTTGAACCCAAGTTCTTGCCTGAGTTCTGCCAGGACTTCTCTGGTTTCATTCGGCCTTGGAGCTGACACATTTCCATTTGGTATGCCATATATATGATGGATAGCGTAGCGATTTATTTCTATCTTCTTCTCTTCAGAGAATGTCACCGTCATTGTAGGAATATCTATCTTCTTTAGAATGAAAGAAATGCACTTACGGTTGACTGATCCCTTTATTTTAGTGTCTATGAAAGGACCAAACCCTGCATCTCTAACACTCTCTATAAGATTAGGGATCCTCGCCAGTTCTTTTGCAGCATCAATAATTGTTTGGATTGACATCTGACTCATAACATGGTCCCTGTCCGAAGGATCTTCACTGTCTTCGCTAGGCAAAAGATCCTTGTTTACCTTTATCCTTTTTGCAGGCAAAACTTTCTTTCCACTGTCTTTGCTTGGTAAGGACCTTTTGGTCCTTTTTTCAACCGTTCCCTTCATTGAAGTGTCTACTTCACACCTTTCAACACGGGGATCGTATAATACAACCTGGGATGAAGATGCCGGATTAGCTCCGTCATTTGTTCCTTCATCTACCTTCCCCTCTGTATGCAGAACTACAGATTCTCTAGCATGCTTGGCTCTTTTAATTCCCTTCTTCTTATGCCCAATTTCCTTCTTCTCACAAGCAACTGTTATGTCTCTGTTATCTGTGCTAAACGGCTTGGGCACCTGACTACCCTTCTTAATATCAGCAGCAGTCAGTGAAGTGGCACACTCCTTTGCATTTTCAACAGGACGAGCAGCTACTTCATCATCTCTACAATTGGTGTTGGAATTATGCATCTTGTCGTCGTTTCCAGCCTTCCTTTTCGGCCTTCTTGAGAAAACAGAAGTAAAAGTTTTTTCCTTCCTTCTCGGGTTCAGAACTGGAATATCTGCAGGATCAGCTCTATCTTCAACTGGAAGACTCTCTGCGAGTGGGTATTCCGTGTCTGCCTCTTGCGTGCTTAAAAGAAACAGTGTATCACCAATGGTCCTGCTTGTTGGAGATCTTGAGAAATTATCTGCGTAACAAAAATAAAATATCCACAAAAAACTGTGTTAGGTTCCTGCATCAAAGCATATATACACAACAGCAAGAAGAAACCAATGATTTTCAGAAACAGATTACAAGCAAATACTGACTAAAGTAGCTTTAACTATTAATTCTAAATAGTTGACGAGTACAGGCACAAACGCAATCAATCCGCTGCACTGCAAAAATAAATGAAAACACAACAACAGAAGAATGAACAAGAACAAATTAACTACTACCTGACTGTTTTGTCCCAGGACTAAAGTTTGAACATGGGGATAAGTACAAGTACAGAAACAAACGAGGCTGAAGTACAAATCAAGGCGGGCCTCAAGTATTAACAAACCAGAACACAACATACAGCCAAAATCAAATTGCCGATCAAGCGAATCTGAAGCACCGTAGAACTAAGGAAACCCTAAAGCAGATTGGGAATATTCAACAGTCCAAAAGCTATTACGCCCTAGGGTTTCTTAAAATTAGACAACGGAGCAGTGTACCAGGATTTAACGGCGGGGATGATCGCGAAAATGACGACATCTCGTTACAGGTGCAGACCTTGGACTCAGGCGGCGACTGTGAAACCCTAGATCAGCAGCGGCGGGACCGACAAAACAATTCCAGCACGATAAGGGCCGACGCGAACGGAGCAAAGCAGCAGAGTAGGTACGGGCGAATCGGCTGATACCCTGCGCAACAGTTATGGGAGGCAAAGGACCCTCTTCCTCGGCGCGGCGGCTTCTCCGGCGACGCTCTTGCGGTTTTCCCCAATTCTAGTCTGCTTTCAAAACTGGGAAGTTTTGCGGGTAGGGGAGGAAGACGGTGGGCGTAAAGACGGAGGGGACGAAACGGCACAGAGTAAGGCTGACACGTGGGTCCCGAATAAGAGACAGATTTTATCAACCATGATTTAGTTAATTAAACAAAATGTGCGTTATTTATTTTTGAAATAAAATAACACCGTAGTTACAACACTATACAGTTATTATAGTAGTAGCATTTCCTAATATACGATCATTCACAAAATCTATCTCATTGGACTGCCCATCTTGGTCGTCCATTTATTCCTGTAACTACGCTAGAGAAAAAAGAGAGAGACACAATCCTGTACTCCTCTTCATTCCTAGACTGTACTCGACTAGACGTCACCGCTGTATTCGACACGTTTTACACTTGTACCTGCCCTAGAGCAAACGGAAAGAGACAAAATCATGTACTCCACTTGGTGCGAAACATGTACTCGACTAGCCTTCAACGCTGTACTTTCCTTGCATTTGAACTTGTACCTGCAATAGAGAGAGCGGAAAAGAAACACAGACCTGAATTCCTCCCGGTGCGGAACCCGTACTCGACTAGCCGTCATCGCCGTAATCGACATCCCTTTTAACATGTACCTGCGCTAGAGAAAACGAAATTCTCCCAGATAAATCAAAAGAGAAACACAATACCGTGCTCCTATTGGTGCTTCACAAGAGTTGCACATGTACTTGCCCTAGAGAAAACATAATTATTTCCAGAGAAACAACTCTTACCAAACCCTTGTTTCACCTTTACTCGACTAGCCGTCATTGCCGTACTCGACGCCCCTCTGAAAAATGTACCTGCGCTAGAGAAAACGAAAAACAGCTCCAGGATGCGGGATCTACATCCCATTATTCATTGGCGGGAAAAAGATGAGTCCGGGAATACTTTCCCGCCAAACGCTGTGGACTTCTATTTATGCTACATGTCGCTACGACACACGCCCACGCGTGAAGGAAGACAACTCTTACCAAACCCTAGTTTCATCTCCATATTCGACACAAAACTCCTCCTCCCATCGCAAATCCGTGGGCAAAATCGATGTCGCGGGTAGCTATGGATAGCCGATGGAGGAGGCGATCTACCACACCGATCCCTCCGCGCCATATTCCGTACCTCCCATCAATCATACAGATCCCTCGCCTAATGAATCCATGCCGCCGCTCCCGCGCGCAAATCTGCACCCATGTCTTGCCATACCGCCGCTCAAGAACGGGAGTGTCCACACGAGCGTACCCTGACCCCCCCAGATCAATCAATGTAAGACCTGCATCGTTCATCGGCTTTTCTCCCTTCCTAAGGATGGCATCCCTCTCCTCCTGCTCGACAATCAGAAGAACTTCCAGACGCGTCCCTGCTGTGGTTCTCCCCAAAGAGTCATGTGCCCGGGAGACAGCTCATGAGGTAAAACGAAAACAACGGCTCAGTATTATATGTTCTTGTTGACCTTTTAAAACAAAAACTGCTATGTTGATTAGTTACAGTTTCAGATAATATTGTTACAATTAAACAGGATAAATTTATGAGTAAGTGATTTTATTGTACCTCTAGAGTATATATTATATGAGTTGTTTTATCCAAATATAAGATGCTACATATAATTGTTCTGTCATGTTATATATATTACATTGTCATGTGGTGAATTTAATCTACCTGTCTGGGAATTAATGTACATCACAATGCAGTTAGATCAGATGTGTGGGTTCACTATCTACAGTTGTACAAGTGGATACTAAGACAAACTAAAATAATTTATATAAACTACAACTGCTATTCAATAAATGCAGGCAACAGAATCAAGCTTGAACAAGGATCAGTACGCCATGGATAAAAATAAAGAGGTTGATAAAGATGAGGAAATCATGAGCACCCATCATGAACACGAGGAGGTTGAACTGATTGTTATAAGTGATGAAGAACAGGAACATCACTCAGATAATGTTGTGCAAGGAGGCAATGCTGCTGCTGATGATGATGATGGTGATGATGCTGATGATGGTGATGGTGATGAAGCAATGCTAACAAGGGACAGTGAATCAGAATCTGACGATGATGAAAAATACAGAGACTTTATTCACATGGAGGACCTAATTCCAGTGGACGAGGATGAAAGGAAACTTTACTATGCCAGACTAGAGTCACTGGACAACCTAAACTACCATGAAGCAACTCCTGGTGCAATACAACAGAGGAAAGATGATGTTGTCTTCACCATTGATATGCTGATGGGAGTCGCACAATCCAAAAAACAAGCAATCAATGATAGAATCAACAGGGACAGTGGACGTGCAAGGAAATGCATGTGTGACACGCCAGGCAAAAGCTGCAACGAAGTGATTGTAGTTTCCGACGATGAATGAGGAAGAATACATAAGGATGGATCTTTATTTATAACCTGGTAGCTTAAGTTATGTGCGTATTATATTTGCCGAATATGTTGGACATATTTTATTGTGGACACCGATTACCTTAAATTATGTGTGTTTCTGTGTGGAATACAATGTTGCTCTCTGATCTATACCTACTGTGCGGGTTGCGTAAATTAACCTAGAATCAAGCTAGTAATCCTCTTTGTGCCAAACGTGTAATCGTCTCAGTATAACCATTGTGTACTCCTACTCGTGCTACAAATGTACTCGTCTCAGTAGAACCACTGTACTCTACACCATAAAGCACCTGTACATACAATATACAATAGAAAACCTGACAAGAAACAAGCAGAAATTATCTGGCACTCCTATTCATGGTAAAGCTGCACTTGAATCTACTGCATAAATTTACTAGATACACTTAGCACCAATACCAATCCAGCAGAATCGAAAGTATTAACGAAAACCACCACAGATAATCGGATACTCCTACTCGTGCAGCAGAGGTACTCGACTCAGTAGAACCACTGTACTCTACACAATAAATCACCTGTACCTACGTTATACAACACAAATCCTGACAAGAAAACCAACAGAAATTATCTGGCACTCCTATTCATGGTACAGATGTACTTGTATCTACTGAAAAAATGTACTCGATACACTTAGCATCAGTACCTACCCCGCAGAATCGAAAGTAGTAATGAAAACCACCACAGATAATCTGATACTCCTACTCGTGCCGAATATGTACTCGTCTCAGTAGAACCACTGTACTCCATACAATAAAGCACCTGTACCTACGTTGTACAACAGAAATCCTGACAAGAAAACCAACAGAAATTATCTAACACTCCTATTCTTGATACACATGCACTCGTCTCTGCTGCAAAATTGTACTCGACACTCCTAGCACCAGTACCTACTCCGCAGAATCGAAAGCAATAACGAAAACCACAACATATAATCTGGTACTCCTACTCGTGCTGCAGACGTACTCGTCTCAGTAGAACAATTGTACTCCATACCATAAAGCACCTGTACCTACGATGTACAATGAAAACCTGACAAGAAACCAACAGAAATTATATAGCACTCCCCTATTCATGATACACATGCACTCGTCTCTGCTGCAAAAATGTACTCGACACTCTTAGCACCAGTACCTACCTCGCAGAGAAACGCAAATATAAAGATAAAACAACACGGATGATCGAAAATATGAGCAAAAAACAACAGACTAGCAGTCCCCATAATAGTACATATGTAAATGTGTAAATTCCACAGATACTAGCTAAACTGAACTATAAACCATAGATAAATACGAGGTGAGTACAACAATAAACAGAAGATAATTAAAGTCAAGTACCACGTACATGGTACATTACATTGTACTCAACAACATAAAGTCTTACAAGATAACCATACCGAACACGACACAATAAAGTCTTACAAGACAACCATAACCAACACGGCACAATAAAGTCTTACAAAACAACCATAACCAACACGGCACGATGTAACAATCTGCCACACACAACTTCAGAAGTTGGATTTGGATGCAAAAGCATCTAACACCTCTGCATAATCGGTAGGTTGAGCTTCAACATAGTAAACTTGTCTGACATGGAAGGGTCCAAAAAAGTCATAATTGAATATGTGGCCAGTAACTTTCTGCAGGTCACTAGGATCTTGGAACTTGACAAGAACACTTCCATGATGGTAGTTCTCCATGGCAAGGAACTTTGTGTGACCAAGAAACTTGCTCAAAGCATGAGCGACAACGAATGTGCTGGTAAAAAACACTGATATACTAAACGTAGCTTCTCCAATTGTATCGACAGGACCAACATCAATTCCAAGCATATCCATTGTAATCCTTGGAAGTTCCGTACTTGGGTTTATACTCTAGAAAATTGAATTTCAAACAAGAGGGATCAAAGTTAGTAAGTGCGTATATTCCTGTGCAAGATGACTGAAAAAATAAAAAAAATAAAACAAATACCTTGGCAATATCTTCGAACTTACGGATTTTTGAAGCATATGCCACATCAACTGCATCTTCAACCCTAGGCTTTTTTGAAACTTCTCCGAGATCAACTGCATCCTCAACCAAGGACCTTTTTGAAGCTTCACCAGAATCCATCACAAACCGTGCTTTGTGAGTACCAGCTTCTACAACACCACAAGAAAAAATAATGAAAATAAAGAACAAATATCATTTGGACCCATACAAGCAACCGAACAAAATAATGTTCTATAAGAGCAGGAAATCTTGCAACAAACGAGCATGCTAGAAATATAAAAAAGATAATTCTATGGTTCTTAGACTCATCATCTACAAAAACCGCAATTTAGAAATAAGAAATAGATACAGATCTGGAAGAAATAAAGAAAAAACCAATACAATCGACCGAACAAACTAATGGTTTGAAAGAGAAGGAAATGATGCCTCCAACTAACTTGAATAAGAAATCTTGCAACAAACGAGCATGCTATTAATATAAAAAAGATAAATCTATGGTTCGTAAACTCCTCATCTACAAAAGCAGCAGTTTAGGATAAGAAATAGATACAGATCTGGAAGAAATAGACGAAAAGGAGGTAGTTACAAAGCGTGAGAAATAGAGGATGTCCGAGAAAAAGTTTAAGAGGAATAAAGAGGAAACAAAATAAGAACTACACCAGAAACATAAACAATATATCTATAGGATTACAGAATGAATTTACGAGGGAAATAAACAAACAAAGAAATGAACATATTACGGAAACCCTAACCAGGAAGGGAAGATGTTGAGCAGAGAGCGGAGCGGAGACGGGAACCCTAACCAGGAAGGGAAGATGGTGAGCAGAGAGCGGAGCGAAGACGGAAACCCTAACCAGGAAGGAACAGAATATAAAACCGGCGGACTCGGAGCGCAAACCACCAGATGCTCCTAGTACGACGACTGAACGGCGCCATTTTACATACCAGAGAGTGGCTTCAAGTCACTAACACGCGGCACCCACTTTATGTTGGCCCACTCATCAGTGAGTGAAAGTAAATGAAAAGTCGGGAATTCGAAAGGAAAGAATCTCACTCGCAGGACTCTCCGACGCTCCACGGCACCAGCCACCAGTGCAAATTCAAGGAGAAGTAAGTAGGTTATTGACTAATCGTTTCCAGTTCCCCTTGAAACATGCGCATTACTCGCTCATTATTTTATTAATAAATTCAATCACCGCCACAGGCAACAAAGCGGTACCAAAGAACTGTAAATGTTCCCCGTCGTACATAAACAAGCCGTAAGTACAACGACAGAAGAGTCCCAAGTATGCCACATTTCAAGGCGTAAGTACAACGACAAAAGGCATAAGCACAACACCTATCAAGAATAAAGTACATTTCAATGACGGAACAAGTACACAAAACAAGACTTGAAAAAACTATTAACCAATAGTACTCAATAGTTCCCCATGTAAAATATCGGTGAAAGGCGCACGAGTACAGCTTAGGCAGCAAGAGGAATAAATGACTGTTTCACTAATTTTGTCTGCAAATTTTGGGTTCTGCAAGAAGATACAGGTGCAAGGTGTGTCGAGTACAGCAGTTATGGGTGCACGAGTACAGCTTAGGTAGCAAAAGCAGTACATAAGTGTTTCTCTATATTTGTCTGCAAATTTTGTGTTATACAAGAAGGTACAGGTGTAAGGTGTATCAAGTACAGCAGTGGTGGGTGCACGAGTACAGCTTCGATAGTAAGAGGGGTACAGTATTGTTTCTCTATGTTTTCTGCATGTTTATTGTTACTTGCGAATGGACATGTGCCAGCAAGGAAAATTACAGCGGTGAAGGGCGCACGAGTACAGGTTAGCCAGCAAGAAGAACACATGACTGTTTTTCTATATTTGTCTGCAAATTTTGGGTTATTCAAGAAAGTACAGTTGTCAGGTGTGTCGAGTACAGCGGTGATGGGTGCACGAGTACAGCTTCGTTAGCAAGAGAAGTACAGGCGTGTTTCCTTTTTTTTCTGCACGTTGTTTGTTCCTTGGGAAGGGACATGCGCCAGCAGGGTCGAGTACAGCGGTTAAAGGCGCACGAGTACATGTTAGGCAGCAAGAGCAGTACGTAACTGTTTCTCTATATTTTTTTTGCAAATTTTGTGTTCTGCAAGAAGGTACAGGTGTAAGGTCTGTCGAGTACAGCGGTGATGGATGCACGAGTACAGATTCGTTAGCAAGAGGGGTACAGTAGTGTTTCCCAATGTTTGCCGAATATGTTGGACATATTTTATTGTGTACACCAATTACCTTAAATTATACAGCTATTATGTGTGTTCCTGTGTGGAATACAATGTTGCTCTCTGATCTGTACCTACTACGCGGGTTGCATAAATTAACCTAGAATCAACCTAGTAGTAATAAACCAAAATGTTGCTCTCTGATCTGTACCTACTACTCGTCTCAGTAGAACCATTGTACTATACACCATAAAGCTGCACCTGTACCTACAATATACAATAGAAAACCTGACAAGAAACAAACAGAAATTATCTGGCACTCCTATTCATGGTAAAGCTGCACTTGATTCTACTGCATAAATTTACTAGATACATTTAGCACCAGTACCTATCCCGCAAGATCGAAAGTATTAACGAAAACCACCACAGATAATCTGATACTCCTACTCGTGCCACAGATGTACTCGACTCATTAGAACCACTGTACTCTACACAATAAATCACCTGTACCTACGTTTTACAACAGAAATCCTGACAAGAAAACCAACAGAAATTATCTGGCACTCCTATTCATGGTACAGATGTACTTGTATCTAATGCAAAAATGTACTAGGTACACTTAGCACCAGTACCTACCCCGCAGAATCGAAACTATTATCGAAAACCACCACAGATAATCTGATACTCCTACTCGTGCCGCATATGTACTCGTCTCAGTAGAACCACTGTACTCTATAGAATAAAGCACCTGTACCTATCTTATACAACAGAAATCCTGACAAGAAAACCAACAAAAATTATCTAACACTCCTATTCTTGATACACATGCATTCGTCTCTGCTGCAAAAATGTACTCGACACTCCTAGAACCAGTACCTACTCCGCAGAATCGAAAGCAATAACGAAAACCACCACATATATTCTGGTACTCCTACTCGTGCTGCAGACGTACTCGTTTCAGTAGAACAACTGTACTCCATACCATAAACCACCTGTACCTACGATGTACAATAGAAAACCTGACAAGAAACCAACAGAAATTATATAGCACTCCCCTATTCATGATACACATGCACTCGTCTCTGCTGCAAAAATGTACTCGACACTCTTAGCACCAGTACCTACCTCGCAGAGAAACGGAAATATAAAGATAAAACAACACGGATGATCGAAAATATGAGCAAAAAACAACAGACTGGCAGTCCCCATAATAGTACATATGTAAATGTGTAAATTCCACAGATACTAGCTAAACTGAACTATAAACCAAAGATAAATACGAGGTGAGTACATCAATAAACAGAAGATAATTCTTACAAGACAACCATAACCAACACGGCACAATAAAGTCTTACAAAACAACCATAACCAACACGGCACGATGTAACAATTTGCCACAAACAAATTCAGAAGTTGGATTTGGATGCAAAAGCATCTAACACCTCTGCATAATCGGTAGGTTGAGCTTCAACATAGTCAACTTGACTGACATGGAAGGGTCCAAAAAAGTCATAATTGAATATGTGGCCAGTAACTTTCTGCAGGTCACTAGGATCTTGGAACTTGACAAGAACACTTCCATGATGGTAGTTCTCCATGGCAAGGAACTTTGTGTGACCAAGAAACTTGCTCAAAGCATGAGCGACAACGAATGTGCTGGTAAAAAACCTGGATATACTAAACGTAGCTTTTCCAATTGTATCGACAGGACCAACATCAATTCCAAGCATATCCATTGTAATCCTTGGAAGTTTCGTACTCAGGTTTATACTCTAGAAAATTGAATTACAAACAAGAGGGATAAAAGTTAGTAAGCGCGTATATTCCTGTGCAAGATAACTGAAAAAATAAGAACTAAACAAATACCTTGGCAATATCTTCGAAATTACGGATTTTTGAAGCATCTGCGACATCAACTGAAGCTTCTCCAAGATCAACTGCATCCTCAACCAAGGGCCTTTTTGAAGCTTCACCAGAATCCATCACAAACCGTGTTTTGTGTGTTCCAGCTTCTACAACACCACAAGAAAGAATAATGAAAATAAAGAACAAATATCATTTGGACCCATACAATCACCGAACAAAATAATGTTTTATAAGAGCAGGAAATCTTGCAACAAACGAGCATGCTAGAAATATAAAAAAGATATTTCTATGGTTCGTAGACTCATCATCTACAAAAACCGCAGTTTAAAAATAAGAAATAGATACAGATCTGGAAGAAATAAAGAAAAAACCAATACAATCGACCGAACAAACTAATGGTTTGGAAGAGAAGGAAATGATGCCTCCAACTAACTTGAATAAGAAATCTTGCAACAAACGAGCATGCTGTTAATATAAAAAAGATAAATCTATGGTTCGTAAACTCCTCATCTACAAAAGCAGCAGTTTAGGATAAGAAATAGATACAGATCTGGAAGAAATAGACGAAAAGGAGGTAGTTACAAAGCGTGAGAAATAGAGGATGTCCGAGAAAAAGTTTAAGAGGAATAAAGAGGAAACAAAATAAGAACTACACCAGAAACATAAACAATATATCTATAGGATTACAGAATGAATTTACGAGGGAAATAAACAAACAAAGAAATGAACATATTACGGAAACCCTAACCAGGAAGGGAAGATGTTGAGCAGAGAGCGGAGCGGAGACGGGAACCCTAACCAGGAAGGGAAGATGGTGAGCAGAGAGCGGAGCGAAGACGGAAACCCTAACCAGGAAGGAACAGAATATAAAACCGGCGGACTCGGAGCGCAAACCACCAGATGCTCCTAGTACGACGACTGAACGGCGCCATTTTACATACCAGAGAGTGGCTTCAAGTCACTAACACGCGGCACCCACTTTATGTTGGCCCACTCATCAGTGAGTGAAAGTAAATGAAAAGTCGGGAATTCGAAAGGAAAGAATCTCACTCGCAGGACTCTCCGACGCTCCACGGCACCAGCCACCAGTGCAAATTCAAGGAGAAGTAAGTAGGTTATTGACTAATCGTTTCCAGTTCCCCATGAAACATGCGCATTACTCGCTCATTATTTTATTAATAAATTCAATCACCGCCACAGGCAACAAAGCGGTACCAAAGAACTGTAAATGTTCCCCGTCGTACATAAACAAGCCGTAAGTACAACGACAGAAGAGTCCCAAGTATGCCACATTTCAAGGCGTAAGTACAACGACAAAAGGCATAAGCACAGCACCTATCAAGAATAAAGTACATTTCAATGGCGGAACAAGTACACAAAACAAGACTTGAAAAAACTATTAACCAATAGTACTCAATAGTTCCCCATGTAAAATATCAGTCGAGTACAGCGGTTGAAGGCGCACGAGTACAGCTTAGGCAGCAAGAGGAATACATAACTGTTTCACTAATTTTGTCTGCAAATTTTGTGTTCTGCACGAAGGTACAGGTGCAAGGTGTATCGAGTACAGCAGTGATGGATGCACGAGTACATCTTCGCTAGGAAGATAGGTACAGTATTGTTTCCCTATGTTTTCTGCATGTTTTTTGTTATTTTGCGAATGGACATGTGCCAGCAAGGTCGAGTACAGCGGTTGAAGGCGCACGAGTACAGGTTAGCCAGCAAGAGGAATACATGACTGTTTCACTAATTTTGTCTGCAAATTTTGGGTTATTCAAGAAAGTACAGGTGTAAGGTGTGTCAAGTACAGAGATCGGTGCACGAGTACAGCTTCGCTAGGAAGAGGGGTACAGTATTGTTTCCCTATGTTTTCTGCATGTTTTTTGTTATTTTGCGAATGGACATGTGCCAGCAAGGTCGAGTACAGCGGTTGAAGGCGCACGAGTACAGGTTAGGCAGCAAGAGCAAAACATGACTGTTTCACTAATTTTGTCTGCAAATTTTGGGTTATTCAAGAAAGTACAGGTGTAAGGTGTGTCAAGTACAGAGGTGATCGGTGCACGAGTACAGCTTCGCTAGGAAGAGGAGCACAGTATTGTTTCCCTATGTTTTCCGCAGGTTTTTAGTTATTTTGCGAATGGACATGTGCCGCAAGGTCGAGTACAGCGGTTGAAGGCGCACGAGTACAGGTTAGGCAGCAAGAGCAAAACATGACTGTTTCACTAATTTTGTCTGCAAATTTTGGGTTATTCAAGAAAGTACAGGTGTAAGGTGTGTCAAGTACAGAGGTGATCGGTGCACGAGTACAACTTCATTAGCAAGAGGAGCACAGGAGTGTTTCCCTATGTTTTCCGCATGTTTTTAGTTATTTTGCGAATGGACATGTGCCAGCAAGGTCGAGTACAGCGGTTGAAGGCGCACGAGTACAGGTTAGGCAGCAAGAGCAAAACATGACTGTTTCACTAATTTTGTCTGCAAATTTTGGGTTATTCAAGAAAGTACAGGTGTAAGGTGTGTCAAGTACAGAGGTGATCGGTGCACGAGTACAGCTTCATTAGCAAGAGGAGCACAGGAGTGTTTCCCTATGTTTTCCGCATGTTTTATGATTCTCTGGGAATGGACATGTGCCAGCAGGGTGGAGTACAGCGGTGAAGGGTGCACGAGTACAGTTTAGGCAGCAAGAGAAAAACATAACTGTTTCTTTATATTTGTCTGCAAATTGTGGGTTCTGATGGAAGGTACAGGTGTGTGAGGTGTCTACAGTACAGCGGTGATGGGTGCATGAAGGTACAGGTCTAAGTACAACAACACGAAAGTCCTAGGTACATAATATACAAGAGTACAAATACAGCTAAAATATAAGCTAAAATATAAACTACAAACACAAGTATTAACTACAGCAACAGACACAATAACATTTACATAACTTGAGGGAAACATAGCAAGGAATAGTAAGTGTCTCACAGTCACAATAAAGGCGTAAGTACATCAGGAAGCAAATATCAAGTACGTAAGACATAAGAGTACAAGTACAGACAAATATATGCCAGAAAAGCGAAACCACAGATGTTCAACACAAGGTGACAGTACAAAACAGGAGATTCTTGGGTTCAGTTACAAATAGTTAAAGCACAAACTAAAATATAAATAGAACCATAACGGAGAATCAACGATACTGTCGGAATACAAACAGAGAAACATGTTTCTTTCCGAACGGGTTTGTATATCCTTATCGAGCAACATTCACCGTCTTGCATGCTTTCTCATTATATCAACGACTGCAGGCATTTTCTTTGCATTACCTTGGAAAGTTAGCATATAGAACACCAGCTGCTCACGCAGCTTGATAACATCATTCTGCAATTAACAAATGAAAATTATATGCAGACCAACAATTACATATGCCAAGAAAAACATAGACAAAGACTTACTTCTCTTATCTTATGCTGGAAACCACCGCAATGTTGAAGAATTACTTTCATAGCTTGAGGTCCAGAGTCGTTCCTAAAAACAGTTTGAGTAAGAACAAGAAAATAAAACTATATGAATTACCACAGAACAAAACAAAGACACATAGAAACACACTGATAAATACAATCTCTTAAAATTTTACTTACTCATTGATGTTGTCAGAAACGATTTGGGCAGGCATCACCTGAAAGTTATAAATATCATAACGCTCAGAGTAATATGCTGCTGTATAAGCCTTCTTGAAGTTATCAATAACAGTCATTGCAATATTTTCTGCTACAGTAGCATCATAATAAGGACAATATGTCTCAAACCGCAGTCGGGCGAAATTAGCGACAACCACAATCCAAAAGTGATTATCTCTAACAGGAAGAATTACCTGAAAAACAACCAAATTTTTAAAAATAGCTAAAAAATAAAATTAAAAGGACAAATGTAATTTTTAAAATACAAAAAATCAAATAGTTGCAAAAGAGTTGAAATAGCAGTTGAAACCAAATTCAATTATAAAACATAAAAGGAAAACTTTTGGCATACTAGACAATATATATATTCAAGATACAAATATCATACAAAACAAAATACTCACAACATCAAAGTGATATATCCTACAGGGTAAATTAGGCTCCATAATGTAATTCTTCAGTGCGTTCGGATCAGCACCCAATTCCCTGAATGCCCTCTAGCAAAGTAGAGAGAAAAAAAAACTGATTTTACCATTCTGCCAAACAATTATCCATAAAAAAGTAGAAAAATATCCATATTTAATAAACAAAAAAGAAATAGTAAAAACTTACTACACTCTCACTGTACATTATGTACTTTAGGCACTGGGGACGCTGTTGATTAAGGAAGACACTGTTGTCATACTGCTCTTCCATTACAGTGGCAGCAAATACATTCATAACGTAGTCATGAACATAACCACCAGGTTGCATTGACAACCCAAAATTTCTGTGAGTGGCCCATCTTCCCCTTGTCTCAACAATTCTTGGGCTGCACAACGAAACAAAATCACAACACAGCAAAAAGATTATTTAAAATGATTAAATAAAATGGAAAACCAGTGGCATGAAATAGTAGGATACCTTCTACCAAATTGCGCTGGTAAATACTTTCGCACCCACTCCATCATATCAATCTCAGCCTGCGTCGAATCTCTAATTGAGAGGAAGGGGCGATGGTTTCCATGATGCAAAGGTTGACTTTGTGAAAGCCCTGCTGTTGATCCTCTATTATATGTGCCTTGTGACAGACTCGTGTTAAATCGTACCTGCTGTTCACCATAATTCCTCTGGTGATACTGCGGCGTAGCACAAACACGTGGGGATCGAATCATGAATTCCGGAAAAGGAGTAACCACATAACCAGCGTTCCCACCCACATCTTCATCGTCATGTTGGCTACCATTATACCTCCCTGCACTTTGAGAGCTCTGAAAATTTTGCTGCCCAAGCGTGTTGTAAGAGCTGTTATGACCAGTGTTGTAAGAGCTCTGAAGAGAAGACCCTTCATAAGCAATAGATCTCTCATGTCTATAACCAGCAAACCCAGTGTTAAAACCAGGCACAGATATTGTCCTTCCAGGTGTGTTTACTGCTTGCAAAGATGAATGATTTGACAGGTGCAAACCATCAATGTTAGAAATAATAGCTTGGGAGGCAGGAGGGTCTGCGAAATTAACAGTCCTTCGCCCTCCATGGAATGTTCTTCCATTTCGATCACGGAGAATGCCCTGATAACCAGATGACAATCCTGGTTGGGATGGCTGCGACATACCAGGGACTCCGTCTAGATACTGGTGTTGAGTACTAGATGGCATACAAACACTTCCAACAGGCACCAAATGTTCAGCCAACAAGACATCTGAGGGTGATGAATATGAAAATTTCTTCATTGCAAGCGTTTTCGTCCTCTCAATCCTTTCTATTTCTTCCCAAGCAGAAGGTTCATCCAACGGGTCACATGGAACAATATAACTAGTTTGGTCTGCTCCACTTGCCATCTTTGAGCTACCCTCCTCCAGTACAGACATCTTTTGTTTCTTCGCAGATGAGTCATGCTGGAAACCGAGAGACTCAGATGAATTTCTCTTCGAAGACGGGAGTAGAAGAGAATCTTCAAGACCAGTAGCTGGATTATTAGAAGTGGAAACCTTAGCATGCTCATCAGCAAAAGCAGTGGGATTGATTGCAGGTTCTGCAGCTGTAGTGCAATAAGATTGAGTTTCGACTTCCAGTTTCTTGCCAATTTGTTTAACTTCAACTGTTGGATCGTTAGAATTACCGGATGAGCCATCTTTGCAATCTACTCTATCAGCGTTAACACAAGCCAGAGAGTCGGCCTTGCAGGTTTTCGTAGTAGCACCCGAAGAACACGCAGCTGAGCCGCTCCCTTTGCTAGTGGACTCAGGAAAACCAACCTCGATCTTACCAAGGACAGCTTCATTTCCTACAGATGCATCAACTTGTCTAACATTGTCATGCACCTTCACGGGGGTAACAGAGGGAATGTTTAACCTCTCACCAACTGCGCTCTTACCAGTATCTAAGGCAACCGAGCAGTTGCAAGTTTCAGAAGCAAGAGGACTATTCAAAAGTCCACAACAGTTGCAAACAACTCCCTTCTGCACAAGCAAATCCAACGCTCCTTCGGATGGGAGTATTGATGGAAGATCCTCCACGACGCGATCAAGATACGCTTCGAGATTCAGCAGATACTCCTTATACAATGCATTTGGAGTGTATTTGCAATTAATAGGAATGAGCTGTTGAAGCAACCTAATCTGTTTATAAACATTCTGACTAATCGGCATGATTTGCTCACGCCACATGTCATCGCACATCTCAGCATTACTAGCAATACCCTTATTCCTGTTCTGGCTTTCTGGCAAGCTGTATGTTTGGTCATTCAATACGGAGACTTCTTGATTTGATTGAGTTCTAACGACACATGGGCTATCTCCCGTTCCATTCGAGCGGTATATATGATCAAAATCATTGAGTATACCCAGACAATTCGCCATATTACTGAACCATGGCCTTGAACAAGAACCACCCTGTTTATCTTCAGATGCGCAAAATCTTCGTTCATTATAGTGGCTCGCAAGCTGCAAAACATTGGCAATCTTATTGTTGATGATTGGCTGAATTGCAGAAAATATCTCAAAGTACAAGCCCTGCTGAATTTCTTTCAGGTCATCAACAGCCTGTTGCGTAACTGCTTCGAACTAAAAACATTACACTACAGATGTCAATTAAAACAGAACATCACAATAAACGTACCAATGGACGCATCGCAGGCTTCACAAAGGAGCAAAGAAACGTCTCGAGACCGGGATGCAGATCTCCAATACAGAAAGTGGAAGACCCACTCTGATGAAACGGAGTACGTCTCACATCCTTCAGCTAATTATAACACACACAATGAAAAATAAAAAACACAGTTTAGGGACAACACATAAACATAAAATTTTAAAACATGTATTGCTCATCATCAGACAATGAAATACACTAACCGGTATTTCGCCATAGGTTCCATCCTCCGCAGAAACCAAGTCAAGTTTTTCAAATTCACTAACTGTCACTGAATCCCATACGCTAATTCTTGGAACAACACTAGCAAGCTCTTTGACTTTTATATCAAGATATTCTAAGTAAGTCATCTACAAAGAACAACAAAGCAAAAAAAAAATCAGGCACTCAGATAGAATTAATCAATAACATGACAACAGCAGCTGATGAGAAACTAAAGGAGTTACTAACCAGAGGAACTACCAAGCAACCACAGAGAGCACCCTGTAGACCACAATCAACGAACGTTTTCATGGAAGCTGAAAGTTTCTGAAACACTGCTGAAGACCAATCATACGTGCGGATTTCCTCAGAAGGACCCTCAAGTGCTGAAAGGTAGTCAGGACTGACGCACTCATACGTCGTTGGACATAGAAATGCAGTAATACAGAACATCATCCAATATATCTTGAAATCTTCCTCTTCCAAGTCAGAAGACAACATATTCATTAGCTCATTTATAGTTGGGGTACTGCCTTCACAACATGACCGATTCCTAACGACATCCCTGAATTGCTCACTGCACTTGATAGGAATGCGCCGTCCTCCAATTGGTGTGCCTAAAACCTTATGGACACACAGTGCATTGAAAGCGAAGTCAAAGCCACTTTTGAAGACAAACATCCTCTTTGAAGCAACATAGTTGCTGACAATCCAAGCAACAAAAGCCCTTGGTATCTCTTCAAGACGAATATCAAGGAGAGATCCTTGACCTATATCAGCAACATAACCCCTTTGTTTGGGGCTAAGGGACTTGCAAACAGAAATGAACTTTGGAAGGCTAAGTTTTGTACTAAATTCTGATGAACCATTAGGGATAGATCCAGAACTGGAAAACAGAAAACACATAAACACATGATCAAGACATGAAAATAAACCAGAAGCATGAACAAACATATATAGGAATAACAAACAATATAAACTAACCAAGATTTTCTCAATCTGTGCTGTTCAATTTTTTCATTAGTAGCAGATACTTTCTTCTCCATTCTCATCCTATCCTGCTCAAGCTGGTCACGCACCATGAATTCCTGAGTCACCAACTCAGTACCATCAACGGAAAAAGACTGCGTATCAGATAATTGAGGGGTGACCTCATCTTCACCATCACGAGGTACAGCAGCTTCATCATCCATTGAACAACGCAGGCTACGAGAAAACAACGAGAACTCACAAAACCAGCCGAAAAATCCACGGGGATCTTTATTGAGAACCCGCCGCCTACATTCAACAATCGAAGAAAGAAATCAAACGATAAATAGGGTTAGGAAGCATTCCAGACGAGAGGTTTCAAAAACAGATCTGAGATGGGGGGCGCAAGCGTACGAAGAGGGCAAGAGGGAGGAAGAAGATGGCTCACGGGATCAATGAATGACGCCAAAAATTACGGGGACGTCACAGAAGAAAAATGGGAAAGTGAAGTAGAATAAATCCTCCCATCCACAGTCCCACATGTCATCCACGAAGAAAAGGAATGATCAGAACAAGGAGGACCCACATGTCATACTGAAACACCAACTCCCATTTAATGAAATATGCTGGCCCACAAATGCAGGAGAAGAATTATCTCGAAGGTAGATATCTTAACTAATCCTCCACTTTTGGTGGACAACAGGATCACGCTTTCCATCTCCTCCTCTCTCTCCAACAGATTCAAAATTCAAATCCAGATCCAGACGAGGGGAACGACGAAGCCACCAACGAAGACGAAGGAAGACGAACGATCACGAACTCAAGGTAAACATCTAAATTCCACGTTCGTAGATTTGAAACGTACTATTCCGTGCCCCGATTTTTCTCGCTCGACAGCTGGAACCCCATCCACAACTAACATGTACTTCAGTGAATCGCAATTTTTCATCAATATTTTTTTTCCTTAGATTCAAAATTCGGACGTGCAGGACAGAAAATATCAACACAAGGGAACAAACAAGGGATGAGAGAAGCTGATCTCGCAGATCTGCAGGATTAGGCAAAGTGCAAAATACATCTGATCGGAACAACCTCATAGGTAAATTCACCAGGTTTCTTTCTCGTTGATTCTGGAATACAAACAGGCACAGACTAACCACTCAAACACGCACTAAACAAGTTCAAACACTGGATACTCATCAAAACTAGTCGTAAATTCAAACTTGCACATTTGCTTCTGAATACTTGTCAAAAAGTAGCACTCAAACTTCTCAACCTTACACGCTTGCTCTTCATAGTCTTGAACTTCAACATTTCATACTCCTGCAGGGCTGGAGAGGAAAAAAAAAGAATCATCAGAGAAGATGGATGAAACATGGGCACCACAAAACAAGGATGAAGAACAACAAATAATGTGGTTGAACAAGCTGCCACCTGGAGTAAAGATACCACTAACTGCTGAACAGATGGCAAAAGTTGCAAAAATGGTAAAACTTATCAAAATCCAATCTACTTACAAGCACCTCCCCGTTATGCTATAGTGCTAAACTTTGTCGTACAGGGAAGTACCAATTCACCATGTTAACAAGTACTAGTAAAACTGCATGGAGAAAACAGACAAACTTGTGCATATAATGATTTCATATTAACTATTACTAGTAACTATTCATATTAACAAGTACTAGTAACAATTGCTTGGAAAAACAATTTCCATGCTGTCAAACAAAAGCAACAGTATTATCGTGCCTATGTTGTTCAAGAAGTACTAGCCCATAGTAGTAAGAAGCACTAGAAACAATTCCAGGCAATAACAGCTTACACATGTCAACAGGTACACAACTTCTAGTACTGTGCCTATAATATGACCTTATTGTGATTTATTTGTAATGTGATCATATATCTGCATTTAAAATGTACACAAAATAAACTATTATTCCTTTTTTTTGACATGCATGTACACAAAAATTTATAATCATTTTTTTTCAGGCAAGAATACACGCATGGAAGAATAAAAAGGAGAAAATGCAACAAAATAAACTTAAACAAGCTGAGTCACAGTACAGAGTGCAGTGTGCTCACCTTAAACGATCTCTAATTGAAGTAAAGAAGGAAGAAGCTTCCAGCAACAGCTCAACAATGGAATTGGATAGAGGGATGAAGGAAAAAAATTGCTAACCTCTGAGAATATCAATCAGTATGCTCCCTCCTACGCTTGTTCAAGAGAGTATCCTTCCCTGCATGCAAGCAACGTCAAATCATATCAATCGCAAAACTTCACAATGAAGGTTGGTAAAATTAATTAATACATATGGCACTGAAAATTCATTAGTACATTTTATTGAATCAATTTAACAAATATAATTAAAATTAATTATTTTCTGTGATAGTAATATTACTGACTGTCAATCTTCTTACAGGATGCTGATGGCAACAATGTGAGACAAAAACATCACGAACAAACAGGAAAGCATAATTATGTGTCAGCAACAAGCAGCCAGAACAGCTCAGCTACACCAGCGGGAAAATACATGCAAAGAAGCTCATCAAGTTACGAGGTAAGTAACAAAGGTTATAGAAGTAAAGTACAAAGTCAAAACATTTTTAGGATAAATCCTGATAATTATTTATCCATTTCTCAGGGTTTATTCAAAGAAATCGAGGACGATGATATGTCTGACGACAACAACGACAACAACAACACACAGATCAAGCTAGTAGACAAGCACGAGACCTCCCGACAACAATCTCAACAAAACAAAGAAGACATCAAAAAGGCATGTAGATTACAGTTGATCAACACTTCTCGCAATGACGAGAACAGAAACTGTGATTAAAAAATAGCCTGACAAAATTAAATTTATATCTAATTTGCAGGAGGTTTACAGCAACCAGGCAGGAATGAAACAACATGCAGGTCCAAGCAGCAAATATGGTATACCAGACAAACAGAATAACTGGAAAACACAAAAGCAACCAATACCAGCAAAAATTAGCAAGGTACAATGATTATGCACTCTGGAGAAACATCAGTAAACCAGGAATCTAACATAAAGTTTACTTGATTTACTTATCTTCAGGAAATGAAGTTTGCTACAGCCAACACCAACTCCAGTGATAGCACAACAAGCAATACAAAGGTAGTAACTACATGTATGCACTAAAATTATCAAGTTCATTTAAAACAATGCATTAAAAAAATTAACTGTATACCTTTAATTTACAGGAAACATATGAAGCATACACATGTACAGAAACATCGGGAAATAAAAACATCGATCACCAGGTACGTAATTTTGATTTTTGAAACAGTCCACGCTGTGTTATATGTGGAAAATAAACACTAAAATATATAGACCTCTGAAACACCATCTTACAAAACTGATGCACAATGTAAATGTTATGAATTCAGGAAACCAGAGGAATGGGAAGTACCGATGAAGAAACAAGTGCCTCAAAGGAAACAGGTCAAAAGGAAGCTTATTCATCATCGCAGAAACACAGCACAGGACAATCAAACTCGTCCACAGAGGAACAAGCTACTAAACAAGAAACAAAAGAAGAACTGAACGATGATGATCCAGAAATAAATCCAGATCCTCCAACAAAGATGGAAGAAGAAATGGACAAGATGTTCAACACAGATGACTACCCAGCAGTTGAAGAGATTATCAGTGCAGCTATACCAAAGGAAGGTGCCCGCTTCAAAACAAGAGACGATGCATTCTACAGATACGCTCTGTATGCAAGAAAGGAAGGATTTGCAGTGAAGAAGTTCAGCAGCAAGAGATCAGGAAAAAACGGAGAAATTTACATGCAAACATTCACATGTAACAAGGAAGGATGCACAAACACAGATGCCAAAACATCGTCTCAGAGGAGAACAAATATACTACTGAAGACTGGCTGTAAAGCACACATAATTGTAAGAGAATTTGATGGATACTGGTACATCAAGAAGGTCCACTTAGAACACAACCATCCGCTGGAGCCAACAGACTATCTCATTAGGTTTGCACACTGTCACAAAAGGATGACTGATCTCGACAGGAGATTAATTCATCTACTACAGATGGGACGTCTGCCACCAAGGAAGATGATGTTAATCTTCCGGTCAATCAGAGGGAAATTCCGCGGAATACCCTTCGATGCTGTTGATCTAAGCAACATAAAAAGTCAACAACAACAAATTGAAAAGGACCATGACATTCAGAAGTGCCTGGAACGCTTCAAGACACTCCAGAAAACAGTACCTGGCTTCTATTATGCCATGGAGATAGACAGTGAAAAAAGAGTTCGCAGCCTGTTTTGGATGGACGCAATGTGCGTAATGAACTACAAGCTGTTCGGTGACTACATATCTTTCGACACAACTTTCAGCACAAACAAGTACGGCTTACCATTTGTTCCTATAGTTGGGGTGAACAATCACGGCTCCACAGTACTGTTTGCCGTTGCTCTGCTCAAGGATCAAAAAACAGATACATTCATATGGGTGCTGGAAACATTTGTTCAGGCCATGGGTGGAAAAGAACCAAAGACAATAATAACAGATCAGGACAAAGCAATGAAGAAAGCAATAAAGACAGTTCTAAAGACTACAACCCACAGGAACTGCTACTTCCACATCGTGACCAAGATGAGTCAGAAAGAGAGCACCTTCTTTGCAAAAAATACAGGAATGTCAGAAATGCTAATGTACGTTGCAAAGAACGCATTCACACCAGCTGAGTTCGAAATGGGATGGAATAAAGTGATAAAGGATTACAATGCTGGCGGAGAAAAACACCTAAGCAAGTTATACAGAATAAGACACAGGTGGGTACCAGCGTACTTCATGGATAATTTTTTCCCATTCTCATCAAGCACAGGAAGGAGCGAGAGCACAAATAACATGTGGAAATGCTATAGCCAGCACACAGACACAATAACAATGTTCCTAGAACAATACGAGGTTATACAAGACAAGTGCTTATCTGCCCTGGACAAGAAGAAGCTCGTATCATCACTCAAAACAGCAAAAGCAGTAACAAGACACCCGTTTGAGAAGCAAGCTCTTGAACAATTCACAAATGACATATTCGAGAAGTTCCAGATCGAGATAACAAACAACACAGCATTCAAGGTAGATGGATCTCTTGAACCTGGTCGCCACCTCCGGCTGAAAAGAATAGTGAAATCCTACGACCACATGGAATTCAAAAGGGAGTGTTTCGACGTCACATTTGACGATGAAAAAAGAAACTTCATGTGTTCCTGCAAGAAGATGCAGAGGGATGGTATACATTGCTGCCATGTGATAAAAGCAATGGTTCACATGGAGATCAGTGATTTGCCAGAGAGTTTTGTGATTCAAAGATGGAGAAAAGACATAGACACGGAACTCGCAACATTAGGAAATGTCGCAGATGCTACTTGCGGAGATGAAACACTAAAGTTTGCCGGTGTGATGAGCCATATGGCAGAACTTTGCAACAAAGCGTGCCCAATTGACAAAGCATATAATGTCATGATTCAGTGTATGCGTGATATGGAAACAAAAGTGCTGGCAGCAATCAGAGAAGATGAAGGAGCCAAAAAACTACACGATGAAGAAACAGCTAGCAACGAAACATTACGTGACCCACCAATGTCCGACAGAAGAGGAACAAAAAGAGGAGACAGAATGATGCCAGGTTCAGAAAAAAAACAGAAAACTAGACAAATAACATGCGGCCACTGCAAAGTATCAGGACACAACAAAACAGGATGTGAAACACTGAAAGCAGAAATAGCAGCACAGGCAGCACAGGCAGCAGCACAGGAAGCAGCATCACAGCAAAGGTATACAAGCAATACAGCACAGGATCAATCAACAGATAGACACACAAATGATGATAATAACACAACAGAAAGAACAAGAATTCCAGGAAACACGCACGGTATGTACTACCACAACGGAAGAATAAGGTGTAACATGGAATATCTAGTATTTGGAACACAAGACATATTAAAACGGTAAGTGTGCCCATGAAATTACTTTTGTCAGTTATGAAAACCTACTGATGTAAATATTAAGCTTTTTCCAAAAAGCTAAACATAAATTTGAAATATATTTATTTTGCAGAGGTCGAAGATGAGCAAAGGATATCAAAGGAGAACAATAAAAATAGAAATCACACAAGGAGGAGGCCACAGGAATATTTTAGAATATATGATACAAACAATGGAATGAATATGTAATGTTCTTATGTACTTCATTTCCTTATTTTGTACAATCAAGTTCACTTCATTGACTTCACTGGACGAAAAAAGGATAACCATTGTAAAACAGTTCTTACTTTCGAATTCTTCAATCTGTTCGCGTACGAAACTTGCCAAATAATCAGGAGAATCATAAGTGAGCATCATTCCAGCGAAGTACTGTCGAAAACTTTCAATGTCAGTCTGAAAAACACGAAACAACACAATGGTTAATTATCTTCAACAAGAATACACAAAAATTCAGAACGCACATGCTCCGAACGGAAAAGTACACAAGATGTACAAGTACTAAACAGAACCATTGACATGTAGTATTATACAGTGAACAGGTACTAAAAAAACCGCCTTACATTCTATTGAATAAAAGTATAAAACTATGTACACAACACATTACCTACCTTGAATACATGTGGGTAAAAATTAGCCTTGAACATCCAAATAAACCTCATTGCATAGATACCACAGTCACGCCTCGCGCTTCTCCTAATGGACAAAAAAGAAAAAAACAACTAAATCCAAACACAGTAAATAAAATAAAATCATAATTCACATTATGAAAAGACGATTACTCTGAACAAGAAGGGGTGCCGCAAACTTTTATCTTGAACGATGAGATGTTTAATCCCTCAACACCATGAAGATGACTGTAAAGTTTCTTGAATGATTTGCACTGAAAACAATAAAAAATAAAAGTTATTGCTGTCATGTGTAAATAATTATTTAATTAGTTAGATTACAACGAAAACCATACAATTCTTTCAGTAGAAGCCATCTGAGCTTCAGTCAACTCCAGTGAGCTAGACACTCTAAATTTCCTGAAATGGATGTCGACAAAGATAACCCACCAATGGGTGTAATCGCAACAAGTAATGTAGACCTGTTTGAAAATAAACAATCCCACGAGAAATAAGAAAGCATCCAAGATACTTGTAATAGAAAAAACATAAGCGTCAAACAAAACAAGACAAAACATACCTCTTCCCTATTCAAATTATAGTACTTCAGATCATGTTCAGCAAAACTTGCAGCCAGATGAATAGGGTCCGCCTCATCCACATCAAGGATATGCTGAAAAAAGCAACAAGAAAATGATTAAAAAACTAAATGCTAAAATATCTAGTTAAAAAAAATCTAAAACATATACACATGACGTACCGCCAAAGAACTTGGAATATATAAGAAATCAAGACCATCATCAACGCACTTAAGAAAAACATCCATAACAGAAGGATCCATAAACCCACCACCCTTCATTGCAAGGTAGAAACTATGCCAGCTGACAGACTTTCCACCAACTTCAAGTATTTTCTCACTACTGCAATTGTTAAAAACAACAAGAATAACCATCAGTCTATAAAAAAATAGATGAAAAATAAATGGAAAATTGAATTCCAACGGTTACCCTTCAATGTAATTCCTAGGAGCCTGAAGTACATCAGCAAACAAAATTCTATGCAAAGCAGATACAGGAATATCCTCTTCCTCAGTTAGCTCCAAACGCTCAAGACAATCATCAGAATCGGTGTCTGGATAGGCATCATACTTCTGGGCCATAGAACTACCTCCAACAACATTTTCAGTTTCAGGCTCCTTTCCCTTGCAAGTACATGGCTGCCTTTTCAACTCAATTGACAAAAGAGAAACCATATCACGCATCTGGTCAACAAGACCATGTCCCATTCTTATCATTGAGGAAGTGAAGAAAGTCTTCCACATTTCTTTAAGCTTACAACGTAACTGTAAACAAAAAAAAACACAATTAAGAATGCAGTTTACAATAACACAGTAATTAAAAATCAAAAAACATAACAAAAAGCTCACATCATTATGCATTTCACCAGGAAACATATCTGAAATGTGACGATCAACTGCTTCACGAAGATGGTCGGGAATATCCGCACGAGAGTGAAAACCTGGCTCTGACATCTTTTCCAACCTGTTAACACAAATTACACAATTATATGGGTATGCAACTAAAACACCATTAGGTGCACAAGTACCAGAGAAATAGGAGAACAACTAAAGAACAAATTGCCACACGAGTACCAAAGACAAAATCGAACAAGTACCCGCCACAAACGGCTGGACACACACACAGGTACAAAACTATAGCACAAAGAAGTACCAAACCACCTTCTTAACAAGCACTGGAGAACTGTAAAAATAGTTCAGGTACGATGTGTGCATCTTATAACTTTTGAAACTAGAGAAAACAGGACGACGAAAAAAGAGTCCAAGAGAAACCACACAGACCACCTACGTCGTCGCAATTGCATATCTTCACTAAACTTCTAAAACGATTCGTGCATCTGGCACAGATACATCGACAACCAAACAAACAAAGAGAAACCAACATAATTTACAAACCGAAAACTCTAGAAAAAAGGAAACACTAGCACCTTTGGTACCGCTAACTCTACAACAAATAGACCAAAGGAAACTAGACAACTAGATAAAAACTAGCACAACGAAAACTATAGAAAACAGACCAATATGAATTTACCAGTACACAATTACAATACAAGTAGGTGCACAAGTACAAGTACAAGAGATATAGGAGCACAAGTACAAGAGATATAGGAGCACAAGTACAAGAGATATAGGTGCACAAGTACAAGAGATATAGGAGCACAAGTACAAGAATTTTAGGTGCACAAGTACGATAGACTGAGCTACACAGGTACAGAACAAATTATCACACGAGTACCAAGGACAAACAATAACAAGTACCAGAGACAAAGGAAAGCAAGTCCCGGCAGAAAAGGCTGGACACACAAGTACTAGATAATAACACACAGAAGTACAAAACCATCTTATGAACAAGCACTGCACAACCCTAAAACTAGTTCAGGTACGATGTGGGATACATATAAACCCTAAAACAAAATACACAGATAGAAACCACAAGAACAAGCAGCATCGTCGCATTTGCATGTCAACACGAGACGGGAAACTCAGCGGCTCCTCCAAGGCGGGTAAATCGTCAAGAAAAAAGACAAACAAACCGTAAATAATAAGATGCATGTCATCACGAGATGTGTAACGGAGCGGCTACTCCGGCGCCGCATAATCAACGGCAATGTTCCTCAGAAGGTGTGTAACCAAGAGGCGGCGAAAGAAATCGACGAAAAAAGTACCGACTTTACTCAGAGAAAACGCATCTGCATCCGCCTTCCGCATTTTTCCAATTGAAAGTGCTACCTCCCTCCCATTAATTCCCCAGAAAACTCACAGCCCGGAAATACAAAGGGAAAAACTGATTCGATCTAATCGAATCAAAGGGAAAAACCAAGATCTTAGAAACCCTAAGCAGGCAGAAAAACACGACGGCGCTTACCACTGGAGCAGGAAAAACGTCCGCCGACGATGAGTTGCGAGAGGTTCCCGACAGCAACGGAGGAGAAGGGAAAATAGCAGCGCCGCCGACGAGACGACAAGCCGAAACAGCGAGCCACGAAGATAGGCGACGAAAGAAGAAGACTAAGGGAAAAACGGAGATAAAGGCAAACGCGAATCGGGTACCCGTAAACCCGTTAACTGGGAAGCGCGCCCGTTACGAGAAATGGACGGTTCGCAAACTCACCAGAAAGCAACACGTGTCGCGCGCGGAGGCAGTCCACCGGCAAATTGCGCGCCCCACGTTCACCCACGTGTCGAGCGCGGAGCAAGTCCATTCCCTTTCCAGAGGTCGGCCTTTTTCTAGAGTTTTCGCCGACCAGGTCGGTGTAAAGCAACACCCAGTTAAATAAGTAGGATTCGCCATCACGAGCGCCACAAGCCCACAACCCCAGTATTCTGCGGGCCGAAGAACCGCGGTGACACGCCACACTCCCCAAGATGGGCCGCACGAGGCAGCTGTGAAGGATGACAACGAGACGGCATGGCTGTCCGAGGAAATTGCTCTATGGCGCGGCTGCAGTCAACATTTGCCGTGCTTCCTGCCGTATCAAAATGTTAACGCTGCTGTGTCAGGTCTCAGCTCAGGTGACACATCGATCGCGGGCGGCTTCATGCCTGCAACTGCAGCATCTTCCTTCTGGGGGGTGAACTGCTTGCAAGATAGACGCGCCCCTCCCAGGCTCCAACGCCGGCCGGAAAAGGAGCCAAGAGCTCAAGGACGTGACTGACGCGCGCACGCGTGGGACGCTCCGTTCGGTAGCTCACGCAGAACTTGCAGCCCTCGATCGACCGGCTGCTCCGCCGCTGCCGCCGCCGCCCAGCTCTACCTAGGTGAGCCACGCAAAGCTCGCCGCGCGCGCATGGCGCCCTCCTCCTCCTCCCCCGTTCCAAACCGCACGCATAAATACCACCGCAGATGAGACCATCCATTCCATCCACAGCGCATCGCATCGCCTGCACACACAGCACAACACAGCCAACGGGCACTAGAAGATCGAAGCCGGTAGCATTTCGACCGACCAGCCGACGATGGCGTCGAGCACCGTCCTCCCGCGCGCGCTCCTGGCGGCGTGCGCCGTCGTCGTCGTGCTCCTGGCGTCCACGGCGCCGGCGGCGGAGGCGCAGGCGGGGGAGTGCGTGCCGCAGCTGAACCGCCTGCTGGCGTGCCGCGCCTACCTGGTCCCCGGCGCGGCGGACCCCAGCCCCGAGTGCTGCAGCGCGCTCGGCTCCATCTCCCGCGACTGCGCCTGCAGCACCATGGGCATCATCAACAGCCTCCCCTCCCGCTGCAACATTGGGCAGGTCAACTGCGGTAAGGCCGGCACCATCTCCATCTCAAGCTCTGTCTTGTTTCTGCTTCTAAGCTTATTAACTGGTCGTGCACTGTCAATAATACTTCGGGCTAATGTACGTGCGTATGTGTGTCAACGCAGCGGCTTGAGGAGCGTGAAAAGGATGCGAGCTCGAGACGAGCTAAATAATGGAAGGCGGGGACTCTGCGGCGAGGCAGCCGTCGTTGCGTCCCTTCACCGTCGACTTCGTTTTCGTTTCTTCAGCCTCTAGTGTCCTGCTCTTGATGTTCATCTCCATGCGTTAATAAAGTGAACCACCTTACGCCCGGTTGCAGTAGATTTCAAAATCGCATGGCTTTGCTCCTTGCCGTGCTGGAAATGCTATTTATTTACCGCACATTGTCCACGTTTGGCTTCCGATGGTACTTTCTCTTTTTATTTGATTTTCCGATGATGCTTGAAAGAGCTAAAACCCAGAAAACAGACACAAGTAGTAGTAAATGGGATGTCGAGTTAGATGCTTATCAGAAGGCATTTCATTTTCAACTATTCAAGTGTCCGCCATGAATGAACTTACTAACTAACAATCAACTCGATTAAGCTGAAGAAACAAGCACTCCCTCCCATCCATAGTAGCAAGTGTCAGGGCCTCAGTTTAAAAAGTTTAGACTAAAGCCCGACACTTACTATGGATCACAGGGACTAAAATTTATCATTGCTAAGAGCAGGTCTAATAGACCCCTTAAAAGCGCCAAACCCGTATAATAACCGCCAAAATAAGGGGTTGAACGCTACCGGCCGTCTAGCAGACCCCGTAAAACAGGCCCCCGTATCGATTTTTTACAGTTTTGGCTACGGGGCGGCTCTTCGCCCCTTACAGGCTGAATACAGGGCCAACCCCTCATCCCATTTCACTAGGGCGCGCGGATATTTCAGAATTTCCAACCGTTTTCCCCGCGTCGCCGCCATAGTCACCCGCGCACCGCCGCTAAAAACAGAATATTCCGTAAGATTCTGTTTTGCGCTAAAAACAGAATATTCCGTAAGATTCTGTTTTACGGGGTGGGGATACAGGGTCTGCTAGGAGGATTTCGGCCAGCAAAAAGTGAATACGGGGCCATTTTCTCGCGTTTTAAGGGGCAGAAAAATACGGGCCTGTTAGACATGCTCTAAGGCATGCAACTGCATCCAAAGATCAATACTAAACGCTGATAACAGCAACAGAGTAGCAAGCCAGTAACGGTCAGGTCGCGAGGACCAAAGCCAGGCTAATATCCCACAAGGCAATCCAATAGCAATAGCATAGTCAAATACTACGTAGCATAAGACCTGATAAACTATGGTAGCACTGTATATACATCCTGACTGCGTGCCTAAAGTGGGTCCGGGACACTGAGTATGGCATAAGTACTGCCATGGTTTCGGTAAAAACAAAAAGGGATAGCTGAGACCTTTTTCAACCTCAAGGTTCATGGGAAACCTTTGCTAAATTTTTCGTCAACATAGGGCAGCAGACAGAACTAGAAACCGTGAACCCCCACAGCCAGACGCTGTCCATTGCTAAATCCTATCCTCTATCCTGAAATCTGCTCTAGAAACAGGGCCTCCTGCTTGCTGGTCAGGCCAACATCACTCAGCGACATCAGACACTCCTCGTCCGTGAATGCACGCCTGGGGTAAGATCTCACCTGCACATCACAAATTCGAGTTAATACTGGACAATAATTAAAATTTCAAACAGTAATTTTGTAGAACATGAAGTTGAGCGAACTTCGGATGCACTTGTTCTGCCCTAGTGCTTAGGGACATCATTCAGAATTCACATACATCAAAGAACAGCAATAAATGTCCAACGAAAACATATTTCCAGAGAAACACCATGCACAAGCATGCAGGAAGATCCTACTGATCTAATAATAAGCATGCCCCGTGAAGCAGAGACGGTTGGCATCGCTGTTTCTATGAAATCAATCATCATACAGGTTCATTTGGAATGGATCAGTACGTGAATTTAAGCATTGTGCAGCAGCATACAAATACAGTACCCTTCATATATCGACGACAATAGCGAACTAAACTGTGAAACATGATAATCTTTCGCCTCTGTTAAAGAGTGGATACAGGTATATAAGTCCAGTATACCAGGTTAGTGTTACGACATTTATCTTTCTCAGTAGAAATTCTCTTGTGAACATAAATTCACGAAATTGAAGAAAAATGGTAGATTTACCAGTCTATAAGTTCCTGGCTTGAATGTCTTGCTGATGTCTATGAAATCAAAAAGAACCTGCAAAGATCCCACAAATTTGCAAGCAGGTATAAATTTATAATCTATGATATCATTATGGAACAGCCAAACTGGCAACTGAAAGCAGCTTACCTGAAGCTGGTCGGATCTCAAAAAGCGTCTTCCCTGGCGACTACCATCAGGCATGCGAACTACAACTGTGACTGCTCCTTCAGCATTTGGCAGTGGCTCCTTTGGTAATGATTCTCGCTTGGCTGCAAGCAGTGACTCCAACTCCTATTTTCAAGTACGACATGAATGCGTGATCAATATATTACCATGCCAAATATAACACATTGATGCAAAATACAGAGTAATCAACCTTTTGACAGAATTTGCAGAAGAAAATTACATGTTTCTTAATAGAGACCATCACAGCAAGAAATAGCAATAACCCTACACAACTTTGATGTTCATGTTTCGGACGACATCTCTTGTATTAGACTGCTTCTACTTAATCCCAAATTAGTTTGAAAAGCATGCCCTAGTAAGAACCAAGTAAAGAAACATACTAAATTTAACAACTTCAGGCCTATCTTCCGCATTAGCATTAATATCCACATACTCATGTTAAAAGTTAACAATCATATCCATTGCCAACTGCGCAATGATTTAATAAACCATCCTGAGACAAACAACACACTTCCAAACCAATAAACTATCGAACTGTCATTCATATGTAAGATATATCAGTCTATTATCTGACCAACTCCTGCGTAGACGGTATAGCAGTGTGCGTTGGAGTAAGGCTCATGAGATTAGTATATACAGAGGTATATGTATAGCAACTATAAGAATAGAGAGGAATCCCATAAAGTTCCCAAAGAACTTCTTTAGATAATGCCAACTGAAGTACCTCTTCCTCAAGTTGTTTTCTCAGCTTATCCTCGTCCTCTTGCTTTTGCTTTTCAATAGCAGCTTCTCTTGCAGCAGCTTCTTCCACTCTACGGAGCTCAGCATCCTCTACAGCCTTCAACTCTTTTTCTCTATCAGCTTGGAGGGCTGCAAGATACTCATCATCCTACAATGGAAAAACATTAGGTGTTCAGCGCAATAGTCTCTATAATCTCCAGCAGAAAAATGTTGTTCCATACCTGCTGCTCCCTTATCAACCTTTGTGCAGTTAATGTTGGTGATGGAGGATGTGCTACTCGGGGATAGTCAGCTGAGATTCCATGAGATGGGCGAGGAAATGGATATGCTGTGTGATCAGGAATGCCACCAAACATTGCAGCCTCAAGCATAACAGCTTCATCATGCTCCTCGGAAGAAATGCCACCCCACTTTAAGTACAAAAAAAAAAAGGACTAAGTTGTGGAGAAACTGTACTGTACTGAAATTGAAGCCTCCAAGAGGACCAAGAGGGATGATGGGATTACCTCCTCGAAACCTCCATTGTGCTGATGCAGCTGAGGGCTTAAAGGAGGACCGTCAGCCCTTTGCACAGCTTCTGTTGTCTCTGCATTTCCAGATAGAACACGTCTAGAACGTTGTCTAACTAGAGGTTCTTCCTCAACATCTTCAATATCTTCTTGGAAGTTCTCTTCATCTAACAATTGCCTAGAAGTTCCGACATCCCTTGCAATTAGTCCTTGCCTTCAATAAAAAAAAGGACACATTTGAGGAATCAGTTACCAATGTAGGGAAGAAGGTTAATTTGAGGCTATTACAATAGGACACACAATGATCATGCTTAATAACTGGTAGGGAATGAGTTAAAATAGCACAAAGATGCAAAGAGCATGGTAGACTGCAGCTGCAAGAATACATTGCCCTTTGAAACTGACGACGGATGGAGCAATGGACACTGAGCAAGTGATAAGACATTCCAGGGAACCTAACAAATTATTGATCTAACGACTAACTAAATAAAGTCATATGGTGGACAATATTTGATAGTCACCTTTCAACTGTTTCACTTGCTCCGTCCATGTCTTCCTTATCAGATAAATCAGAAGAACCATCGATCAAGATTCCCTGTTGACGTAGAACTCTCTCTCGCTCTGCTGCCTGATTAATCACCAAAGAAAGGTGCATTTAGTATAAAGGTATATGCACGAAACAGGAGCTCCAAATCTTGGAGAACTACCTCCAACGACAGAGAAACTGCCTCTGCAAGATCGTTATCTCTGACTTGTGATGCATTTTCACGTCCAACATCATTTAAACCCTAAACACAACGAATTTTGTCAAAACAAAGTGTAAAACCTAAATTCTCAAGAGAACTAGATACCAAATAAGCAGAAGCTTACATTTGTCAATTCTTCCGCATCCCTTTTTGATGCTTCAATTGCTGCACGGATCATCTCCTCTTCTATGTCATTGTTGTAGTCACTAACCAATGGAGGAGCACTTGGCGCAGAATAGTATGTGCCCGGAATATCTCTTGGGATAGTAGGAGCATAGGCGGACGGCAAGTCATCATCATCCTCATCAACTACAACAGTCCCATGAACCTCCGGACCATATGAAGACTCACGTCCAGTAACATCTTCAATAACAGGACCCTGACCAGAACTCCCTGTTTCAGGATTAGTGTCTTTTACTTCAATAGGTATCTGCCGCACCTCCCTGGGATGTGTAACCTGAGGTCTCCCACCAAAGAAATCAGCAGCAGCTCTCTCAGCAAAACCTGGGTGCAGGATATCAAAAGGGTTGCCCATAGCCCTGCTGAATGGAGGATCAAATGGTTCGTCCAGATCCATCATATGATCCATCACATCGTCATGACTGTCAGGTACAGGATTCTGAATGATTCTGGTGCTGAAAATCATACAGCCCGGTTATATTTTGTCAAGGGAAACACCGTATCAGAAAGAAAGCAGATGGGTGAGCAGAAACTTACGTGGACCTATCTCCCTCATTGAAGTATGCATTCACAGCTTCATTCAGGTCACCGCTATGCTCCTGGACACATTTCATTACCACCATATATCAGCCCAGAAAGCATAGTAGTATACAACAATCAGTATGTCTAGTAGATGAGCCTCAGGTGTCATGACAAAGAAGAGCTGTAGTCCAGATTGTGCAAGGATAATACACCCAAATAACATGAATATACTGTCACCTCTGAATTATTTTCAAGTTAGAATTAGAAGGAGTCGGCTTGCCTACAAGGTGGAACAAAGCACGTCTAGTGACACTGAGTAGCCTAGCGTAGGGTTAAACTGAAATCCAGTGTAAAATGCGTGCTTGTTTAAATGTATATTTATAAGAGCAGTACGAGATGAACAAATATGTGAAATAGTGATTAAATGCAAATGAATTCAATCATTCGTGGTGTATCCATTCATTAAATACTCCGTCAACACAAATCTCCAGCAGAACCAGATCTGCACTCAGTACACAACAACAGTCTGACGATACATCCAGACGCCAAAAACTTTAATAAAAAAGACATTTCCTCCTGCACCTACTCGGAAAGACCAAATACGATGCACTTCTCCCTAGCACAGAACATTCGTTTTAGAACAACAACATGGCGCAATCATCTGAACGGATTCAACGGAATTCAGTTCTTCCCACTACACGGCTAGAGAATCGCGGGCATTACACTCGAGAAACCCCAATTGCGACGATTATTCTCGATTCTAAGCACCCTACAGCACGAGCCCGCATACTGATCAAACCCTGGTGCGGAATCAAACCACCCATTCGCCATCTGACCCAACCCTACAGCAGGAAGGAGCGAACCCTAGCTGGACCCGAAAGGGGCCGATTCCGCATGCACGGAGCCACTGGCGCGATTTCGATGGGGGAAAGGGAATGAGCAGGAGATAGTAGTAGTGATGGGGGTTGTGAGGGGGAGGAGGTCGCGGGTTTCACCTCGAGCTTGCGGGCGGCGGCGGCCTCGTCGGCGCCTGTGATGCTGATGAAGGTGTCGATCGCCTCCTGCGAGGGCCGCGCCATGGCGCGCCGCCGTCCTAGGGATCCGCGACGGCGAGGGGGATTGGGGTGGAGCGGAGGAGGAGATGGAGGAGAAAAAGAAGAAAGAGAGGAGTTCGTGAAGCAGCGTATTAATTCGAGAAGTGTTGTTGATGCGGCGTGTTCCGGTTTTCTGGGTTTTGGGCATATCGTTCGCTTTCTTGGTGGTTGGGATTTAGTGGGCCGGTGGGCTGGAGGATGCCGGGCCCATTAGGGCTAGCGTATTTACGTTTTTGCCCTCCGTGGAGTGTTTGCCCAACTTTTCAGAAACAGGCACAAACCACATCAAAATCATGTTTAGTTTTTCTTTACAGAAGACCATAAATAATGTGGTATGTCGAAGAGGTAGTCATATACATATACAATTTCAAGTTCATATGAAATGGAACTTTTCGCAAAAGGACTTAAAATTGTGTAGGGGAAAAAACCATATCAGCCGATGAATAGCAGCAAAACGTAAACGCTATTATCCATTTGCTTAGCTTGTTTATTACATGCCTACAAAGTAAATATGAGATGGAACTTTTTGCAAAAGGACTTAAAATTTTGCATATTTCCATAACATCCTTATCCTAACATGTCTTATATTTTTATATTTTTTTAACTCCAAATCGTAGCTCCAATAGATTTTTCATCGTAACATGATTTCGACATGATACTTTCTTCTCGGTTCGTGGACTGTGAGAGAAATGGTGACAAATCAAAGGGGCATCGGCATGTTGTGGCTGTTGACTGGGTGTGCCACGGAACAAGGTATCAACGACATAACATTAGGCACGACGGGGTGGTGTGGAGAAGAAATGGAGGAAGCGATACCATGAAAAAAGAATGAAAATGGGCTAAAAGTATAGAAGCACGGTGCGGCAGGGCGTCAAGGAGGTTAGCCGGCGGGAAGAAGACTGTGAGGAAAGTGAAAGTATAGTACCATACAAGGATGCTGACCGCTATGTTTCATTATCGAAAAATTGTTTCTTAACGGGCTGGGTATTTCGTCACAAGGATGCCCAGTAGCAAAGGGTATGAATGTAAAGTCACACTCAACGCTTTGCCATCTTCTTGCAGAAGAAGTATGCCATGCCAAGAGAGAGAAGATGGAAGAAAAGAACCGAGAGTCTTCTCCACCAAGGAAGGCAAACTTGGTCAGGCTGAGACTGAAAGCACTTGCTCCCAGGCTCCCAGGCTCCCATCACTAGTGAGGTGGTATATACCTTTCTGCACCTATGCAATAATGAAATATCCTATGATCACACGATGAATCGAAGATCACGTGTGCTATTTTTATAATGATTTTTCTCTTGCCAGGACATTTTTGGGTTTTTATTATAACGAATTCAACCTGCAAGGATATAGTATAGTTCAGCAGACTACCGCAAATTGCAAGGAAAAAAAACAATGTACAATTACACCATTTAATTGCCTTGCGTTGCGAGGAAACCGCAAACAGGTACAAGTTCAAATTACATCATCGGCTCATCGCGCATGATTTTACTTCATAGATACAGGAGGTATTCGGCTATGGTAAAAGCACAAGTCTGATGCAGGTCTATAAACACACAAGCATAAAGAGAGGGGATCCCAGAGGATTCATGTATGGAGTATTTCGGAGAAAGACCAAATGGGTGGAACTGAACCGTCTAAGTGCACTTCCATCTGGATGTCGGTAAGCAGTTCAGGTACCGGCACCAGTGGCATCCATCGTTGCCGTTCTTGCCCTTGAAAAGCATCGCCAGGGAGACCGCGTACCTACATCAGAAGTCACCTCCCGTCAGGTTTCGAGTATAATAGCTTGTCATTTGGCAAGAGATCACTCGTCCGAGCAATGATATCAGTTTTCAATATTTTATATCACGTCAAATTATACAACGAAGTGAAATCTAGACTGCATACTAGCGTGTTGTATCTTCGGATAGAGTGGAGAGACTTACCAAACTAGCAGCAAGACCAGTGCCGCGCCCCACAGAACATACTGGTACCTTTTGTACTTTGGAGGTTGATTAGTCTCTGGCAACTCGTTCCGTTCCATCCAACCAAACTGAGGCCTTGCCAGCAGCACAAACCCAAGAAGGAATCCAGTTAGGAATCCACCAATGTGAGCAAAATTATCAGCGTGCGGCAGTATCCCGATCGCCAAATTGATCACAATTATAGACAGAAGAGTTATGATGGCTGCTGCCTGCAAAGAGCAAACGAGCTGAAACTTGCACCGAAACAACTGAATAGGAGTAAAACAAACCACAATGCCTTTCTTCTGCTGACCTTGTTGGAATAAATAGTCCAGTTCATAAATATCTCTGAGAGCATAGAGCCAAGTAGCCCAAACAGTGCTCCAGAGGCACCAACAGAGATGTTGTGGTTACGCAAGAACAGTGCAGACAGCACACTGCCGCCAAAGCCAGATAGCAGGTAGATGATCCCGATGCGGACTTGCAAGTGCGAAAAATGAAGTCAGTGCACAGGAATTTACTATACACATTGGCATATTAAGTTGAAAAAATCACCATAAAAAAGGAAAGAAGTCCAGAAAGATTATTCACAACTGTAGACCTGATTGTTTTTCATTGTTTTCAAATAAAAACCAAGAAACCAAATTATTATCAGATTTGTGAAAGCAATAGCCTTATGCAGTAACACTGAGAAAATCATATGTATATATAGCAAGGAAACTCCCAGGGGCTGTACAACACTGCTGGAGAAAATTGCAGCTAAAGCCTAAGGTGTGCCATGTACCAAGATTGACGGCAGGAAATGGCAGGGGAGTTTATGGTCTGCTAGTATGTTTGTGTGTGTTTTTCTTTGCTGGGATGTGTTTTGCATAACTTAGTTTCAGGATAGCACTAGCTGTACTATTTGATGGGCATGCAAAGCCCCAAGTAGTCTGTAAGGATGTTTGAGCTTGCTGCCCACTTCTGGGTGGTTTGTTGTGTCCTTGCAGTTAAACTCTTGTAGAAATCAAGGAGAGACCCAATTATCGAGGTAAAAGTAGCAATCTAGTACATAGGAGTACCTCTAACATAAAGGTGCAGCATGGAATTAATCATACCAAACTACTTAGTTCAGATTGACATTATAGTTTCCACAAATACATACTCCTATTACCAAGGCAGAACCAGTTCAAAGAATTACAATGCTAAAAACCATGAAACAGCCCGAGAGAGAAGTAAGCCTAGTGTTATAAAGGAGCAGAGTCAACCGAGGTACCGCAGTAAAGAACGTTTTCTGCGATAATGGTAAAATGTACCAGTTCAGCACTTGTGTGAAGCTTACCATAGCCAAATTGCTGTTCAAGGCGGATTCCGATGAACAGCAAGCTCAGCATGTTGATAACCAAGTGGATTAGACCAGCGTGAAGCCACATACAGCTGATTAGGCGCCATCCTTGGTGTTGATAAGCAACTTTGGCCCAGTTAAGAGCTCCCATCTTCTCCAAACTGCAAGATGGGTGTGATGTTAGGACTTGAGTCCATTTATCCCTAACATTTTCAAGGTGAACAAAACTATACCATGCTGTTCCTAACCATAGCATTTCATACACATAATGTAGTCCTGATTGTGGATGCCATTCCTAAGAAAACTACACCATGCTATTCCTAACCATAGCAATCCATTTTCAAGCAGAAATCAACTAAAACATGATAGGCCTAACAATAGCAATCCAATTTCAAGCTGACCAAAAATATACCATGCTAAGAAAATTACCACGTGCCAGAATTACAAACCACATCAGAATAAATAAATAAAAACATTAATAAATAAATAAGTGAGAGAAGAAAAGAAGTCCACGCCAATCATTAGTGCAGGAGTCACAGAATAAATAAATAAATAAGTCAATGCTGCCAACATACATACCGCAGTGTACCTATCTGCCAGTAAATAAGTGGCGTATCCACTAGAAAACAAATGCTAGAGAATAAAGTATGCAATTGTCAGTGGAATTGCTTCCAGGTATTTTCCATTAGCTAAAACAAAATAAATCTCTGGAAATAGTAGGATATGGCTCATGATGTCTACTCGGCAGTTCAGAAGTAGTCATACAGATCTATTTATAGCTAGCATTTGCCCAATTTGACCCCTTTCCAACTACCAGCTACAGATTCAGTTTGAGTGTATAATGCTCTAAGCTCTAGCGATGACGCCTGAATTTCGCCTACACTACAAGCTTTCCTTTCAAACCCACCACAGGAATCCCAACTTCCCCTGTAACAAAAATTTATCATCCCCACATCTGAATTCGCATCAAACCAGGCTAGATGTGGAACAGTGAGGCTGATACGTACGTGGCGGAGGAAGGGCCGAGGAGCGGGTTCTCGCGCAGCGGCTGGAAGGAGAAGCGGCGGAGGAACCCGGCGACGCAGGTGGCGCGGCGGCCCAGGGTGCTCCCGTGGGTGGGGCAGTCGTTCTCGTACATCTCGACGGCGAACACCGCGACGCAGGCGCCGAGCAAGGTGGGCACGAGCCACGGCCACCACTGCCGGTCGTCGTACACCCCGGTGCCGTACGACGCGGCGTACTGCAGGTACAGCGCGCCCGCGGGGTCCGCCTTCCCCTCGCCGCTGCCGCTCGCCACCTTCCCCTCGCCGCTGCTGGCGCTCGCCACCTTCCCCTCGCCGCTGCCGCTCGCCATCTTGCTCCTCTCGCTCGCGCACGTCTTGGGTGGCGGCACACGCGACGGCTAGGACTCTGCTCGCGGTTCGCGGCTCGCGGTGTGTAGTTATAGGCGGCTGCGGGGAAGTGGAGACGGGCGGGCGAGGTAGTGTTGGAGTGTAGGAGTAGTGGAGCTGGCGGTGGTTGGCGTTGAGCGCGGCTTGGCTTGGAAGCGAGCACGGGGTGATAAATGGTGGAGAGTGAGGTGAGATGCCCGCCGACAGCGCCGGTGTGACTGACTGACTGACTGTGAGGCTGGCGCCTGGGGACCGTTGGGCTGAGGGGCCGCCGGTCGGCGACGCGCCGTCGCTCTCGGTTTCGACGTCGTTTGGAGCGAGCAAGATAGCGCAGTCGTGCCGGCGACTGTTTATTTATGGTTAGGACTGGTTGAACGCGGCGATTCTAGGGTGCACGCTAGGTCCCGGTGAATGTTTGTACTGTTATAATCTGGTGCTTTACTATTCGTTCTACTACAATGTTTCATTCATCCAGTTTGGTTGAGCTTTTGTTATGATTTTGCAATGTGTGTCGGGTTAAAACGCATTGGAACATGATGAGACAGTGCACGCTAGGTAGGATTGGAATGCATTGAACCTAACGAAACGGTGAACGCTAGGTGGAAGAAACAGTGCATGCTAGGTAGAACTGGAATCCATTAGAACATAGAATTAGAATGCATTGAAACATAATGAAATAATGCACTTAGTTTCGAAAGGAAAATGAAACAATGCACGGTAGATAGTGTGCACGGTAGAAACACATTTCTCGGCTAGCAAGGTATCTCTAGCTGGATTGATTAACTGGACGTCACCAACAACCGATTTGAACTGGACGTCACGCATTTTCCCCTTTATTTTTGTCGTCAACTCGGAGTAGTTGCGCGGATAAGTTCAGTTAACAAAAACAGCACACTAGACATATCTATCGGATTTGCGTATGGTTCAAAAACTAGTGCAAGCAAAGAGATAAGTAGCACAAACGTGTTAGTGGGAAAGGACACCACCGCAACACGGTTAGCACCTTTGTTGTTGTCGCACATGGTGGCAAGTGCCGGAGCTAGGATTGGCGTTGAGTGATGTCAAAAGCCCCAAATAAGTGATAGATTAGGCCGGTGATGTCAACAGATAGTATTCAAAGCTGACATAATTATGTTAACCAAAATTATGTGATGCCAATTGACAATTATAGTCAATGGCACACTAAAAGAGCACCTAATACATCCACAAGGAAGGTGAATTGTTGTTGTTGGTGGTGGTGGTGGTGCTGCTACTTCCATACCCTAATGCTAATGAGAATAAATGGAAATCTACGACCATTCCCAAATTAATGACAACTTGAAAAAACAACACGCACCAAATAAAAACCTCATTGAACAAGTAGCTAGCCATGGTACAATGATAGAGGAATTGAATAAGTCTAATGCATCCATAAGTTCTGATATTAACGGGTTGCAACATCAAGCGACATGCTTATGTAAAGCTCTTTCTAAATTGGATCATAATCAAGCAATATTGTTAAGCATGTATGCGGGAAAGCCACATGGACGGCGAATTGTGGGCTTGAATTCCATCATTATTACTGAAAATATACCTTCTACTTTGGAAGAAACATATAATGAGTTGATTAATTATACTGATCTTCTTGAGCCACTTTTTCTATAACTTGGGTCTTTACAAAAGAACCCAACACTTTAGAAAAAATAAGAGAAATAATCACTTATGGCAATGAATGAAAAACAAATAGAGGAAATTAAAATGCTTAGTGAAGTAAAAAAAAACTCTACTAGGTCTTGGTAGATGTAGCTTGCATGAACTTATTAATATATTACAAAAAATTCTAATGACCTTTCTGTTGATTTTCATCAAGCGGGATTTGGTTCATACATAGCAAATTATGTTATGAAAGAAAAGATAACAAGATACAATAACAAAGCTATGCTACCACCAAAGCTTGGGATGCTTGGATCTCCAAGATATTAATCAATATTGGCAAAGAAACTCATGCTATATTAGATCTAGGATCTAGTGCTCAGTTTTGTCAAAAGAATTGTATGAATTGTTCGAACTTAAAAACGTGGAACATGCTCAATAGGCCTTTTACTTGTTGATGATTCTACCAAACATGCTTTAGGTGGAGTAAATGATGCCATAGTTGAGTTACATATGAATTTTGTTCCTGTTGATTTTATTATCATGGACATGGGGAGTAAAACATCTGGTCCTATAATTAATATTGGGAAGACCCTTGTTGAGAACCACGGAGGCTGTCATTGATGCAAAGGAAGGAAATTTAAAATTTCAGTTCCCTCACAAGAAGTGCATGGAACACTTTAAAGGACGCCTAGAGGGGGGGGGGGTAAATAAGCGTTCTAAAAAACTATTACAGATTTGGCTTGTAAGAGTGCGGAATTAACTAACATTCATTTTACAAGCACGAAACCTAAATATGCTAGGCTCAACTAAGTGCAAAAACAACAACTCCAGGTATGCAAGATAGCCACAAGATATATGAACATAGTTGATAGCAAGATATAAGAACTTGAAGCACGATGCTATCACAAAGAAAGTAAACTATGTATAGAGATAACTGAGGCACGCGGAGACGAATATGTATTCCCATGTCCCCCCGCAAGAAGTGAGGTACGTCACGTTGGAGAGATGCGGGCTACCAAGAAGGCTCACCTTCTTCTCCAAGTCAATACCACGAAAAACAAAGGCCTTTCCCTTATGGCTAGATTTTCCACCACTCCGGAGATGGCAAGTGATACGTTGCAAAAGCATCAATAATTTTTTTATACTCCATGCTTGTTTTACTCCAATTGCTATATGTTTTGTTTACACCAAAAACAACCAACCATTTTATTGTTTTTACTTAGTTGCTTTATTGTATTTAGTTTTACTTGTTTTATTACTACTTGTGTTTTATTTACTTACGAAACCTTGTGCTTGACAACCACACGGTGGAGTTGGGGACACAAGGCTTTATTTTACTTTGCGGGATTGCTAGAAGAAGAGAGGAGAGAAAAATCTTTGCTTAGTTCCCGAGAGTTCGCTACTAACCCTCGAGTCACCCTTGTGGGGAAAATTGCTTCTTGGACTACACACTCTGCACTTGGAGTCCCAACGTTTCAAGAGTTTTTGCTGGTGTTGTTTAAGCTCCATCAAGAAATATTTCTGGTGCCGTTGCTGGGGAGCTGGAAGAGTTATATCATAGTGGTTGCTGCTTAAGAAGTATTTTCTGGTGTCATTGCCGTGAAGAAGCATCTTATAACTCCATCTCACCTAAGCTTGGGGAAGTTACACCACTATGAGCTCTCTTATCTCTTTTAGATTTTGCATCGTATTTTACTTGTCTTGTTTTTAGTCTTTGCTTGTTAGTTATTTTTCATAAAAATTCAAAAACACGTAAAAATTAGTAGCAATTATCTTCCGAGGAGCATGGAAAGAAGAACTCATTGGCCCTTTAGTGTGAAAAGTTTTCCTCAAGATAATGATATCCCTATAGAATCTTGACATCGATGCATTTATCAAGCGCTTGACATCGATCATTGTCGCTAGAGGTGTTCCAGAAATTTCCACATATATCCGAACCCATAGGGTCACATGTTTAACAGTTTAGCAACTTTTAGGAACATGTTCTAAGTGAAGATATTAGAGATGGGTTCCGAGAGTGTCTCTCATGGTCTCGGAATGGTCCCGAGAGGTCCCGGATGAGCCCGAAAGTATTGGAAGGTTATAGAATGTTGTTGAAGGATTCAGATTGTCCTGAAGGTTTTGGAATATTTAAGAGGGGTCCGAAAGGACCCCTTGCTGGCCACACCATGTTGGGGCGAAGGGTTTCCCCCATTGGTTGATGACATAGGCATCCCCAATGGGCCTGCCGAAGATGGTACCCAGGGTTTACTGAAGGCCCAGGACTAGAAGGATAAGAAGATTCGGAAGCCCAAGATGCTAGTAAGGAAAGCTAGAGTTGTATTAGGAAGTATAACTTGTAATCTCGCGGGATGGGTATGAAACCCTCCCGGACTCTGTAACTTGTGTATCACGAATCCCTCGGCTCCACCTCCTATATAAGGGGGGGTCGAGGGACAAAGAAAGGATTGAATCTATTGTCAACATAACCCTAGTTTTACAATCAGCGAGTACTTTTCGGCTGAAACCTTCGAGATCTACTTGCCCTCTACTTCTAACAAAACCCTAGTCTACAATCTGTAGGCATTGACAAGTTAATCCCTTGTCAATTGGCGCCGTCTGTGGGAATTAGAGGTGTCAAGGAACTGATCTCGATGGCACGTTCAAGATCGTCGACGTCGTCGGTAGCAAGCCACGCGATGGATCGAGGTAAACGGGTCGAAACTGATCTAGTCGATTTTATTCCTCACCTGCCCTCCCGTTTGGATGCATGTGCATATCTGGAGGAGCCCATCGTGATGATGTTCGGAGAATTCCGATTCGGCGTCGACAAGGAAGGATCTTATCGTCTCGAAGTTCCGATCTCGTCGGAATTATCAGCGATCGATTCTGACTTTTCGTTGAGCGATGAAGAGCTTTCGTCGCCTCACTTCATCAACACCAAGGCAAGCGGAAAAATCGCCAAGATCTTCAGCGACACGTCCTTCGAGTCGTCTGCGGACTCTGTTATAAGCAGCGACTCCGACAGCGTCGACCTTCAACTTCATCGACAAATCTGTCATTGGAAAGGTCTTCACCAATCTCTATGATGGTGTCACCAATCCTGACAAAAATCAACACTCAAAATATCATCAGGTCTATGCAATTGAGGAAACAAACCGAGCAGAACCGGAGACGTCAGGCTTTCGACGATTTGGGAAACCCATACGTTGATCCCGCTGATCTCGAAGAGGTCTAGGCACTAAATATGTCGGGACCACTCCACGTCTAAGAGTTCAGCTCCCGCAGGCGTGGGATAGAGCCGCAAAAGCCATGGATGGTTCAGAGCCAATGACCACGACCGCTACAGAAGAAGAATTGCAAGCTTATCAATACGACTCGCTCGCATAGCGCAGAGTTAGAAAAACTGACACTGAGCCGGACAAGAAAGGAGGCAGCCTCTACGTCAAGTGCGCCGGCAGATCTAAGTCGACAATCGGAAATTCGGAGATAGTCACAGGAAGCTCGAGGAGAGCAATATCTCGGCTACAAAATATACCCGAAGAAGAGAGAGGAAATATAATTCAAAATCTCAACATGTCTTTCATGACGATTGATACAAGGGGAAATATTATCCAAAACACCGGAAGCTGGGTATATGGCAACGCAAGCTTACATCCGCGTCCGACCACCTCCCGGGGACCCGAGGAAGCACTATTTAACATGGCAATGGCAGGAGTTGGAGCCATGGGAACAGCGTTCGCAGCTACACCTCCCGAAGGAACTGCAAGGCAAAATAGTCCGCGACCCACCGCAGCAGTGCAAGATCCATCGAGAGCAAGTGGAGCAAGGGATTCAGCGGCTCAGGCAAGGGTGGATAGAGCGCGACAAGAAAGAAGGGAACATCGGCTCACCAGAAGTTGCCGAGGAAGATCTGTGTGGGCTCCCGTGCTTTACGAGACGAGTTTGAAAAACTCGAGTCCCGTCAGGGTTTAAGCTACCCGAAAATTTCAAGAAATTCGACGGCCTACAGGATCCCGAAGATTGGCTCGTTGATTACCTCGAGATGGTGAAGTTGATAGGCGGAACCAGGGCAACAGCCATGCAGAGCATCCAAGTACACTGGAGCCGCCGATCTTGGATAAAGAAACTTCCCCAGGTTCCATCGATAGCTGGGATAGTTTTGAGGATATCTTCGTGAAGAAGATCCACCTGCAAGAAACCCGCATCATTAGAAGAGCTGAGGGCGTGTAGACAGAAACACGATGAATCAATGAGAAAATATATACAGAGGTGGAATATTATCAAAAACTCGGCAGAAGACATATCTGACGAGAGGGCAATAGACGCGTTTGTGGCAGGAATTCGACGGGGAGATTTCGTCGAAGACTTAGGGAGAACCAACCCTAAGACAATATCAGCACTGATGGAAATAGCAAACAGATGGGCAGATGGAGAAGATGCTATACACAACAAGTGACATAGGTCGCGAGGAGGACCGCACGAAATTTTCAAAATAGACGAGGATTCTCCCGACAGTTCTATAGTAATGATGCTACTGGCCACATATCAGCTGGTTTCCGAGGAAACACTGGAGGAAACAGTCGAGACGACTATCAAAGGAGTAAAGAGCAACTAGGTGACAACAGGGGTGATTCCCGTAGTTACAGGCAAAATAGTGGGCCAAGGTTTCAAAGACCATATGTGTCTCCCGAGGATATGATGAACGGGCCGTGTCAGATGCATTTCTATCTCAACAACAATGGGAAGAGGCAGTCAGACACCTAAGGACTGTCAATTTTCAAGCACAGGCCGCAGGGATACCAATGCTCAAGCAATGAATAGAAACCCCCAAGGACCCAGGAGTGAAATCCACCTGCCACCTCCTCCCGCAATTACGGAAGAAAATCGACACCAACTCAGAATAGCGGCAGCACCACACCCACCTCCATATGTTGATCCCAATTCCAATGGTGCGGTCTCGATGATTCAGAAAGCTAGGCCATCCAATAGGGCTCAGAAAGTAATCTCGCGACAGGTATTCATGGCAGAGAAGATGCCTCCACCAACAGTTGAGTACTTGAATTGGTCAGGACAGGACATTGGCTTCACAATTGTGGATCACCCGCAGCAAGTTCCTCGACCAGGGCAATCTGCACTTATCTTACCCGCAGTCATCGCTGGTTTTGACGTGTCGAGAGTCTTTATAGATGGCGGCAGCAGCTTAAACCTTATGTATGCAGATACACTAAGGAAGATGCACATATCCCTGGCAAACCTAAAACCAACTGACACACGTTTCCATGGAATCACGCCAGAGAAGCGAGTTATCCGTTAAGATCAATCTCGATGTTCACTTTGGAACCCGAGAAAACTACATGATAGAGAGGCTGGAGTTTGAAGTTGTGGATTTCCCGTCGCAATATCACGCCTTGTTGGGACGACCAGCATATGCCAGGTTTATGATGGTACCACATTACACGTACTGCTGTGGAGGTTGCCGGACCTAAGGGACCAATTACACCAAGGGAAGTCGTTAGCCGATAAATGCGACAAGGATTTTCATCGACTGTCGGAAACTTTCGGGATGCAAGCAGAGTATATGGCGTCAAGGCTCGAACTGACTATGCCAGATACAGGAAGGCCACTCAGGGAACCAACCTTCAATACTACTAAGGATTCAAAATAGGTGCAGATCCACCCGACGGACCCGAAGAAAACGACGTCCATTGCAACAAATATGGACCTCGCATAGGAAAGCGCTCGTCAAGTTCCTCCGTGAGCACTGGAAAATCTTCGCATGGTGTCCAGCTGACATGCCAGGAGTACCCAGGGAACTTGCCGAGCACCACCTAAACTTGGATCCAATAGCGAGACCAATCAAACAACCTTTGCGGCGTTTTTCGGAACCAAACCGCAAAGCCATGCTATCAGAAATCGATCGACTCAGAGAAGCTGGTTTTATTAAAGAGATATCTACAGAAGCCACGTGGGTAGCTAACCCAGTGATGGTGCCAAAGAAAAACACGAAAGTCCTTCGCATGTGTGTCGACTTTACGTGCCTCAATAAACATTGTCCAAAGGATCACTTTCCCCTCCCAAGGATCGATCAAATCATCGACTCCACGGCAGGATGTGAACGTCTTTCCTTCCTGGACGCATATTCTGGTTATAACCAGATCAGATTAAAAGAAGATGACGAGGCCAAGACAGCATTCATAGCACCTTATGGCGTGTTCTGCTATAGAACAATGCCTTTTGGCCTAAAAACGCGGGAGCAACATATCATCGGATGATGCAGAAGTGCATTGCAACACAGATTGGAAAAAATGTACAAGTTTACATTGACGATGTCGTCATAACATCAAAAAAGGGGACAACATTGATCGAAGATCTGAAAGAAACCTTCGACAACCTTGACAAGTTCTGCCTTAAGTTAAACCCGACAAAGTGCTCTTTTGGTGTTCCTGCGGAGAACTTCTCGGGTTCCTAGTATCAGCAAGAGGGATCGAGGCCAATCCAGAGAAAATTCAAGCCATCGTAACGATGAGGAAGCCGACGAAGTTGAAAGAAATTCAACAGTTGACGGGGCGAGTCGCAACTTTAAGCAGATTCCGCCGGCTGGGAGAAAAGGCATTGCCGTTCTACGCATTGATCAAACAAGGAGAGAAGTTTCAGTGGAACGAAGAGCGGATAGAGCTTTTGAGAATCTCAAGCGCACAATTTCGACACCACCAATCTTGGTGGCGCCCAAGGAGAAGGAACCCCTCCTGCTATATATCGCAGCCACACCTCAGGTGGTCAGCACGGCTCTCGTAGTCGAAAGGGAAGAAGAAGGAAAATTGCATGGAGTACAGAGGCCAGATATTTCATCGTTGAAGTATTGTCGCCAAACAGCTGTACCGCAGCACTTGGTTAGCATATGGAGTGTTTACAACAAAGAAAGTTGCGACACTATTTTTCGGCGCACCCGATAATAGTGGTCAACGAGCCCCTCTATCAAATATATTAAACAACCCAGAAGCTACTGTCGTGTCTCCCTTTGGGGATAGAGCTTTCCCCTCGGGACATCACGTATGAAAAAGAAAAGCAATAAAGTCGCAAATCCTACTAGACTTCATCGCAGAATGGATGGAGCTACAAAATACAGGACCTCAGATTATCGAGAACCTGGACTATGAACTTTGATGGGTCCAAAAGGTTAGAGGGCGCCGGAGCAGGCGTGATACTAATATCACCTGAAGGCTACAATTAAAGTATGTTGATACGCGCGAAGCACACGTCCGTTGGGAAACCCCAAGTGGAAGGTATGATGCGTATAGAAGCAAGTTTCCCTCAGTATGAAACCAACGTTATCGAACCAGTAGGAGCCAAGAAGCACGTGAAGGTTGTTGGTGGAGGAGTGTAGTGCGGCGCAACACCAGTGAAACCGGTGCCAACGTGGAACCTGCACAACACAATCAAGATACTTTGCCCCAACGTAACAGAGGTTGTCAATCTCACCGCTTGCTGAAAACAAAGGATTAAACGTATCGAGTGGAAGATGGTGTTTGTTTGCAAAGAACAGTGAAAACAATGATTGCAGAGATTGTATTCAGATGTAAAAGAATGGACCGGGGTCCACACCACTAGTGGTGTCTCTCCAATAAGATAACTAGCATGTTGAACAAATTACAGGTGGGCAATTGACAAATAAAGATTCAATACATATCAATGATGATTACTATGAGATTTAATCAGGGCATTACGACAAAGTACATAGACCGCTATCCACATGCATCTATGCCTAAATAATCCACCTTCGGGTTAGCATCCGCACCCCTCCAGTATTAAGTTGTAAACAACAGATAATTGCATTAAGTATGGTGCGTAATGTAATCAACACAAATATCCTTAGACAAAGCATCGATGTTTTATCCCTAGTAGCAACAGCACATCCACAACCTTAGAACTTTCTGTCACTGTCCCAGATTAAATGGAGGCATGAACCCACTATCGAGCATAAATACTCCTCTTGGAGTTACAAGTATCAACTTGGCCAGAGCCTCTACTAGCAACGGAGAGCATGCAAGAACATAAACAAAACATATATGATAGATTGATAATCAACTTGACATAATATTCTAGATTCATCGGATCCCACCAAACACAACATGTAGCATTACAAATAGATGATCTTGATCATGTTAGGCAGCTCACAAGATCTAAACAATGATAGCACAAGCGGAGAAGACAACCATCTAGCTACTATGGACCCATAGTCCAAGGATGAACTACTCACGCATCAATCCGGAGGTGGGCATGATGATGTAGAGCCCTCCGTGATGATTCCCCTCCGGGGGTGCCGGAGGCGATCTCCGAATCCCGAGATGGGATTGGCGGCGGCGGCGTCTCAGTAAGGTTTTCCGTATCGTGGCTCTCGGTAGAGAGCGTTTCGCGACGAAGGCTTTAAGTAGGTGGAAGGGCGGAGTCGGAAGGGTCACGGGGGCCCCACACGATAGGGCCGCGCGGCCAGGGCCTGGGCCGCGCCGCCCTAGTGTGTCGGCGCCTCGTGGCCCCACTTCGTTTCCTCCTCGGTCTTCTGGAAGCTTCGTGGAAAAAGGACCCCGGGCGTTGATTTCGTCCAATTCCGAGAATATTTCCTTTGTAGGATTTCTGAAACCAAAACAAGAAACAAGAATCGGCACTTCGCATCTTGTTAATAGGTTAGTTTAAAATGTATAATAATGATGTAAAGTATGTATAAAACATTCAAGTATTGTCATAAAAGTAGCATGGAACATAAGAAATTATAGATACGTTTGAGACGTATCAAGCATCCCCAAGCTTAGTTCCTACTCGCCCGGAGTAGGTAAACGATAACACAAATAATTTCTGAAGTGACATGCTACCAACATAACCTTGATCAACATTATTGTAAAGCATATGAGATGAATGGAGTGATCTAAAGCAAAAGATTGCTAACAAAAGATGATGACTAAACAAATGAATCATATAGCAAAACTTTTCATGAATAGTAATTTCAAGACAAGCATCAACAAGACTTGCATAAGAGCTAACTCATAAGCAATAAATTCAAAGTAGAATGCATTGAAGCAACACAAAGGAAGATTAAGTTTCAGCAATTGCTTTCAATTTGTAACATGTATATCTCATGGATATTTGTCAACATAGAGTAATATAACAGGTGCAATAAGTAAACATGTAAGAATCAATGCACACGTTAACACAAGTGTTTGCTTCTAAGATAGAAAGAAGTAGGTAGACCGACTCAACATAAAGTAAAAGAATGGCCCTTCGCAGAGGGAAGCATGGATTACTATTTTTGTGCTAGAGCTTTTATTTTGAAAACATAGAAACAATTTTGTCAACGGTAGTAATAATTCATATGTGCTATGCATAATACTTCCTACAAGTTGCAAGTCTCATGCATAGAGTACTAATAGTGCTCGCACCTTGTCCTAATTAGCTCGGATAACACGGATTATCATTGCATGACATATGTTTCAACCAAGTGTCACAAAGGGTACCTCTATGACGCCTGTACAAAGGTCCAAGGAGATCAATTGCATTTGATTTCTCGTTTTAACAGATCTCAACTTAGGACATCCATACCGGACAACATAGACAACAGATAATGGACTCCTCTTTTAATGCTTAAGCATTCAACAACCGATAATATTCTCATAAGAGATTGAGGTTGTATGTCCAAACTGAAAACTTCCACCATGATACATGGCTTTGGTTAGCGGCCCAATGTTCTTCTCTAACACATGCATACTCAAACCATTTGATCATGAAATCCCCTTACTTCAGACAAGACGAACATGCATAGCATCTTGAGGCGTGTAGTTGTACACGTCCGTTGGGAACCCCAAGAGGAAGGTATGATGCGCACAGTAGCATGAAACCAAGGTTATCGAACCAGTAGGAGCCAAGAAGCACGTGAAGGTTGTTGGTGGAGGAATGTAGTGCGCGCAACACCAGTGAAATCGGCGCCAACGTGGAACCCGCACAACACAATCAAAGTACTTTGCCCCAACGTAACAGTGAGGTTGTCAATCTCACCGCTTGCTGAAAACAAAGGATTAAGCGTATCGAGTGGAAGATGGTGGTTGTTTGCAAAGAACAATAAAAGCAGTAGAATGTATTCAGATGTAAAAGAATGGACCGGGGTCCACAGTTCACTAGTGGTGTCTCTCCAATAAGATAACTAGCATGCTGGGTGAACAAATTATAGGTGAGCAATTGACAAATAAAGATTCAATACATATCAACGATGATTACTATGTGATTTAATCAGGGCATTACGACAAAGTACATAGACCGCTATCCAGCATGCATCTATGCCTAAATAATCCACCTTCGAGTTATCATCCGAACCCCTTCCAGTATTAAGTTGCGAACAACAGATAATTGCATTAAGTATGGTGCGTAATGTAATCAACACAAATATCCTTAGACAAAGCATCAATGTTTTATCCCTAGTAGCAACAGCACATCCACAACCTTAGAACCTACTCACGATCCCAGATTCAATGGAGGCATGAACCCACTATCGAGCATAATTACTCCCTCTTGGAGTTACAAGTATCAACTTGGCCGAGCCTCTACTAGCAACGGAGAGCATGCAAGAACATAAACAACACATATATGATAGATTGATAATCAACTTAACATAGTATTCTCTATTCATCGGATCTCACCAAACACAACATGTAGCATTACAAATAGATGATCTTGATCATGTTAAGCAGCTCACAAGATCTAATACAATGAAAGCACAAGCGGAGAAGACAACCATCTAGCTACTGCTATGGACCCATAGTCCAAGGATGAACTACTCACGCATCAATCCTGAGGCGGGCATGATGATGTAGAGCCTCCGGTGATGATTCCCCCTCCGGCAGGTGCCGGAGGCGATCTCCTGAATCCCCCGAGATGGGATTGGCGGCGGCGGCTCTCAAGAATGTTTTCCGTATCGTGGCTCTCGCACAGGGGGTTCGCGACGGAGGCTTTAAGTAGGCGAAGGGTAGGTCAAAGGGCATCACAGGGTCCCACACCACAGGCCGGCGCGGCCAGGGCCCGCCGCGCCGCTCGGTGTGTGGCCACCTCGTGGCCCCACTTCGTCTCCTCTTCGGTCTTCTGGAAGCGTGCAAAAATAGGACCCCGGGCGTTGATTTCGTCCAATTCGAGAATATTTCCTTACTAGGATTTCTGAAACCAAAAACAGCAGAAAAACAGAACTAGCACTTCGGCATCTTGTTAATAGGTTAGTGCCGGAAAATGTAAAATAACGTCTGTAAAGTATGTGTAAAACACTCAAGTATTGTAATAAAAGTAGCATGGAACATAAGAAATTATAGATACGTTTGCGACGTATCAAGCATCCCCAAGCTTAGTTCCTACTCGTCCTCGAGTAGGTAAACGATAACACAAATAATTTCTGAAGTGACATGCTACCAACATAATCTTGATCAACATTATTGTAAAGCATATGAGATGAATGGAGTGATCTGAACAAAAGATTGCTAACAAAGATAATGACTAAGCAAATGAATCATATGGCAAAACTTTTTATGAATAATACTTTCAAACAAGTATCAATAAGACTTGCATAAGAGATAACTCATAAGCAATAAATTCATAGTAGAATGCATTGAAGCAACACAAAGGATGATTAAGTTTCAGCAATTGCTTTCAACTTGTAACATGTATATCTCATGGATATTTGTCAACATAGAGTAATATAACAGGTGCAAGTAAACATGTAAGAATCAATGCACACAGTTAACACAAGTGTTTGCTTCTAAGATAGAAGGGAATGGGTAAACTGACTCAACAATAAAGTAAAAGATTGGCCCTTCGCAGAGGGAAGCATTGATTACTATTTTTGTGCTAGAGCTTTTTGTTTTGAAAACATAGAAACAATTTTGTCAACGGTAGTAATAATTCATATGTGCTATGCATAATACTTCCTACAAGTTGCATGTCTCATGCATAGAGTACCAATAGTGCTCGCACCTTGTCCTACTATCTCGGAAAACACGGATTCTCATCGCATAACATATGCTTCAACCAAGTGTCACAAAGGGGTACCTCTATGCCGCCTACAAGTGTCTAAGGAGAAAGCACGCATTGGATTTCTCGCTTTTGATTATTCTCAACTTAGACATCCATACCGGGACAACATAGACAACAGATAATGGACTCCTCTTTTTAATGCTTAAGCATTCAACAATAGTTAATATTCTCATAAGAGATTGAGGTTGTATGTCCAAACTAAAACTTCCACCATGATACATGGCTTTAGTTAGCGGCCCAATGTTCTTCTCTAACATATGCATACTCAAACCATTTTATCATGAAATCCACTACTTCAGACAAGACGAACATGCATAGCATCTCACATGATATCCAACAAAGATAAAGTTGATGGCGTCCCCAGAAAACATGGTTACCGCTCAACAAGCAACTTATAAAAATTAAGACACATAACTACATATTCATCACCACAATAGTTTTTAAGCTATTTGTCCCATGAGCTATATATTGTAAAGGTAGAGGAATGAAATTTAAAGGTAGCACTCAAGTAATTTACTTTGGAATGGCAAAAAATACCACATAATAGGTAGATATGGTGGACACAAATGGCATGGAGTTTGGCTCAAGGTGTTTGGATGCACGAGAAGCATTTCCTCTCAATACAAGGTTTGGGCTAGCAAGGTTGTTTGAAGCAAACACAAGTATGAACAGGTACAGCAAAACTCACACAAGAACATATTGCAAGCATTATAAGGCTCTACAATGTCTTCCTTGTTGTTCAAACACTTTACCCGAAAATATCTAGACTTAGAGAGATCAATCATGCAAACCAAATTAAACAAGCTCTACAATAGTTCTTCATTAATAGATTAAACTACATGATGTAAGAGCTTAAACATGATCTAAGAGAGCTCAAACAATTGCCAAATTGTCAAACCATATGCATCATTTTCCAATTCCAACCATATAGCAATTTAACAAAGCAATAAGCTTTCGCCATGAACATTAAAGCACAATTAAGAACACAAGTGTTCCATATGAAAAGCGGAGCGTAATATCTCCAATATAAGAATGGCGAGATCCAACTTTATTCAAAACAAAACAAAAATAAAAACAAACCGACGCTCCAAGTAAAGAACATAAGAATGTGACGGATAAAAATATAGTTTCACTAGAAGTGACCTGATAATGTTGTCGATGAAGAAGGATGCCTTGGGCATCCCCAAGCTTAGATGCTTGAGTCTTCTTAAAATATGCAGGGATGAACCACCGGGGCATCCCCAAGCTTAGACCTTTCGCTCTTCTTGATCATAGTATATCATCCTCTTCTCTTGACCCTTGAAAACTTCCTTCACACAAACTTCAAGCAAGCTCATGAGAGGGTTAGTGCTTAATAATAAATTCACATATTCAGAGGTGACACAATCATTCTTAACACTTCTGGACATTGCACAAAGCTTCTGAAAGTTAATGGAACAAAGAAACTCATTCAACATAGCAAAAGCGGCAATGCGAAATAAAAGACAGAATCTGTCAAAACAGAACAGTCCGTAAAGATGCTTCTGGACTCACTTAACTTGCTCAAATGGAAAAACTCAAAACTAATGAAAGTTGCGTACATATCTGAGGATCACGCTCGTAAATTTGCAGATTTTTTTAGAATTTTTACAGAGACTTATGCCAGAATTCGTGACAGACAATGCTGTTTCACGCACGATCCCAAATATAACATCAACTTTAGCATAGAAACTTTACTTGGCACAAAAACATGATAAGGAGAGGTTGCTACAGTAGTAAACAACTTCCAAGACTAAAAAAACAAAAATTGCTGTAGTAAAATAAACACATGGGTTATCTCCCAAGAAGTGCTTTTCTTTAACGCCTTTAAGGCAAAGTGCAAATCAAGTAACATCAAGAGTAGAAGCATCAACATCATAACTTTTCTTGCAAACACAACTTGTTGCAGAGGGTACTTTAGGTGCTCCCCATTATCTAAATTTTCTATGGTGGTGCTAGGGTTTTAGCAATTTTAGGCCTATAATAATTTTTTTGTTTAGGCACTTTAGAGGCATACATGAATTTTTGCTCTTTACCCACATAAGCTTTCTCATTATACTTGAGAGAAGAAAAAGTTGAACCCAAGGTTCCCATAGCTTTTTCAAGTTCATCAACCCTATTGGTTTGATTATCATGGACAACACAAGTTCCTAGGATACTAATTCTTTCATCAATTCCTCCTAAGGATTTATCAAGTTCATCAGTTTTATCAAGTAACATTTCCAATTTAGTTTCCATACTTGGAAATTTTTTCTCTATGGTTTCCAATTTTTTTATAACATCCTCAAGAGATATTTCAATTTTAACTTGATTAACAGGTGGTATTCCAACTAGACTCTCAATGATGCAACTAGCTTCTAAAGCGGGAGTACCTAGGAAATTACCTCCCGAAAGAGTATCAAGAACATACCTATTCCAACTAGATAAACCAACATAAAAGTTCCTAAGAAGGATAGTAGTGGAGTGTTTCTTAATGCACCTATGATGAGCATTACTAATTCTGTACCAAGCATCTTTAAAACTTTCTCCACCTTGTTGCTTAAAAGAACGAACTTCAACTTCACGATTACTCATTATAACAGTAGTAAAGTAAACTAGGCAAATAAAGACAAGTAACTAATTTTTTTTTGTGTTTTTGATATAGAGAACAAGACAGTAAATAAAATAAAGCTAGCAACTAATTTTGTGTGTTTTGTTTAAGTGCAGCAAACAAAGTAGTAAATAAAATAAAGCAAGACAAAAACAAAGTAAAGAGATTGGAAGTAGAGACTCCTTGCAGCTGTCTTGATCTCCGCAACGGCGCTTGAGAATTTTGCTTGTCGGGCGTGTAGTTGTACACGTCCTGGGGAACCCCAAGAGGAAGGTATGATGCACACAAAGTTTCCCTCGCATGAAACCAAGGTTATCGAACCGTAGGATCCAAGAAGCACGTGAAGGTTGTTGGTGGAGGAATGTAGTGCGGCGCAACACCGTGAAACCGGCGCCAACGTGGAACCCGACAACACAATCAGCACTTTGCCCCCGTAATGCTGAGGTTGTCAATCTCACCGGCTGCTGAAAACAAATGATTAAGCGTATCGAGTGGAAGATGGTGTTTGTTTGCAAAGAACAAGTAAAGCAGAGAATGTATTCAGATGTAAAAGAATGGACCGGGGTCCACAACTAGTGGTGTCTCTCCAATAAGATAACTAGCATGCTGGGTGAACAAATTATAGGTGAGCAATTGACAAATAAAGATTCAATACATATCAACGATGATTACTATGTGATTTAATCAGGCATTACGACAAAGTACATAGACCGCTATCCAGCATGCATCTATGCCTAAATAATCCACCTTCAGGTTATCATCCGAACCCCTTCCAGTATTAAGTTGCAACAACAGATAATTGCATTAAGTATGGTGCGTAATGTAATCAACACAAATATCCTTAGACAAAGCATCAATGTTTTATCCCTAGTAGCAACAGACATCCACAACCTTAGAACCCATGTCACGATCCCGATTCAATGGAGGCATGAACCCACTATCGAGCATAATTACTCCCTCTTGGAGTTACAAGTATCAACTTGGCCAGAGCCTCTACTAGCAACGGAGAGCATGCAAGAACATAAACAACACATATATGATAGATTGATAATCAACTTAACATAGTATTCTCTATTCATCGGATCTCACCAAACACAACATGTAGCATTACAAATAGATGATCTTGATCATGTTAGGCAGCTCACAAGATCTAATACAATGAAAGCACAAGCGGAGAAGACAACCATCTAGCTACTGCTATGGACCCATAGTCCAAGGATGAACTACTCACGCATCAATCCCGAGGCGGGCATGATGATGTAGAGCCCCTCCGGTGATGATTCCCCTCTCCGGAGCCCGAGGCGATCTCCCGAATCCCCCGAGATGGGACGGCGGCGGCGGCCTCTCGAATGTTTTCCGTATCGTGGCCTCGGTGGGGGTTTCGCGACTGAGGCTTTAAGTAGGCGGAAGAGGGTCAAAGGGGCGTCACGAGGCCCACACCACAGCCGGCGCGGCCAGGGGGCCGCGCCGCCCGGTGTGTGGCCACCTCGTGCCCCACTTGTTCCTCTTCGGTCTTCGGAAGCTTGCAAAAATAGGACCCCGGGCGTTGATTTCGTCCAATTCCGAGAATATTTCCTTACTAGGATTTCTGAAACCAAAAACAGCAGAAAACAAGAATCGCACTTCGGCATCTTGTTAATAGGTTAGTGCCGGAAAATGTAAAATAACGCTGTAAAGTATGTGTAAAACACTCAAGTATTGTAATAAAAGTAGCATGTAACATAAGAAATTATAGATACATTTGCGACGTATCACATCTCACATGATATCCAACAAAGGTAAAAAGTTGATGGCGTCCCCAGAAACATGGTTACCGCTCAACAAGCAACTTATAAGAACTAAGACACATAACTACATATTCATCACCACAATAGTTTTTAAGCTATTTGTCCCATGAGCTATATATTGCAAAGATAAAGGAATGAAATTTTAAAAATAGCACTCAAGTAATTTACTTTGGAATTGCAGAAAAATACCACATAGTAGGTAGATATGGTGGACACAAATGGCATGGGTTTCGGCTCAAGGTGTTTGGATGCACGAGAAGCATTTCCTCTCGGTACAAGGCTTGGCTAGCAAGGTTGTTTGAAGCAAACACAAGTATGAACAGGTACAACAAAACTTACACAAGAACATATTGCAAGCATTATAAGACTCTACATTGTCTTCCTTGTTGTTCAAACACTTTACCAGAAAATATCTAGACTTAGAGAGACCAATCATGCAAACCAAATTTTAACAAGCTCTACGGTAGTTCTCCATTAATAGATTAAACTACATGATGCAAGAGCTTAAACATGATCTATGAGAGCTCAAACAATTGCCAAGTTTCCAAACCATGTGCAGCATTTTCTGATTCCAACCAAATAACAATCAACGAAGCAATTTCAGCCTTCGCCATGAACATTAAAGCACAATTAAGAACACAAATGTTCCATATGAAAAAACGGAGCGTAATATCTCCAATATAAGGATGGTGGGATCCAACTTTATTCAAACCAAAACAAAAATAAAAGCAAAATACGCTCCAAGTAAAGAACATAAGATGTGATGGAATAAAAATATAGTTTCACTAGAAGTGACCTGATAAGTTGTCGATGAAGAAGGGGATGCCTTGGGCATCCCCGAGCTTAGATGCTTGAGTCTTCTTAAAATATGCAGGATGAACCACCGGGGCATCCCCAAGCTTAGACTTTTCACTCTTCTTGTTCATAATGTATCATCCTCTTCTCTTGACCCTTGAAAACTTCCTCCACACCAAACTTAAAGCAAACTCATTAGAGGGTTAGTTAATAATCAAAAATTCATATATTCAGGGGTGAAATAATCATTCTTAACACTTCTGGACATTGCACAAAGCTTCGAAAGTTAATGGAACAAAGAAACTCATTCAACATAGCAAAAGCGGCGAAATAAAAGGCAGAATCTGTCAAAACAGAACAGTCCGTAAAGACGAATTTTGCAGGGGCACTTAACTTGCTCAAACGGAAAAACTCAAAACTAATGAAAGTTTCGTACATATCTGAGGATCACGCAAGTAAATTGGCAGATTTTTTTGATTTTTTACAGAGAGTTCTGCGCGAATTCGTGACAGACAGCAATTCTGTTTCTGCGCAGCAATCCAAATCTAGCATCAACTTTACCATAGAGACTTTACTTGGCACAAAAACATGATAAGGAGAGGTTGCTACAGTAGTAAACAACTTCCAAGACTCAACAATACAGTAAATAAAAGGAAACTTGGGTTATCTCCCAAGAAGTGCTTTTTTTAACGCCTTTCAGCTAGGCGCAGAAATCAAGTAACATCAAGAGATGAAGCATCAACATCACAATTTTTCTTACAAGCACAACTTGTTGCAGAGGATACCTTAGATGCTCCATTATCCAAATTTCCTATGGTGGTGCTAGGGGTTTTATCAATTTTAGGCCTATAATAATTCTTTGGTTTAGGCACCTTAGAGACATACATAAATTTTTGCTCTTTACCCACATAAGCTTTCTCCTTAAACTTAAGAGAAGAAAAAGTTGAACCCAAGGTTCCCATAGCTTTTTCAAGTTCACTAATCCTATTGGTTTGATTATCATGGACAACACAAGTTTCTAGGACACCAATTCTTTCATCAATTCTTCCTAGGGATTTATCAAGTTTATCAGTATTATCAAGTAGCATTCCCAATTTAGTTTCAACACTTGGAAATTTTTTCTCTATGGCTTCCAACTTTTTCATGACATCCTCAAGAGAGATTTCAATTTTAACTTCATTAGCAGGTGGTATTCCAACTAGACTCTCAATGATGCAACTAGCTTCTAAAGCGGGAGTACCTAGGAAATTACCTCCCGAAAGAGTATCAAGAACATACCTATTCCCACTAGATAGGCCAACATAAAAGTTCGTAAGAAGGATAATAGTGGAGTGTTTCTTAATGCACCTATGATGAGCATTACTAATTCTGTACCAAGCATCTTTAAAACTTTCTCCACCTTGTTGCTTAAAAGAACGAACTTCAACTTCAGGATTACTGATTTTAGTAGCAATAAAAATAAACTAAGCAAGTAGAATAAAGTAAAGACAAGTAACTAATTTTTTTTTGTGTTTTGATATAGAGCAAGTAAATAAAACAGAAAGTAAAGCAACTAATCTTTTTGTGTTTTTAATATGAAGCAAACAAGACAGTAAATAAAATAAAGTAAAGCAAGACAAAAACAAAGTAAAGAGATTGGATGTGGAGACTCCCCTTGCGTGTCTTGATCTCCCGGCAACGGCGCCAGAAATTTAGCTTGATACACGTGACACGTCCATTGGGAACCCCAAGTGGAAGGTATGATGCGTATAGAAGCAAGTTTCCTCAGAAAGATTATCGAACCAGTAGGAGCCAAGAAGCACTTGAAGGTTGTTGGTGGAGGAGGGTAGTGCGGCGCAACACCAGAAACCGGCGCCAACGTGGAACCCGCACAACACAATCAAGATACTTTGCCCCAACGTAACAAAGAGGTTGTCAATCTCACCGGCTTGCTGAAAACAAAGGATTAAACGTATCGAGTGGAAGATGGTGTTTGTTTGCAAAGAACAAGAAGAACAATGATTGCAATAGATTGTATTCAGATGTAAAAGAATGGACCGGGGTCCACAGTTCACTAGTGGTGTCTCTCCAATAAGATAACTAGCATATTGGGTGAACAAATTACGGTGGGCAATTGACAAATAAAGATTCAATACATATCAATGATGATTACTATGAGATTTAATCAGGGCATTACGACAAAGTACATAGACCGCTATCCAACATGCATCTAAATAATCCACCTTCGGGTTAGCATCCGCACCCCCTCCAGTATTAAGTTGTAAACAACAGATAATTGCATTAAGTATGGTGCGTAATGTAATCAACACAAATATCCTTAGACAAAGCATCGATGTTTTATCCCTAGTAGCAACAACACATCCACAACCTTAGAACTTTCTGTCACTGTCCCAGATTAAATGGAGGCATGAACCCACTATCGAGCATAAATACCCCCTCTTGGAGTTACAAGTATCAACTTGGCCAGAGCCTCTACTAGCAACGAGAGCATGCAAGAACATAAACAACACATATATGATAGATTGATAATCAATTTGACATAATATTCTAGATTCATCGGATCCCACCAAACACAACATGTAGCATTACAAATAGATGATCTTGATCATGTTAGGCAGCTCACAAGATCTAAACAATGATAGCACAAGCGGAGAAGACAACCATCTAGCTACTGCTGGACCCATAGTCAAGGATGAACTACTCACGCATCAATCCTGAGGCGGGCATGATGATGTAGAGCCCCTCCGATGATTCCCCTCTCCGGAGGGTGCCGAAGGCGATCTCCGAATCCCCCGAGATGAGATTGCGGCGACCGTGTCTTAGTAAGGTTTTCCGTATCGTGGCTCTCGGTATAGAGTGTTTCGCGACGAAGGCTTTAAGTAGGCGGAAGGGCGGAGTCGGAAGGGTCACGGGGGCCCCACACGCTAGGGCCGCGCGGCCAGGGCCTGGGCCGCGCCGCCCTAGTTTGTCGGCGCCTCGTGGCCCACTTCATTTCCTCGGTCTTCGGAAGCTTCGTGGAAAATAGGACCCTGGGCGTTGATTTCGTCCAATTCCGAGAATATTTCCTAGGATTTCTGAAACCAAAAACAACAAAAAAACAGGAACTGGCACTTCGCATCTTGTTAATAGGTTAGTGCCGGAAAATGTATAATAATGTGAAGTATGTATAAAACATTCAAGTATTGTCATAAAAGTAGCATGGAACATAAGAAATTATAGATACGTTTGAGACGTATCATATGTCTTACGGATGACGTTCCCAAACGCGTCTAACAATGATGCAGAATATGAAGCTCTCATACACGGGATGAAGATGGCGAAAGCTTGTGGTGCAACCCGACTGAAAATCTTTGGCGACTCACAATTGGTGGCTCAGCAGCAGGTCATGAATCAATGTGATGCAGTCAATGAAAGTATGATAGCATACAAGGAGATGTATAACGAGCTAGAAAAGTTGTTTGATGGATGCGAGGTAAATCACATCAGCAGGTTGAGCAACGATGAAGCCGATGTTCTTGCAAACATCGGGTCGCAGTGTCTCGCGATTCCACCAGGCGTGTTTTGGGAAGAAATAACGGAGAGATCTACAAAGCCGACGAAACCAAAGAAGAAGGAGAAGGATGAGAAACCCTCGGGGGCTACGAAAGAAACATTGGAAGAGGAAGAGGAATATGAGCTAGTCATGATGGTGCAAATGCCATGGATGCAGGCGTACATATCGTACATCTTAAGGAAAACAATACCCGACGATCCAATAGAAGCAAGCGAATAATCGGACGATCTAAAGCCTTTACCGTGGTCAAAGGGGAGTTGTACAAGCGATATTTCGGGTGTGCTACAAAGATGCGTCACACCCGAAGAAGGAAGGATAATCCTGAAAGATGTACACGAAGGAATATGTGGTCATCACGCAAGTCGAGCTATCGCGACCAAGGTTTTCCGAGCAGGATTCTATTGGTTGACAGCAATCGAGGACGCGAAGAAAATTGTGCGAACTTGCGACGCGTGCCGAGATTGCCGCAAACCTCATTCTCCCATAGAGCTAATCTATACCGCTATCTTGTCCCTTTGCTCAATGGGGTCTTGATATGGTGGGAAAATTACACAAGGCCTCGCCAGGTGGATACGAGTATATGCTCGTCGATGTCGACAAATTCACCAAGTGGATAGAAGCGAAGCCGATAAATTCACAATGGAGCGTCGCAATCAAGTTTGTGAAAAGCATTGTTTTTCCGATTTGGAGTACCTCATAGCATCGTCACGGACAATGGTAGTAATTTCACATCCAAGGAGTTCAAAACATCATGCGAATGGGCATCAAATTGAGTTTCGCATCAGTCGCGCACCCGCAGACCAACGGTCAAGTCGAGAAAGCCAACGGTATCATCTGCAATGGTATAAAGAAGCGCTTGTTAGGACCATTAGAAAAAGCTCGACATACTTGGCCAGAGGAGCTGCCGAGTGTGTTATGGAGTATCCAAACAACACCAAATATGGCAACATAGGAAACTCCGTTTTTCGGTCCACCGAAGCAGTACTGCCGATAGAAATAGAGCATGATTCTCCAAGAGTCACAGAATACGATGAAGAAACTTCCAGAAGAGCTTTGGAGGATGATGTCGACGCACTCGATGAGGCTCGAGACAGTGTTATCACGAGTCGCTAAGTACCAACAAGATCTAAAAAATTACCACCGTCGATTGTGACCACGATCTTTTCGGTTGGAGACTTGGTTTTACGAAAAAGCCATGAAAAACTCGAGTCGCCATGGCTTGGCCCTTACATCGTCACAGATAATCGAAGGAGGAGCATACAGAATCAAGGATAAGAAGACAGGAATCGCAGCCAAATCCTTGGAACGTGGCGCAGCTCAGGCGTTTTACGCTTAGAAGTTGAAATATAGTCTTCCTTGTAAACATACAATGTACTGAAACGCCCGCGAGTTTTCAGACGCACTCTTTTCCTTTTTCGGGGCACCGAGTGGGGCAGAAAAGGTTTTTAATGAGGCGGGCTCGCGATGCTGCAATATAATAAAGATAGTAGAGATATACATCTTTTTCTTTGACAAGATCGGGGGCTCGCACCCAGAAGATACAATATATATATATACAATGTCGACGAATACGACTTGCAAAATATTTCGCCTTGGTGCAAAGCACCTCGCAAAATAAAACGACGATACAAAATAGCGATCAACAAAAAGCTCGGGTCTAACACCCGCAAAAATAGTACACCCAATATAATTTATTCTGCCTTGGGTCAACCTCGCATTATAAAAAAATCGCCACCAAAACGCCCGGGGGCTTGACAAGGAAAAACAACAAATCTAGTGACTTTACAATATAGATTATGTTTACAACATACAAGATACAACTCTTGGGACATGAATTTTCAATTGCTGCCTAGTATATTATCTATAGTCAATCGTTCTTTATTTGCAGCACGAGTACTATGTTCAGCATAGCTACCCTTCACGAAGAACTCAACATCCATCCGAAGAAGTTCATCCATCATATCTTCTGCTATAGGGGTCACAATGGCATCAATTTTGCCAACATTCCTTCCCCTTTTCGCCATCTTGGCCAAGCACTTGGAGACAATTCCGCTCATGTCAAACTTTGGATAGCAAATTTGTATCATCATCATAGCAAACTGCGCCAGAGACAATCACGCACGAAACCATAGATCCGAGGCGCATCCCGAAATTTATTCATCAAATTAGGAAGAGTTTCTGGCATCTTATCGCGCGGGAACATGGTGCCGTAAACTAAGGACAACGTCCTTGTGCAGAAGTCGAGAAATTCGCGGACCTGACCCGCGCGATCTTGAAATCTGACAATTTGGCGGGTACCCAAAAGTTAGAACCATGTTGGCAAGTCCGAGGAGCGCATTGATCGAGCCTCAACACGTTGATCCTCGGCAGCAGTATCCAAGAAAGAACCTGTTTTGATAAAAAGAATCAGAGAAGACAGCAAGAGAAATATCAAGCACGACCAAGTTAAAAATAAAGCATACCCACATATCCAAGTTAGCGTCAGTCATCAATCGAAGCATGTAATTCTCTCGGCAGAAGCTTCAGTAGCCTCGAAATCGCGGTTTCCTTTGCAGCTATGGCATCTTGAGCTCGTTGAACCGCAATTTTTTCCCTCGGAAGATTTTGAGACTGCTCCATTATCATAAGTGATTGTTTCTTCGAGATTGGAGTTGTTGGCGAAGTTCTTCCAAGTCTTGTGCCGAACCTTTATTCGATGACTCTTCAATAAATTCGACAGCAACAGGTGTCTTCTTCAAACAGACACAGGAAAAACATCTAAGGACGAGGAGTTGCAGTATAGTTGTCAAAAATCAACTGAAAATAAAACCGACATCAATCATCAAGCAAAGATAGATTTCCATTGATTCTTAAAGTATGTACATGGCTATTACAAAAGAAGGGTCCCTAGTGAACTACTGAAGCAGTTGCCGCCAAAACTACTAGGGCGACAGCGCCAAAAGAGAGTAACAACTAAAAGAAAAGACAAGGTGGTCTACTTGACCTCCGGCTTCGACGAACTGGGAGCAGGAGTTGGATTGTATCCGAGGTAGGCAAGGATCTTCTTCGAGTTGGGCTTGGCAGCCTTAATCAGCGACTGCCACCTCTTCGTTTCCATCTCCTCCGTGTTGCCAACTCTTGCCCAGTCGACTTCTTGTTGGCGTAGATGCACAGTCCGTTGGGCCCCAAGTGGAAGGTATGATGCGTATAGAAGCAAGTTGGAGAAACCAAGGTTTAATCGAAAGGAAGCCAAGAAGCACGTTGAAGGTTGATGGTCGCGAAATGTGATGCAATGGGATTCCGGCGCCAACGCGAACCCACAACACAACCAAGTACTTGCCCCCCAAACAAAGGTGAGGTTGTCAATCTCACCGGCTTGCTGTAACAAAGGATTAAACGTATCGAGTGGAAGATGTTTGCAAAGAAAACAGTAAAACAAGTAGATTGTATGCTATGGAAAGAATAGGACCGGGGTCCACAGTCACTAGAGGTGTCTCTCCCATAAGATAAAAGCATGTTGGGTGAACAAATTACAGTCGGGCAATTGACAAATAGAGAAAGGCATAACAATGCATATACATGACATGGTAAATATAGTGAGATTTAATCCGGGCATTACGACAAAGAACATAGACCGCCATCCAACCGCATCTATGCCTAAAAGTCCACCTTCGGTTATCGTCCGAACCCCCTCCAGATTAAGTTGCAAAGCAAGAGACAATTGCATTAAGTATTGTGCGTAATGTAATCAATAACTACATCCTTAGACATAGCATCAATGTTTTATCCCTAGTGGCAACAGCACATCACAACCTTAGAACTTTCTGTCACTGTATCAATGAAGGCATGAACCCACTATCGAGCATAATTACTCCCTCTTGGAGTTAAGAGTAAAACTTGGCCAGAGCCTCTACTAATAACGGAGAGCATGCAAGATCATAAACAACACATGAACAATAGATTGATAATCACCATAATCATAGTACTCTCTATCCAGGATCCCGACAAACACAACATATAGAATTACATATAGATGATCTTGATCATGTTAGGCAGCTCACAAGATCTAACAATGAAGCACAACAAGGAGAAGACGACCATCTAGCTACTGCTATGGACCCATGGTCCAGGGGTGAACTACTCACTCATCACTCCGGAGGCGATCATGGCGATGAAGAGTCCTCCAGAGAATCCCCTCCCGGCAGGGTGCCGGAGGCGATCTCCTAATCCCCCGAGATGGGACGCGGCGGCGGCGTCAAGGTTTTCCGTATCGTGCCTCTCGACGGGGGTTTCGCACGGGAGCTTTAAGTAGGCGGAAGTCAACGAGGGGCCACGAGGGGCCCAGGGGGCAGGTCGGCGGCCGGGCTTGGCCGCGCCACCGGCCTCTCGTGGCCCCACTTCGCTAGGGTTCGGTCGGAAGTCGTGCAAAATAGGACCCGGGCGAAGTTTCGTCCAATTCCGAGAATATTTCTTTACTAGGATTTCTGAAACCAAAAACAGCAGAAACAGCTGGCTCTTCGGCATCTTGTTAATAGGTTAGTTCCAAAAATGCATAAATATGACATATAATGTGCATAAAACATGTAGGTATCATCAATAAAGTAGCATGGAACATAAGAAATTATCGATACGTTGGAGACGTATCAGCATCCCCAAGTTTAGTTCGCTCGTCCCGAGCAGGTAAAACGATAACAAAGATAATTTCTGTGACATGCCATCATAATCTTGATCATACTATTTGTAAACATATGTAATGAATGCAGCGATCAAAGCAATGGTAATGACATGAGTAAACAATCATATAGCAAAGACTTTTCATGAATAGTACTTCAAGACAAGCATCAATAAGTCTTGCATAAGAGTTAACTCGTAAAGCAATAAATCAAAGTAAAGGTGTTGAAGCAACACATAGGAAGATTAAGTTTGCTTTGCTTTCAACTTGTAACATGTATATCTCATGGATATTGTCAATCATAAAGTAATATAACAAGTGCAATTAAGTATGTAGGAATCAATGCAAGTTCACACAAGTGTTTGCTTCTTAAGGTGGAAGGAGATAGGTAAACCGACTCAACAATAAAAGTAAAAGAATGGTCCTTCGCAGAGGAAAGCATCGATTGCTGTATTTGTGCTAGAGCTTTTATTTTGGAAAACATGAAACAATTTTGTCAACGGTAGTAATAAAGCATATGAGTTATGAAAATTATATCTTACAAGTTGCAAGCCTCACGCATAGTATACTAATAGTGCCCGCACCTCGTCCTACTTAACTTGGACTACCGGATCTTTGCATGCCATGTTTCAACCAAGTGTCACAAAGGGGTACCTCCATGCCGCCTGTACAAAGGTCCAAGGAGAATGCTCGCATTTTGGATTTCTCGCTTTTGATTATTCTCAACTTAGACATCCATACCGGGACAACATGGACAACAGATAATGGACTCCTCTTTAATGCATAAGCATGTAGCAAAGTTATTATTCTCATATGAGATTGAGGATATATGTCCAAAACTGAAACTTCCACCATGATTCATGGCTTTAGTTAGCGCCCAATGTTCTTCTCTAACAATTTTGCATGCTCCAACCACTAAAATGATAGACCTTCAGACAAGACGGACATGCATAGCAACTCACATGATATTCAACAATAGTTGATGGCGTTCCCCAGAAGCATGGTTATCGCACAACAAGCAACTTAATAAAATATAAAGTGCATAAGTACATATTCAATACTACGATAGTTTTTAAGGCTATTTTGTCCCATGAGCTATATATTGCAAAGGTGAATGATGGAATTTTAAAGGTAGCACTCAAGCAATTTACTTTGGAATGGCGGAGAAATACCATGTAGTAGGTAGGTATGGTGGACACAAATGGCATAGTAGTTGGCTCAAAGATTTTGGATGCATGAGAAGTATTCCCTCTCGATACAAGGTTTAGGCTAGCAAGGTTATTTGAAGCAAACTCAAGGATGAACAAGTGCAGCAAAACTCACATAAAAGACATATTGTAAACATTATAAGACTCTACTGTCTTCCTTGTTGTTCAAAACTCAATACTAGATATTATCTAGACCTTAGAGAAACCAAATATGCAAATCAAATTTTAGCAAGCTCTATGTATTTCTTCATTAATGGGTGCAAAGCATATGATGCAAGAGCTTAAACATGAGCACAACAATTGCCAAGTATCACATTATCCAAGACATTTTAGAATTACTACATGTAGCATTTTCCAATTCCAACCATATAACAAATTAACGAAGAAGAAACTTCGCCTTGAACATTATGAGTAAAGCCTAAGGACACATGTGTCCATATGCAACAGCGGAGCGTGTCTCTCTCCCACAAAGTGAATGCTAGGATCCATCTTATTCAAACAAAAACAAAAACGAAAACAAACCGACGCTCCAAGTAAAGAACACCAGATGTGAATAAATATAGTTTCAGGGAGGAACCTGATGATGTTGTCGATGAAGAGGGGATGCCTTGGCATCCCCAAGCTTAGACGCTTGAGTCTTCTTAAAATATGCAGGGATGAACCAGGGGCATCCCCAAGCTTAGAGCTTTCACTCCTCTTGATCATAGTATATCATTCTCCTCTCTTGACCCTTGAAAACTTCCTTCACACCAAACTTCAAGCAAACTCATTAGAGGGTTAGTGCATCATTAATAATTCACACATTCAGAGGTGACACAATCATTCTTTTCACTTCTGGACATTGCATAATGCTACTGGACATTAATGGATCAAAGAAATAAATCCAACATAGCAAAAGAGGCAATGCAAATAAAAGGCAGAATCTGTCAAAAACAGAACAGTCCGTAAAGACGAATTTATAAATGGCACCAGACTTGCTCAAATGGAAAAACTCAAAACTAATGAAAGTTGCGTATATCTGAGGATCACGCTCGTAAATTGGCAGATTTTTTCGAATTTTCTACAGGGAATTATGCCCAGATTCGTGACAGACAGCAATGCTGTTTCTGCGCAAATATAACATCAACTTTGACATAGAAACTTTACTTGGCACAAAAACATGATAAGGAGAGGTTGCTACAGTAGTAAACAACTTCCAAGACTCAATAAAACAAAAATTGCTGTAGGTAAAAACATGGGTTTTCTTTAACGCCTTTCAGCTAGGCGCAAAGTGCAAATCAAGTAACATCGAGAGTAGAAGCATCAACATCATTACCAGGGGTGTTGGGAGTTTTCTCAACAATGCATTGTATCTGGTCTATATAAGTAACTCCTCTCTCATTGCTCCTAGGCTTACTACTCTCATCAAACAAATTTTCAGGAACAAGCCAAGCATAGTTATTTTCCAAAGCTTCATGCATCCCTAGTAGTTTACTAGGTATTGGCGCTTTAATTTCCCTACCATCATTAACATTATTAGTATACTTAATTCTATCCATATCCATCTTTTCAAGTATTTGTTTAAAATTAGGAAAGAAACCAAGCCTCTTATGCTTAATAAAAACTTTTCTAGCTTCTTTAACTATATCCTCAAATTCTCTAACAAGGACTTTTAAAACAAAATTTCTCTTTTCCCCCATCTCCATATCCGAAAGTGTAAGAAACATATGTTGTATTATGGGATTGAGATTAACAAATCTAGTTTCTAACATGTGTATCAAACAGGCAGAAGCACTTTCATAAGTAGGAGCAGTTTTTAATAATGGTATATCTTCAAAATCTTCATCCATACTAACATGGGTGAAAAATTCTTCTATATTATCTCTTCCAATGATACACCCTCGTCCTACCGGTATCTCTTCCAAAGTAAACTTAGGATTAAGCATGATGAAATAAGCAAAAAGTAAACTAGGCAAACAAAATAAAGACAAGTAACTAATTTTTTTGTGCTTTTGATATGGAGAGCAAGACAAAAATAAAGTAAAACTAGCAACTAATTTTTTTGTGTTTTGATTTAGTGCAGCAAACAAAGTAGTAAATAAAATAAAGCAAGACAAAAACAAAGTAAAGAGATTGAGAAGGGAGACTCCCTGCAGCGTGTCTTGATCTCCCCGGCAACGGCGCCAGAATTTAGCTTGATACGCAGATGCACACGTCCTGGGAACCCCAAGTGGAAGGTATGATGCGTATAGAAGCAAGTTTCCCTCAGTATGAAACCAAGGTTTAATCGAACCAGTAGGAGCCAAGAAGCACGTTGAAGGCTGATGGTCGCAAATGTGATGCTACGCAACACTGTGGATTCCGGCGCAACGCGGAACCCGCACAACACACCCAAGTACTTTGCCCCAACGAAACAGATGAGGTTGTCAATCTCACCGGCTTGCTGTAACAAAGGATTAAACGTATCGAGTGGAAGATGTTTGCAAAGAAAACAGTAAAACAAGTAGATTGTATGCTATGGAAAGAATAGGACCGGGGTCCACAGTTCACTAGAGGTGTCTCTCCCATAAGATAAAAGCATGTTGGGTGAACAAATTACAGTCGGGCAATTGACAAATAGAGAAAGGCATAACAATGCATATACATGACATGGTAAATATAGTGAGATTTAATCCGGGCATTACGACAAAGAACATAGACCGCCATCCAACCGCATCTATGCCTAAAAAGTCCACCTTCAGGGTCGTCCGAACCCCCTCCAATATTAAGTTGCAAAGCAACAGATAATTGCATTAAGTATTGTGCGTAATGTAATCAATAACTACATCCTTAGACATAGCATCAATGTTTTATCCCTAGTGGCAACAGCACATCACAACCTTAGAACTTTCTGTCACTGTCCTGTATCAATGAAGGCATGAACCCACTATCGAGCATAATTACTCCCTCTTGGAGTTAAGAGTAAAAACTTGGCCAGAGCCTCTACTAATAACGGAGAGCATGCAAGATCATAAACAACACATGAACAATAGATTGATAATCACCATAATCATAGTACTCTCTATCCATCGGATCCCGACAAACACAACATATAGAATTACATATAGATGATCTTGATCATGTTAGGCAGCTCTCACAAGATCTAACAATGAAGCACAACAAGGAGAAGACGACCATCTAGCTACTGCTATGGACCCATGGTCCAGGGTGAACTACTCACTCATCACTCCGAGGCGATCATGGCGATGAAGAGTCCCCCTCCGGAGATGAACCCCCTCCGCAAGCAGGTGCCGAGACTCCGTAATCCCCCGAGATGGGATCACGGCGGCGGCGTCTCTGTAAGGTTTTCCGTATCGTGGCTCGGTACCGGGGGTTTCGCGACGGAGCTTTAAGTAGGCGGAAGGTCAACGCGGGGGCCACACGAGGGGCCCAGGGGAGGTCGGCGCGGCCAGGGCTTGGGCCACCCCCCTGGCCTGCCTCGTGGCCCCACTTCGTTAGGTCTTCGGTCTTCTGGAAGCTTCGTGCAAAATAGGACCCGGGCGAAAGTTTCTGTCAATTCCGAGAATATTTCTTTACTAGGATTTCTGAAACCAAAAACAACAAAACAATCGGCTTCTGCATCTTGTTAATAGGTTAGTTCCAGAAATGCATAAATATGACATATAATATGCATAAAACATGTAGGTATCATCAATAAAGTAGCATGGAACATAAGAAATTATCGATACGTTGGAGACGTATCAGTCAGCAACCAAGGCAATTGTACCTTCAACACCAACTTTCAACCCTTCTTGGCGAAGTTGGAGTCCAAGGTTTTCTTGAGAATTGAAGCACTTGAGAGCAACAAAAGTTGCGGGTACCTCCTTCTTCTTGAAAAAATAGCCGCGGCTGTGCCAATCTTAGCTTTAGCAAGGCCGTCGCGGCCTCATCAAAGATGGGATTTCAAGAAGAGAAAACGGCCAAGGAGTTGGTCACCTTCGTTTTCCAGCTCATATTCTTGATTTGTCCTCCCTGAATGAAGTCAAAAAGAGTTGGTCAAAGGAAAAAGGGAACAAAGACGACACACAAGCAAGGATCTGAGCACTTACTAATAAAACGTCGACTCTGCGACTCCAAGCGAGTAGATTTTCGCGAGCATCGCTGAGTTATGTTTTCGCTCAGCGAAGTTTTCGCGTAGTGAAGTCTTTTTTCGAAGATCTTCGACGGCGGCAGGATCTGCTCAACTTTCTTGCGAGCTTTTTCGCTTTGCTCTAACTTCACAGCAAGAGCGTCAGCGCGTTTGTTGGACTCCGCAAGAGTTTCTGCCATAATAGAAGAAAAGTGAAACATTGTGGCAAAAATGGCGACGGAATATACTCGCTAAGGAAAGACAGATAAGGAAAAAAGGGGGCACCTTCAAGTTTAGCGGCATACTCACGGTACACGACAAATTGGGTACCGAAGCGGAATAAGCTCCTTCATGAAAGGCTGAAGAGAAGACCATAAAAAAGAGGATCAATATAGGAAGCGAAAAGTTCGACATCACCAAGAAATAAAGAGAGGGAAGTTCAAAGCAATGAAATCAGTACAGGGAAAAGAAACAACTTACTTCTTCCATTAAAGGAGTCGTGGAACAACCAATTAACATGGTAGGTTCCTTGGCTGGTTCTACCCTAGCTCTCTTTGGCGAAGGAGCTTGGGGGCTCACACTGGTGTTGGATGCTCTGGTTTTGTTGAGGATGCGGTTTGCCTCAAGATCGACGAGCTGAAACAACTAAAGTACGGGACGTGCTCATTCGAGCACATCGCGTCAATAGGTGTATTCTCATCTTCATCGCCACTACAACAAATAAAGCGACAAGATAAGAAAATAATTTTAAAAAGTATCAAGAACAAACAAATATAGTGCACCAAGAACTTACGAGCTGACAAGAGCAGCCTCGTAAGGATCGAAAGCTTTCTTTCAGATCAAAGGCCCGGCATGTGCAGCACCGGCTTTGGAGCTGCCGGAATCAACAACCTCGTCCCTCTTCTCTTGTTCTTCTGAGAAGCAGCTGGAGAGAAAGAGCGTGTCGATGCGGTAGCTCGGCCAATCTCTTTCCAAGAAGCCGCGGATTTTTGGGAACCCGCGACTTCACTATCAGGGCGAGAGGTACCCTGGTTGTCGTCAGTGACAACGGCCCGTTCTTCGACTTCCCCACCTTCGGGAAGGGGAGGAAGAGAAGCTAGAACAGGGTGGTTCTGCGAAAAACAAAGAGTGTTGACAAAAAGTTATGCAAAAAGGCGCTAGCAAAAAAGTAGTCGACAGATACCAAAAACTCGAGAAGACAATATAGGAGGAAAAATTACCTCGGGAAGGGGATTGGTGCTACTAAATGGCTTAACTTGGCAAGAAGATGGAATGGTGTCCTTCTTGTTAAGCTTTGAAATTCTTCGAATCAACTTCTCCAAGTCCTTCACAGGAAGATCCTTGGAGAGCCTCTCGACATCTTCATCACCAGCATACATCCAAAGGGGATTTTTGCGAGCTTGCAGAGGCTGCACTCTAATCCTAAGGAAGTAGGCTGTGATTTGGATACCCGATAATTCCTTGCCACAGGTGTTCTGGAGCTCATGGATGCGAGTCATCAGCGCCTCTGTCGCTGATTTCTCTTCTTCGGTAGCTTCAAGATCCCAGATCGGCGATCAAGAATCTTGGTTCTTCCATCAAAAGGAGCAATGTTGTACTCCACTGAATCAGAGCTTTCTTCGTGTACATAGAGCCACTTCTTGCGCCACCCTTGGACGGAGTCGGGGAATTGGACGTCGAAGTAGTCGACGTCAGAACGAACACAGATAACAACGCCGCCGATGTTATAGGCGACGCCGTGGGAGCCATTACGGCGGAGGCAGAAGATGCGCTTCCACAAAGCCCAATTAGGTTGGACTCCGAGGAAGCATTCACACAATGTGATAAAAATCGACACGTGCAGGATAGAATTGGGCGTCAGCTGATGAAGCTGAAGCCCATAGACAAAGAAGACCCTCGAAGAAACTCGTGGATAGGGGAGAAAGACCGCGCATGAGATGGTCAACGAACTGACCCGATACTCCATTGGAGGCGATGGATAGCTCTCCTCCTTGGGGAAGCGCAGCGCGTTTTCTTCTTGGCGAACCCCAGCTTCTTCAGTTCATGTCTTGGTTGAGATCTTAGATCTCTCCCACCCGCATCTTCGGCGGCCATCTTGGATTCCGGAGTGCTATGCCCAGTGAGCCGCGCGTGGTGGCATCAAACAGAGGAGACGAAAGGTACGAGCGTGGTTGAGCGAAAAGGCAATGGGAGCAAAGGGAGAATTTTTGCAGAAGACGAACAGAGGTGCGGCGCGAGTGAAAGTATTGACGGAGGAAGACGAAGACCTTAAATAAAGGTGCGGTGAAACGATGCACCGTTGGATGAAGAGATTGCAGAATAGATGGTGTACACGTGGACAAGGGGTAAAAGGTAATTTCATTTAGACGAGAAAGAACAGGACATACAGTACATGCGCCAGGAAAAGTGGAGGACGTGTGTCCCCCACTTGCACGACGTGTCAACTTGATAGCAAATTTGGGCCCATGAGACAGAGAGAGAGCAGTTCTCGCATGTTCCCGGCTATCATCATCAGCAATGATGTCACCTGGCAAGAGAAAACTCGACTATGAAGCTTAATAAGAATGTCGACAGCAGAAGATTATTGATTATGTCGAGAGCCTTTGATCAAATACAAGTTTTTGCCCAAATGCTCGGGGGCTACTTTGGAAAAAAGAAAAATTCGAGTATGACAAAATAGAAATGGCGAGAGCCTATGACAAAATGCAAGCATTTGTTCATAGCCTCGATAGATATGAAAAGCTCGAGAAGGAATAACAATATAGCGACAGAAGATATTAATTTGTTGAGCTTACAACCAAGCACAAATCCTTGATTGTAGCCTCGGGTTACTCCCATCGGGAACGCTGTTCACGTGCCCGATGAATTTATACAAAAATATAGAGAAAGGAAAGAAGTGAGTATATTTCGAGTTATACAAATAATTCTACATATACTCCATCGGGAAGGCAAATAAGTCATCAAATATGACTCAATAAAATGTGCTATTCCAACAGCCGAAAAGACTCGACAATATATTTTCAGGCGCTAAAAGTCGCGAATAATCTCTGAATGCCGCAAAACTTTGCGAAGGTAAGACCCCGATCTATTCTGAGCGGGCGGGCACCGTCTCTGACGGCGGTTTGCTACTTTTTTCCGTATCAACAGATACGAAGAAAATCCTAACGGACGCGTTAGGTACCGATAAAATATGACTGGGACTCGACAGAATGGTAAGACCTTAAGCGGCACCTGTCGAAGTTTACACCAGTATCCCGAGATTATGTCCAGGGACGTGATCTTGAAGTAGGTTTTTGCGGATTGCCACTAGAGCAGTTAACTAGTACCTGATCCGTCAGATGAACTAGCCACAACTACTATTATCCCTGTACAATATAGTATTTGCGTATCCAAAAGATATGCGATAAATTCGACAAGATATTGAATGATTAAAGTTGGAGATTTTTCCATTCTTCGATTCAAGCAAAATCTCAGGCTACCGACATAGGCATCCCCAATGGGCCTGCCAAGATGGTACCCGGTTTACTGAAGGCCCAAGACTCGAAGGATAAGAAGATTCGGAAGCCCAAGATGCTAGTAAGGAAAGCTAAAGTTGACAGGCATAACTTGTAATCTGCGGGATGGGTATGAAACCCTCCAGGACTCACAGAACTTGTGTATCACGAATCCCTCGGCTCCACCTCCTATATAAGGGGGTCGAGGGACAAAGAAAGGATCGAATCTATTGTCAACATAACCCTAGTTTTACAATCATCGAGTACTTTTCGGCTGAAACCTTCGAGATCTACTTGCCCTCTACTTCTAACAAAACCCTAGTCTACAATCTGTAGGCATTGACAAGTTAATCCCTGTCGTGACTAGGAAAGGGAGGGAAGAATCGAGTTTCGGGTGGACTCTCCCTCCTCCTTGGTCGAATTATAGAGGGACTCTTTCCTCCCTTGGGCTAGTCAACATAGGGAATGGCCGCATATATAAAGAGGGAAATGGGGAGCCCCAAGTGAATCCAAAGTCACAACCCTTGCCCCTCCTTGACGACCGCCCTCCTGATGCCTCGAGGTGCCGAAAACCCTATTTCTCTTCAGGGCGACGGAGCAAGCTCTCCATCTAAGCAATTGTGTTGTGTATAACTGTGATGAGTGTGCTTTGTGTCTACGTGTTATATTATGTTTCGAGGCCTATTTCAGTACAACCCCTCCTGCAAAACTTAAACACAAAGCTGAGATCGTTTTGTACCCCTTTAATAAGTTTAGTTACCGAAGGGTAGATAGAGATCTCAACCTTGATGCGATGCGTATTTGATTTTGAGGAGGAGCACAAAATGCGGCGAGCTTTTGAACAAATCCTCTATTCTCTTCTGCCTGCCGAAAATGCTGATTCCGTCCGTGCCCTGGATTCTCTAGGTTCGCTACACCTAGGGTTGAAAATGAAAGGGAAACTTTCCTTCTGTTTCCGAAGAAAAGGGAAATGGAGGGCCAAATACGGAAAAGGAAGCGGCATTTGGAGGAAAAGAAACGGAAACGGCAAAATCATAAACGGAAACGGAAAAGAAAACGAGTGAGCCCTTTCCGACGGAAAGGAGGCAGAGGAAATTCCGGAAAAATAAATATGGAAAGTTTCCGAAAATATAACCTAGAGAGGCCCGTGCATTTAGTAGGCCTACATTTACACATGAAACTGGGCTTAGCCACGTATCAAGTCCACTAATTACTCTAACCCTAATCACTTTGTATAATTACGTGTGCATGCAGCCGTTAAACTATGTGTGTTACTTTATGTTGAATTGCCGCTTGTCGAAGTTAAGTGATATATCTTGTCTTATTATTATTTATTTATGTGTGTCTTTCAGTCTACAAATCAAGGTATTATGCCGCATTGTGTTGTGGCAAATATCCGTTTTCGTAACGTATCCACTACGTATTCGTTCTGTATTCATATCCGATGATTTCCGTTTTCATATTCGTTTCCGGGGTTTCCGATTCCATTTTCGATTCCGACAAGATAGAGGGAAACAAAAACGATAAAGCATGTTTTCATCCGTTTTCGTTTCATTTTCAACCCTAACTACACCGATGGGAGAAACAAATGCCAGCCCAGCACGTGTTGTTACAGTGGCCGTCCGCCCGACGGATTCGCATGCAGAGTAGAACCTGGCCGTATATGCACCGACGGCATCAGGTAGGATTCGGCGGATCGCGCGTCTCTGTGCTTCCAGCGCAGCGCCTGCCGGCCGATGGCCGATCGATCGGTAGCGAACGGCCAGCTTGCGACCCCGCCGTCCGGGAGCACCGGGAGTCCGGGACCATACTCCATACAGACGATTGCACGATACGATGTCGACGCCGACGACGCTACAGGTTGCCATGCAGCCGGCTCAGCTATCCCTATCGATCGCAATCGCCTTCCTTGGTTCATCTTAATCTGTCGTTGTAGTACCTACCAGAGCGAATGGTTGTCGTGATTTGAGCTGGCACTTAATTTCCAACAGAATTTAAGAATTTATACTGTATTGAAATGCGCTGCTAGTATAGCAATGGCAATGGGTATGACGTGAAGCGCGCTCCATGCGTAGCATCGTCTTTGTTTTTCTCGCTGGAAAACAGTTCCAGTGTTTGGTTTAGACTGATGATTCACAAGTTCAGGATACAACAGACAAGTGTTCAAACTTCATGATTTATTTCACTGAACCTCTACGAGTTCAGGATAAAAAATAGAATTTTTTCCCTTTCTCAAACAACCTCATGACTGTATGTAGCCACATAGCCAAATGCTAAAATAACAAGAACGGCTAAGAAGCCTCATAGCCATACAGAGCCAGGTAGTTCGTGATTCTTTTTTTCGAGAGCACGCGCAAAACGTGTCTTATCTTTATAGAAGGAAAGAGCGTCACAATATACAAGAAAGCAACATCAAGGTACTGAGGATACACACCACCACTCCGCCTAGGCCTACTCTCTCGCTATATCTAGCCTCCCTCCTCTCTTGGCCCTCTTCCAAAGGTGAAAATCATCTCTGATTTGGTCCACCATTTGCTCCACTGTCTTCTGCTCCCTATCGTTTCCGAAAGCTCTCGCATTCCGCTGCTTCCAGAGCATCCATGTCGTGCTGATCACCATGGTATCGAGCGCTGTCAACCCTCCTCAGTCGCTTGCGGACCTCAGTCCACCATCTCTCCAGATTTCCGGTGAACCCTAGGTCGGCGATCCGTTACTCCGCACTGTGAAGAACACTGCACCAAACCTGTCTCGCGTTGGGGCATAGGACAAGCATATGGTCAACATTGTCCTCGTCTTGCAGGCATGTGTAACATGCATCCGGGGGCTCCTGCAGCCCGTGTCTCGCTCTCCTGTCTGAAGTCCACAGACGGTATTTCAAAGCCAGCCATGCGAAGATCTTGCATTTCATGGGCGCGAAGGAACTCCATACCGGTCTGCTCATACTTGCTTATGACGGTAAAGCACACGTCCGTTGGGAACCCCAAGAGGAAGGTATGATGAGTACAAAACGAGTTTTCCCTCAGAAAACCAAGTTATCGAACCAGTAGGAGATGAAGATCACGCAAGGTTGTTGGGTAGGGAGTAGATGCGGCGAACACTAGGGATTCCTATGCTAACGTAACCTGCACAACACAATCAAACTACTTTGCCCCAACTTAACAGTGAGGTTGTCAATCTCACCGGCTTGCTGAAAACAAAGGATTAAACGTATGGTGTGGAAAATGATGTTTGCTTGTAGAAAACAAAAGAGAACAATGATTGCAGTAGGTTGTATTTCAGATGTAAAAGAATGGACCGGGGTCCACAGTTCACTAGTGGTGTCTCTCCAATAAGATAAATAGCATGTTGGGTAAACAAATTACAGTTGGACAATTGACAAATAGAGAGGGCATAACAATGCACATACATATCATGATGACTACTATGATATTTACTTAGGGCGAATAAAAAACATAGACCGCCATCCAACATGCATCTATGCCTAAAAGTCCACCTTCTGGTTAGCATCCGCACCCCTTCCAGTATTATTAAAATGACAATTGCATTAAGTACAGTAATGTAAACAATACAAATATCCTTAGACAAAGCATTGATGTTTTATCCCTAGTGACAACAGCACATCCACAACCTTAGGGGTTGCTGTCTTCCCCTAGATTCAATGGAGACATGAACCCACTATCTAGCATAAATACTCCCTCTTGGAGTTACAAGTATCAACTTGCCAGAGCCTTTACTAGCAACGGAGAGCATGCAAGATCATAAATAACACATATATGATAGATCAATAATCAACTTGACATAGTATTCCATATTCATCGGATCCCAACAAACACAACATGTAGCATTACAAATAGATGATCTTGATCATGATAGGCAAATCACAAGATCTAAACATGATGGCACAAAAAAAGAAGACAACCATCTAGCTACTGCTATGGACCCGTAGTCCAAGGATGAACTACTCACGCATCACCGAGGCGGGCATGGTGATGTAGAGCCCTCTGATGATTCCTCTCCGACAGGGTGCCGAAGGAGATCTTGAACCCCTGAGTTGGGTTGACGGCGGTGGCGTCTCCGGTACGTTCGGTATTTTTGGCTCTGGCTAGGGTTTTCGTGACGAAGGAATAAATAGGGCGATGGCTGAATGTCAGAGCCAGCTTCTCCCACGTCACGGCGCGGCGTGGGCCCCCGCACCGCCCTATGGGGTGGGCCCCCTGCTGGCCTTCCTCGACTCCTCTTCGGTCTTCCGGAACACTCCGTGGAAAATAGGGCCGTGGCTTTTGTTTCGTCCAATTTCGAGAATATTTAAAACTACTTTTCTCAAATCAAAACAAAGAAACAGAACTGCATGGGCATCTTGTTAATAGGTTAGTCCCGAAAAATGCATAAAAACATTATGAAGTGTGAACAAAACATGTAGGTATTGTCATAAAACTAGCATGGAACATAAAATTATAGATACGTTGGAGACGTATCAATACTCCATCTTACACTTCCTTGGCAAAGCATCTCATAGGTGCACTTTGCCACATATGCTCCCGACTGGCGCCTTTCCAGGATATATGGTCTGGCCTGGAGACATCTCTCTCCACAGTTTCGACAGCCTCCCACAGCCTCAGGCATTGCCTCCAAAGTTCAGCTGTCATCTCTCCGGGTATGTCGTCCATCCAAACGTCCCCGTCTAAAGCCTCCGCCACCAAGCGAGTGTTTTTCCTCCTGGAGGTTACCTTAGCAAAGACTTCCGGCGCCAGCTCTTCCGCAGTGTATCCACTAATCCATCGGTCTCTCCAGACATAGGTTAACCTCCCATCTCCCACGCTAAAGTGAGCCAGACTCTGGAACACTCCCGCCTCGGCTGGGTCGTTCAACCCGGGTAGCCCTTGCCAAGGCCTCTCCGGATCCGTGCATCTGAGCCACATCCATCTCACCTCGAGGCCTTGCGGCCTTAAGTCCTTCACTCCCAATCCACCAAACTCCTTGGGCTTACATATACTCCTCCACGCCACTAGGCATTGCCCTTGGACCTCGTCCTTGCCACCCCAAAAGAAAGCTCTCATCCACCTGTTTATGTCCTCCAATAGCCACACTGGGGCCTCCGCCACCACCATTTGGCGCACCGCTCTAGTCTGACGACCAGAGTTAATCGAGACTAGCCTCCCTTCTCTCCCTGATGAGCCCTCTTTGCCACGCAGCACGCACTTGATCACCTCGGTCCAAAGAGCGGCTGCCACTCCGCCCAGATAGGGCCCGAGAGCCAACTGGAGCCCTAGGTACCGAATCGGGAATCTTGCGAGCTCACAGCCCACAATCCTCGTAGTCCTTTCCTCCTCCTCATGTGTTCCTCGAACTGCAGTGTGGCTGCTTTTCTAAGGTTTACTCGCAGTGCCCGAGGCCTCTCCAAAAGGCCTGCATTATCTCACCGCCCACAACTCCGCATACTCCGCTTTAAGGAAAATGACGACATCATCTATGTACACCAAGATTCCGTAGAGGCGAGATGGAAGCCAAGTTCCCAAATAACCCCTCGTCCGCCGCCTTAGTGATCATAGCGGAGAGGGTCTCCATGGCTGCCACAGACAGATGGGCGATATGGGGTCACCCCGTCAAAGTCCTCGACCATGATATATGCGATCTCCTAAGACTCCATCGACCACGACCCTCGTGTTTGCCGTATAAAGTAGCACGCTATCCACTTCAAAATGTGTCGCCGAACCCCATTCTTCTCAACACCTCAAACATGAAGCTCCACGAAATAGAGTCAAAAGCCCGCGCTAGGTCTAGCTTTAGCAGCACTCCAGTCTGCCTCCTCATGTTGATTTTCTTGGCCACTTGTCTCATAAGCACAAACTTATCATGCAAACTCCGATGTTTAATGAACTCCGATTGATTCATGCTCACGACCTCTCCAAGCCTCGTCCGGAGCCGGTTTGCAATGATTTTTGGGAACAGTTTCGCGAAGCTGTGCACAAGGCTTATGGGCCTAAAATCCTTATTCTCCAAGGCATCCAGTTTCTTGGGTATCAAGGTGATCAACGCTCGGTTTAGCCATGCAAAGCCTCTACCATCTCCCACACAAAGTTTCATGAGGCCAGCAAGGATGTCAGGTAGTTCGTGGCTGCCAAATGTTGCTAGCCAGAGAAATCTTTCGCTTAATAATTTGTGGTTGTATGTACCCAAAATATGCAGATTTTTTTCAATAAAGTGAATATATTAATATCGAGAGATAGCAGTTACACCCAGCCTCTACAACAAAGCATTCTTTTTCTTGGTCACATCGGCTGAAACTCTGAATACCGTTGAGCACTTGATTTCAAGAAATGGACAGGTTAAGAGCATCTCTCCAGTCGCGTCTCCCAAATGAGGTTTGGGGGACCGCGGACAAGAAATAGGGCAAACAACTGCCCGCCCGTCTTCCCCAAAGCTAATTAGCACCATTTCGTCCGCTATTCCAAAGAGACTTACAGACATCTATTTGCATCTAGTCCCTACACGCTAGTCTCTTTCCCCATACTTTCTCTCACCTACTTTTCCCACATGGGGTGATCCCTTCTATTAAAATGCATGCATCCGGACGCTGTTTGAGGGACGCGGCTGAAGAGCCTCTTTTACAGATTTTTAAATTACACAAATCTACCACAATTGGGCAGTGGTAAAGTCGCATCATTCTTGAATTTTTTTGCTAAAAACTACAACAATGGACATAGCACAAAATCGAGCAAATAGTCGCCTAATAGCATTTTAACAGCAACTCTGACCACCGGGTCCATTTGTAAGGCTGAGCTGGCAGCTTATGTGTAGCACAATCTGATGTGGATGTGGGGCCCACCTGTCAGGCCCCACATTTTTTTTCCCAATCCTCCTTTCTTCTTCCTCCTCATATTATTGACTGAATCAGAACAACCGGCTGGGACATGGGACGCGCCAGGCCAGACACGCATGAATTGGCTTGCTCCCTTCCTCTCTCTTCTCTGAATCCATGAATTGGCGAAGCGCTGGGACATGCAGGAGACGCACAGGTCTCCTCCCGTTTCTATCTCTCCACGAATCCTCCGCCTCCTGTCGGCATGCGCCGACGTCGAGCGGTTCGTCGTCCTGGGCGCGTGGGGCAGAGCAGTCGCGCGCGGGGCGCGGAGACCGACGTCGAGCGCTTGCGGGCGAGTCAGGCCTATGTTGGGCGCGCGCGGACGCGAGCAGAGAGGCGGCGCAGACGGATGCGACCGCTCTCCTTCGTCCAGCGCCGCCGGCATCCTCCTCCTGTGGCTGCCGCACGGCACGAGATCACGGCCGCGGCGGTGGCGAGGCTGGCGACGACTCCATCCCACGCACGCGCCGCTCCAGCTCGAACAGCGAGCCGAGGTTCAACGGCCTCGTCGCCGTCAGCGGTTTGCGCCCCGGCTTGGCCTCCCGCCCGCCGACGACCGCCTCGACGGGCTAAGGACCTGTGGCCGTGGCGCTGGCATGCAGGAGACGGGGAGGATGCGGGCGCCGGTGTCGACGAACTCGGGGACGCGGAGGATGAGGGCGCCTGCCGACGAGCTCGGGGACGGGGAGGACGCGGACGCCGGCGTCGACGAGCTCGGGGACGAGGAGGATGCGGGCGCCAGCCGGCGAGCTCGATGAAGGGGAGGACGCGGGCGCCGCCGTCGACGAGGTCGGGGACAGGGAGGACGCGGGCGCCGACGCCGGCGAGCTCGGGGACGGGGAGGATATGGGCGCAGCAGAGCTCACGCACGGGTAGGGTCAACGCTAGGAAAAAAGAAGAGAAAAAAATGGAGGAGGAAGAAGAATAGAGAAAAGATGTGGGTCTGACAGTTAGGCTCCACGTCCAGCCCATCTTCTTCTCCACCTGTATGTCCAACTCAGCACTGACACATGGGGCTCATTCGTCAGGATTGCTGCTAAAATGTTGTCACACAAGAATTAGCTTGATTTGCAACACTATGTCCCAGAAGTTGTAGTTTTTAGCAAAAAATTATAAAAATGGTACTGACCAGTCAGTGCCCCAATTCTGGTAGATTTGTGTAATTTACTCAGATTTTTGGTCTCTTTTTGTCCGGCGCGGTACCAAACGTGCCGCAAATCATTTGTGTCGGACGCTTTTTGAGGGACGCGACTGAAGATGCTCTAGTTCATGTCACAAATCCAACTGCAGTTAGACGCTCAATTAAGCTTATTTATGCTCATTTATAAATTTTGAGGTTACGATCTTACGCGCAAGGACATACTCGGATAATCCTACAAACGATTGCACGGTACGATATCGACGCTACAGGTTATGCTATCGCTATCGCAATCGCCTTCGTTGGTTCGTCTTAATTTGTCGAGGTAGTAAATCATGGTTGTGATTCGAGTTGACACTGTACTTGATTTCCAATAGAATTCAAGAATTGAATGTTTAAATGCATTTGCTACCATAGGGACTGTATGACGTGAAACCACGGGACTAAAAGCTTGATTATCATCGATCCTCCAAAATTTCAACTTATTACTCTGAAGCAAACCCTTTTAGTTCTGCATACTATCGTGCCAAAAAAGGACCTGTGCCTTCAGTGATCGACGGAGAGACCCTAATAGAGCCCGAGCTCGCCTTGCCGACCCGAAGCCAGGTATGGTCATTCTGTGTCTGATGGCGCTGGGCGAGCGTCTTGGTCGGTCGGAACCCACAGGGCGGGCGCCGGCGCCTCCAGGGCGGGTGCTCCCCGAACGTTGGCGAACTGCGAGCGGCACGGCTGGTCATCGCCGCACCGGAGGTTGACGCCGTCGAGGCGCACCCCGATGCACGGCCGCTCCTCGCTGCAGCGCAGCTGCACCGCCACCTTGCTGCTCGACGTCCCCTCGATCCTCCGGAACGTCACGTCGCTGATCTGCACCAGGGACGGCTTGTCGGCGTCGTCGCCGCAGCGGTCGTGGGGGCAGTAGCTCTGGTCGATGACGATGGGGTTGGCGACGTCGGCCATGGTGATGTCCTCGAAGGTGATGTTGGACGCCATGCCGGGCGGCGAGCCCGGCCACGTCTTGATGCGCAGCCCGTTGGTGGTGCCGCGCACCGTGCAGTTCCGGACCACCAGCCCGCGCACCTCCTCCTCGCCCTCCTCCCTCCCCAGGCTCCCCACGCTGATGCCATGGCCCGGGCCGCAGATCACGCCGGTCACCACCACGTCGGTAGAGCCGGGGCCCACGGACACGCAGTCGTCGCCGGTGCCGATGACAGAGTCGATGATGCGGACGTGGCTCGAGAAGCCCACGTGGATGCCGTCCGTGTTGTGGCTGGCCGCCGGCGCGTGGATACGGAGGCCCTCCGCCGCGACGCGGCTGCTGCGGTGGACGCTCACGTGGAACCCCCGGCTGTCCACGAACCGCAGGCCCCTCACCGTCGAGTTCGCCACGCCGTCCAGCTCCAGAGTCTGCACATTTGCCACAACCATGTCACCAAACGTCTCGTTCAGGAAAGAAAACTGGCCCACGCTCGACCGTGTAGTACTGAACTTATGGCCAGAGTCAGTACCGTCGTCTTGGGCTTGTTTTTCTCGACGCCGCCTTGGCCGTCGAGGGTCCCGGCGCCGGTGACCAGGAGGTTGGTCAGGGCACTGAACGTGATCCAGGCATCATCAGACAAGTGGCATCCACCAATGCACGGCCGGAGCACGCCGTCGATCACGAAGACGGGCGCGTTCTTGCACGGGCCCGAGAACTCGACGGCGCCGACTGCGAATGTGCCCGCGGGGACCAGGACCGTCGCGTTGCCGGCCGTGGAGCCGCACGCGGCGCGCCATGCCGCCACGAACGCCTGGACAGGGGTGATAGACACATGGTTCAGAAAACAAAAGGAAACGAGGGGATCGACGCGTGGTTCACTTCACTCACGTCTTTGTTGTCTTTGCTGCCCGGAGTCGCCCCGTACTCCGTCACGTCGTAGACGCCGCCGGAAGCGCCATTGCTGACGCCGTGTACGTGGCCACCACAAACCACTGCGAACAGGTACAGGGTGAAACAGACCTTGAGGACGGTAGTCATGGCGGTCGAAATTCGAAGGTTAGTCGTCGGAATGTCAGGAGGAAGCTTTTCATCTTATACCCACGTACATGAGCGTCGATCGACAGTGTAATAAGAGTTATGTTTCCTTGCGCATAACATCGTAACCTCCAGAGTTAAAGATGAGCACAAATAAAAGCTTAATTGAGCGTCTGTCTTCACTTTGGTGCTACCTGTAACTCCTTACTGACATGAACTAGTACTAATTAAATGTCCGTTTCTTCAAGACAAAATGTTTATGTTTAGCCTACCATGCCAAAAAATTGGTGAGCCCATGGCAGCTTGTCAACACCCGGGTTTTTAAGTCCGGATGCCTGTTATGCCATACATCGCAATCCCAGGAATATTGTTGTTGCGAGACATAACAGTTGGATATCATAAGTCATCATTCATTACATATCATAGTCGTCTTACAAATTGGAATCACATGATCCATATTACATAAATAGTTGATCTAGCGATCAACGAACTGATCAACGAACAAACAGAAGTTCATAGCGGAAGCGTAAAGATACAAGGACTCTATAGTCCACAGGCCAACGCTTGACGTCAGCAGACTCCTAGTTGTGGTAGACGTCCTGCTGCTCTTCCTCCTCGTACTGCTCCTCTTCATAGTCTGGCCATTTGAACAGCCAGGGACACAGCCGTGAGTACTCTATGTACTCGCAAACTAATACTAGTGTAAGTGCTAACATTTCTAGTAAAGGGGGGTGCTAAGCTCTAGTTTCTTTGCATAAAGCTAGTTTTAATTTGCAAGTATTTACTCAATAAGTATTCATGTGCTAACTAACTCAAGTGGGAACATTAGTGTCATTCCCACAACCTTGTTGTGATTCATAAACCCAAGTCACCATTCATCATCAACATTTTTAAGAATCTAATACTGGAAACTGTATGGCCTTTCCAACTGTCCGTAACCGTGGACACGGCTATTCGAATAGGTTTACACTCTGCAGAGGTTGCACACTTGTGCCACAGCATTTGATTTCATCCGTCGGGATAACCCCGAATCATCGTAACACAGTACGCGGATCATCAACCATAACCTTTCATTTACAAACTCTAGTATGAGCACCTCTCCCCATGAGCTTGGCCTCCAGGTGATGACCAACTGTCCCTGGGAACTGCACAGGGCTTGGCCGTACAATTCACCTTCAATTCACATCATTCATCAACAACGGAGGCAGCCTCGGCATAACCCCTATGATGTGTGTTTTAGAGGGAACCCATACTAAGGTACATAAACTTCTAGTTAAGCCCTTACCCATAATCAGGTATTGTGGGGGTGCTTATGAATTGGAAAGGTATCGCATCCAAACCAATATTAGTTTTATATCAAAAATCACTATCTTCTCTTGGTCATATTCTCCTTCAAAATTCACTTCCTCAATTTCATCATCATCATTATTTCACCACACATGTTCCCATCTAGAGTAGTCATTTTTAATATAGCACTTGCATCTAGATATGAGGGGTGCTAAGTATATGGCTTTGCTTCTAGGCTAACTTTGATACTCTTGTACTAATCTAACATTAACCCCATTGAATCATGAATCAAAAAAGTACTTTGATAAACCAAAGCAATAAAGCTGGCAATTAAAACTTGTAGCAAAACTTGGGATAGGCTTATGCTTCATAAGAAAGAGAGTGCCTTGTCCTGGGTAGGACTTTGCACTTGCAAGAATATTAGCTTGCAACATTATAACTTGCAATAGTCTAGCTTGCCTTGGTTGTGGATGTGGTCAAAGTTCTCTCCTTCTTCTGGGTAGAATCCTTCCTCTTCCTGGTATTCTCCGGTACTAGCGTCTATACACGAATACGAGGATACAATCACTCAACAGATCAAGAGCTAGACTAAGCACACCTAAATCACACAAATTATTCTAGTGGTAACACATTGCCATCATGTTGGTTGGTATTGTTTTATTCTTAAGAACCATCATTTCCTCTCATTGCATATATTAATGTTTCTATTTAATTCATGGAAAATAATTTCCTCTCATTATATATGTAAATGATAGTTCCCTTTTGTCCTTGAAGAATAATTTCCTCTCATTGAATCTTCTTAAGATTTAATTTCTCAAACAATCCTGCATGAGTTTAGGTTGACCTAAGTCAACCCTTCATCCTCATTATTTGAGAAAATGATTTAAATGAGGTAGAGTACCTCATACCATTTAATAATGACTATGATGATTTAATATCTCCAAGCATTTCATATGATATCATTTGACCAGGGGTCCAACTTCATATGAATGCATTTGAGACAAGATTTAAATGAAGCATACTACTTCATATGATTTACCTAATATTTTTGGACAATACTACTTTAATAAAATAGCCATATTGTCCACTATTTTAATTAGGGCATGATAATGCAAAGTGACCACACCATTTTATTGCATAATCAATTAGTGTAAGTCAAATGTGAGCTAGTAGAGTTGGAATTAACTTAATATCTATTTTATTTGATTTTTAATAATTATTTGAATAGGGAAAAATCCCTGCCTTCTTCTTTTTATCATTTTATTTCCACCACAGATCTTGAGGTGGGACCAGTGGGGTTGGATAGATATTTTTACAAGATTTCCAACCATATAAATTTCATCAAATTTGGTTGTGTAGATTTGAAACTATTTAATTTACAAGACAGGGCCAGTAAGCAATTTAATCAAATTCGAAATTTCAAATTCAAAGACTTGGGCCTAGGCGGGAAAATTAACAGGCCGAAATGGGAGAGAGGGAGTTGGGCCGGCCCAGCAGTGCGTCTCGCACACGCGGGCCTCCGGACAGGTGGGGCACACCTGTCAGTGGGTTTTAAAACCCGAATCAGACGGGATGATGTGAGCCGTTGGATTAAAAGGCGATCGAGCGGCTCTGGGTCGTCGTCGTCTCCGACGAGACCCTACCCTGGTCGCGGCGGTGGTGGGGGTCGACGGCCAACCTGGGCTCCGGCGAGGCTTGGCGAGGGTGTGCGGCGGCGTTGTCGAGGACGAGGAAGCGAACGGTGGTCGCGAGGGAAGCTGGGGTGGCGCCAATCGTCGTCGTCGCGGAGGTACTGGCGCGGCGGTCGTCGATGCAATTGGAGCAACTCCGGCGGCAATGTGGATGGGAGAGGGTTCGAGGAGGCTCAGAAGGGAGTGGAGAAGACAATGGCGTGCTTGGATAGCTCGGGGAGGCGCTCCTTTTATAGATGGGCGAGGGTGCTGTGGTGCCGTGAAGGTGGCGACATGCGCGCGGCGGCTCCGGCGGTCTAGCGAGCTAGAGGTTGGCGGGGATCTGTTCAGCGTGTCCAGGCGAGGCGTTTGGAGGCGACCGCGTGGTCGGGCGTCGGATTGGGTCTGGGGTTCGTAGCATAGAAAACAAAAATTTTCCTACCGCAAGACGAATAAATCCAAGATCTAATCTATGGAACACCCAAGATCTAATCTACAAGATCGGAGCAACGAGATTGATATGAGACTAACCCTCGAAGATTTCCAAAGCCTACGAGATTAGATCTCGTTGTTGGTGTAGACGATCGTCCCGGTGCTGCAATCCGGCAGCACTTCCGTACTCGGTCGCGCGTACGGTGTCGATGAAGCCCTTCTCTCCCCGTTCCAGCGGGCAGCGGAGGTGTAGATCCCCTCGGAATCCCAGCAGCACGACGGCGTGGTGGTGGAGGTGGAGGAGAAATTCTGCAGGGCTTCGCCAAGCCTGCGCATGAAGAAGGAGGAGGAGAGGCGGCTAGGGCTTGGGGAAATCATGTGCTGCGCCCCAGCCCTCCCCTCCCTCTTATAGGCGTGGGGGGCTGCCTTGGCCCCCCCTCCAAGCCTTTGGGTCGGCCAAAACAAGGGGGCAACTTCCCCCCAAGTTAAGTCCCTAATTTTAAGGGATTTGATCTTATCCACTTGATCCACCACATGGGCCTTGGGGGCTGGTGTGCCTGGCCCATGTGGGCCTATGTGACACCCTCCGGTCCATGTTGGACGTTCGGGATAGGTGGGCCCCACTATGGTACCCTCCGAACCTTCTAGAACCTCCGGTACAATACCGAAAAATCCTGAACTTTTCGGTAACCCTGAAAATGACTTCCCATATATGAATCTTATTCTCCAGACCATTCCGGACCTCCTCGTGATGTCTTGGATCCCATCCGAGACTCCGAACAAAAACTTCGGACTCCATCTCATATTCCGAATCTACTTATGCGACATCGAATCTTAAGCGCGTCACCCTACGGTTCGCGAACTATGCAGACATGGTCGAGACTCCTCTCCGAGCAATAACCAATAGCGGGATGGAGATCCATAATGGCTCCCACATATTCAACGATGACTTAGTGATCGATTGAACCATTTACATACGATGCCGATTCCCTTTGTCACGCGATATTTTACTTGTCCGAGGTTCGATCATCGGTATCTCCATACCTTGTTCAACCTCGTTACCGACAAGTACTCTTTACTCGTACCGTGGTATGTGATCTCTTATGAACCATTCATATGCTTGCAAGCTAATCAGATGACATTCCACCGAGAGGGCCCAGAGTATATCTATCCGTCATCAGGATGGACAAATCCCGCTATTGATCCATATGCCTCAACTCACACTTTCCGAATACTTAATCCCATCTTTATAACCACCCATTTACGCAATGGCGTTTGATGTAATCAAAGTACCCTTCCGGTGTAAGTGATTTACATGACCTCATGGTCGAAGGACTTGGGCAACTATGTATCGAAAGCTTATAGCAAATTGAACTTAATGACTTGATCTTATGCTACGCTCATTTGGGTGTGTGTCCATTATATCATTCACCTAATGACATAACCTTGTTATTAATAACATCCAATGTTCATGATCACGAAACCATGATCATCCATTAATCAACAAGCTAGTTATACAAGAGGCTTACTAGGGACTCCTTGTTGTTTACATAACACACATGTATCAATGTTTCGGTTAATACAATTATAGCATGGTATGCAAACATTATCATAAACACAAAGATATATTATAATAACCATTTTATTATTGCCTCTTGGGCATATCTCCAACAGGGTCGTGTTGCTTCCGTGCATGTCCGTGGCTGCGGCGGGATTCGCTCGTCGCGCCGTCGGCGGCGGGCCAGGGTTCGTGTCGCGCGCGTGTCCGGGTCTGCGGGTGGCACGGCGATGCTCAGCGTGCTCGCAGGGGGTCCAGGGGTGGCGCAGCCTCGGGGCGACGGGCCGTGGCGTGTCTGTGGGCGCGCCCACGCCGTGATCGGCATGGTCTGGGCGCCACGGGCGTGTCCGTGTCTGGCGCGTGGGGTGCTCTTCTACTGCAGTGGCAATGCTAGGCGAGCTCAGTAGGGTGTGGTGACCTCATTTGGCAAGGGGGCCAGGGCTGGGGATGAAGGAGAAGAGAGGGAGGGGGACATGGCCGGCATGGTGTGTGACATGGCCGGCATGGCCATGCACATGCTAGGTTTTGCTTGTCCCCTTAGGGTTTCTGTGGGTGGTGAGGCAGAGAGGGGACAAGGGGACAGGATAGAGGGGTTTAGGGACTTAGGGTTGGGTGTAGGACACTATTTGAAATAGTGTCAAATAGTTCCCTATTTGAAATTTGTGAAATTTATCCAAACTTGATTAAATTCAAATGGTTGACCAATTTGAATTGTGTGTGTTTAGTTGAGTTAGAAAAGACCAGAGATGATGAGAGGTGGTGGTGTCATTTTCAATTTCAAAGATTTGCAAAAATGCTAAGTGTGAGATTGTTCCTAGTATTAAAAAGTCCTAACTTTGCATGAGCCTAGCATTTAATCTAAAAATAATTTGGCATGGTGGTCTTTACAAAAAGGGTTCACCTTGATGTTGTCTTGGATGAGGTGCAAAGAATTGGATTTGTTTGGTTTGAAAATTTTGAAATACAGGGGCTCAAAGTGGTGACCAGATTGTAATTGGCAGATTTGACCCATATCATATGTGAGCCAATTTTGTGTTTGAAAATTATTTGAATTGTGGTTCTTTGATTCCCAAAGTTGTAATAAGTGTTTAGAAACCTTATTCAACTAATGGTGAAGACCCACATGGTCTAGGGTCAAGATTTATAAAGAATGGCATAGAGCCATATGTGAGGGTTTTGTGAATTTCCAACTTTTATTCTTTTATTTTTCTTTTTCTTCATTTTGACATGAGTGAGGTTGATTTGGTGTTAGATTGAGTTAGGTGAAAGGTTCAAACCATTTTGAGGTAATGGAAGCTAGGTCAAGATTTGATAATTTGGCTAAGTGCCACATATACTTCTATGCCTCTGTTTGATTTTATTTTGTTTCTCACTTGAATTGGTTGGTAAGTACTTGGTTGAGTGTGTTGAGGTATTTCAATTCATCTATTCAAGGTAGACAAAGCAAAGCTCATCATTTTCCAAAAAGTAGCCATAGGCTTGCATATGCCTTTTTCTTAAATAAGATCTTTTCTTTTCATCTTATTTTGCAAAGATTGATGACAAGAGGGATGAGGTTTAGGGTTTAGTAAGTTTTGCACTGGTTCACTTCCATTTAGCCAAGTAATAAAAGATAGAGTTCAAAATTTACATATTAGGGCTATATGCCCACATATCTCTTTTCTCTTTTATTTTGGTTTCTCAAAATAGATCCAAATGATTTGTGAGAAGGTTAAGGTTTAGGGTTTTTCTTATTTGATTTATTCCTCTTTTATTTTATTTGGTTTGTGATCTTTACTTGATCACTTTAAGGTGTTAGGGTTTATCCCATAAGCATAATTACACTCATCATGGCAAAAACACAAGTAAAAGGTATGAGCACTAAGCATAGCACTCTATTTAAGAATTTTTTTTGTTGGTTCTCATTTTTGGAAAAAGGAAATTTATTTTATCTTTGTTTTGAAATTTGGGGTGTTACAAACCCTTCCCCCTTAAACAAATCTCGTCCTGAGATTTTAAGAAAAGATAGGTTCCTAAGAGATTGGGCGATATGATTTAACATGAAGACATACTTGGCATGTTCTGAGGTGCTTCTTGAGCTTCAGTGGCAGTCATGTTGTAGTAGCGGCCGTTGTTGTTCTGGTTATTTCTTGCGGCAAAGCGGCGTTGGTTCTGAGCAGGTGCAGCGGTGTTGGCGGCAATCTTGGCGAGTCTCTTGGGGCACTCATTGGAGTAATGCCCAACCACTCCACACTCATAACAAGTGATGGTTGACTTGTCCTTGGGATTGAGGGGCACAGTGTTGCTTCCAGTCTTTGGGCCAGTGTTGTTGTTGTTGTTGTTGTTCCCGTTGGTGTTGGTGTTGGGGTTGTTGTTGCTGGTGTGATTGTTGTTATTGTTGCCTCCGGGCTTCGGGGGTCCTCCATGGTTATTGGAGTAGTTTGGGCGGTAAGTCTGGGCAGTGGGCTTGTTGTATTTTGGAGTAAATCCTCCAGATGGGTTGTTGCGGTACTTTTGGGCATTGTTGGACCCATGCTGGTTCATCATCCGGCGTTTGCGGTTCTCATTGGCTTGGTGAAGCTTCCCTTCCATCTGGATGGCTGAGTCCACCAGGGCTTCTAGGTCAGCAAAGGGAATGTTGACCAGTACGGTCTGCATCTCGTCGTGTAATCCGTTCAGAAATCTTTCCTTCCGCTTCTCATTGGTGTCGGTTTCATCCGGGGCGTACCTTGACAGAGTGAGGAATTGATGACCCACAAGTATAGGGGGTGTATCGTAGTATCTTCGATAAGTAAGAATGTCGATCCCAACGAGGAGCAGAAGGTGTTGACAGCAGTTTCGATGAAGGATTCACTGTAAATGCTCACAAACAAGTATTCAAGGGGTTTTGATATTGCAGATAAATAAAGTACGAGTAAAAAATGCGAGAGAAATAATTGCAGCGAGTGGCCCAATCCTTTTTAGCACAAAGGACAAGCCGGTTTGTTTACTTATAATGACCAAACGTTCCTGAGGACACACGGGGATTTTAGTCTAGTGCTTTCGCTTCAAGTGGTTTAATAATCTTCATTGTTTTGATAAGTGTTGTGTGGGTGAACCTATGCTAATGCACCTCCCTTCCTAGGACTAATACATACTTGTGATTATACCCCTTGCAAGCATCCGCAACTACAAGAAAGTAATTAAGATAAATCTAACCACACCTTAAACTCTGAGATCCTGCGATCCCTCCTGCATCGATATACTAACGGGGCTTAGGTTTCTGTCACTCCGGCAACCCCGCAATTAGCAACCGAATACAAGATGCACTCCCCTAGGCCCATAAATGGTGAAGTGTCATGTAGTCGACGTTCACACGACACCACTAGAAGAATGACACCACAACTTAAATATCATAACATTGAATATTACTCAACCATAATTCACTACTAGCATTTAGACTTCACCCATGTCCTCAAGAACTAAACGAACTACTCACGAGACATCATATGGAATACAATCAGAGGTGATATGATGATGAATAACAATCTGAACATAAACCTTGGTTCAATGGTTTCACTCAATAGCATCTACAACAAGTATAGAATAACACCGGGAGAGTTTCCCCTATCAAACAATCAAGATTTAACCCGAATTGCTACAGCGGTGACGAGGTGCAGCGGTGGTGATGGCGGTGTAGATGGTGGAGATGATGATGATGATGATGGAGATGATGTCCCGCTCGATGACGATGGCGATGGCGTCGATTTCCCCTCCGGAGGGAATTTCCCAGCGGATTCCTGCCCCGGAGCTCTTTCTCTCGGTGTTCTCCGCCCCGCAGAGGCGGCTGTAACCCTCGTGAGGTCCTCTCTGTGGCTTAGGTTTTCGGGACGAAGGAGTACGCGAAGAAAAGGAGGCGAAAGAGGCGTGGGCCCCCGAGCATAGGGTGGCGCGGCCAGGCCATGGGCCGCGCCGCCCTATGGTCTGGGCCCACAGTGGCTCCTCTCTTCTTCCCCTTCTGGCTCCCTCCGTCATCTGGAAAAATAGGAATTTACGTGAAATTCCCTTCCACAGTTGATCTTCCGAAATATTGCGTTCTGACGGTGCTTGATCCTCCAATGATGATGAAACATGCAAAATAGATGAAATAACATAAGTATTGTGTCCCAATATGAAATATATCAATGAATAACAGCAAATTATGATACAAAATAGTGATGCAAATTGGACGTATCAACTCCCCCCAAGCTTAGACCTCGCTTGTCCCCAAGCGAAACTGAGCTCGATAAACAAGACCAAATGTTTATGGAGTGAAGAGTCGATAAATAAAATACGGACAAGAAGCATCATATTCATTCACACAAGACATTCTAGTAAACAACTTCCTCATATAACTCATCTCGAAATAAGTAAAGAGAAATCACAAGTAAAGGTGCATAAGAAATCATAGTTGGTGATGGCAAACTTTTGTTCTTGGTCAGAGAACTACTAACGGATTGTACTTCTAAGCAAAGCTTTCATATTAGATATAGCTGAGCCTTCATATTCAAGCATAACAATCTCCTCATAATCATCGATAACTTCAAAGTCATATTTATTCAGATAAAATTGGTACTAAACAAGAAAGTATAAAAGACATGATCAACTGAATCATAGCATAAATGATTGGTTCACAACAACTCAATTGCTTGCTTGAGATAGAGGGAAATAGGTTTACTGACTCAACATAAAAGTAAAAGACAGGCCCTTCGCAGAGGGAAGCAGGGATTAAATCATGTGCTAGAGCTTTTTAAGTTTTGAAATCATATAAAGAGCATAAAAGTAAGGTTTTGAGCGGTGTTTGTTGTTGTCAATGAATGGTAGCGGGCACTCTAACCCCTTGCCAAACGAACCTTTCAAAGAGCGGCTCCCATGAGGGACGGCATCTCTACCAGCAAGGTAGATCATCCCCCTTCTCTTTTGTTTACACATGTATTTTAGTTTTATTAAGGATGACACTCCCCCCAACCTTGGCTTTCTCAATCCATGGCTAACCGAATCCTCGGGTGCCTTCCAACATTCACATACCATGGAGGAGTGCCTATTGCAAAATTAAGTTGCTTACTGATAACTCAGAGCAAAACATGTGAAGAGAATTATTAATGAAAGTTATTAATTGGGGCTGGGAACCCCGTTGCCAGCTCTTATTGCAAAGTTATTGGATAAGCGGATGTGCCGCTAGTCCATTGTGAAAGTCCGCCCAACAAGATTGAAAGATGAAACACCACATACTTCCTCATGAGCTATAAAACATTGACACAAATAAGGAGTAGTAGTTTGAATAATTTAAAGGTAGCACATGAAGTATTTACTTGGAATGGCAGAAAATACCATGTAGTAGGTAGGTATGGTGGACACAAATGGCATAGGTTTGGTCTAAGGTTATGGATGTATGAGAAGCATTCCCTCTCGATACAGGTCTTTGGCTAGCAAGGTTTGTTAGCAAGCATAAAGGTTGAGGGAATCAAACAAATATACATATGATAGAACAATCATGCATCTTTCTCATAAGCACAAGCAACTTTAACTTCAGAATACTAAGCATAGAGATAATAGTAATATATCTAAGTGTATTTCTCTCTTCTATTAAACATCAAGATGTTGTTGCTATTGACCAATGCTAAGTTTGCCAAAACCAAATAGATTTACTTGATGCTCCCAAAGTGAGATCAATACTCATGTCAAGAGTAATCATATAATAGAGATTGCAAACTAAAATAAGATGTGCAAAAAGTAAATGATAAGACTTCTCATTAATATTCCATAACGATAACTCACACCAACGGATACATAGATAACTAACTAAGAGAGATACTTCCACATTGCATACTATTCCATATGATAACTTCCCTACTCATGATATGACACTACTTGATAGTAAAAGATAAAAGTAATGATGTGATACCGCGGCACTCCCCAAGCTTGGAACAAACCAAGGGGATGCCAATACCGATGATGAATTACTCCTTCGGCGATGGTGGTGATGAATTCCTCTCACGCTTCATAAGGATCTCCTTCAGCTTCAGCTTCTCAATTTTGCAATTCTGCACCAAAACCTGAAGAGACTCATTGTTACCCGAGTGTGGCGGTGACGGCCTTGTGCTGGGATTTGAGTAATATTCCAGCATTCTGCGGTCGCTGGTTCTCCTCCTGAAGTATCTCCACTTCTTCTTAGAGCACGATATTGATCACAAAACTCATCAGCAACCCGTATTGCTTCCTCCACACAAGGGAAAGAGTCGAGGTCCAGAGCAGGCGGAAGAGCCCCCTGCAAGTTATGAGAAAAAGAACGCCCAGTATTAACCGATCCCACCAAAATTGGCTTACTCCTCGTAGTTTCCCACTCTCCTTTTGCTGATGCTATCTTCTCCTTCTCCTTATTGATCCTCTCATCCATCTCTTCCCTCCAAGGCCCCTTGTCTTTGTTGTTGGAGACCATGGTGCTTCTAGATCAAAACAAATATGGCAGAAAACAGCTCGAAACAAAACACGACGAGAAAACGATATTACGGACCTCCAGGGGTCCAGGGGATTATATAGCAAATATTTTTACGACAAAAGGAAACTACCAGATCGAACCAGAGTCGGAAAGGGGCGACGAGGCGGCTGCATCTATATCACGCATCACATTATAGGAATCACCCGAGATATAATGCTTGAGTCTTTGTCCATTCACCACTTGCGTGGCATTGCCTTGGAGAGAGCTAATTTTAATTGCTCCTGAACGATACACCTCCTCAACAACATATGGTCCTTCCCACTTCGAGAGTAATTTCCCTGCAAAGAATCTGAGACGAGACCGATACAATAGGACTTGATCTCCAACATTAAATTCTCTTTTAATGATCCTTCTATCATGCCACTTCTTAACTTTTTCTTTAAAGAGTTTAGCATTTTCATAAGCTTCACTTCTCCATTCATCTAGAGAACTTAATTGCAACAACCTCTTATTACCGGCTAATTTAGGATCTTTATTTAGTTCTCTAATAGCCCCAATAAGCTTTGTGCTCTAGTTCTAAAGGTAAATGACAAGCTTTTCCATAAACCATTTTATAAGGTGACATTCCCATAGGATTTTTATAAGCAGTTCTATAAGCCCATAGTGCTTCTTTCAATTTGCTAGCCCAATTCTTTCTAGATTTATTAACAGTCTTTCCCAAGATAGCTTTAATCTCTCTATTTGATAATTCTACTTGACCACTAGTTTGAGGGTGATAAGCAGAAGCAATTCTATGATTAATACCATACTTAGCAAGAGTTTTTCTAAACCTCCATGAATAAAATGAGAACCTCCATCACTCATAATATATCTAGGTACTCCAAATCTAGGAAATATAACATCTACAAGCATTTTTATAGAGGTCTCACCATCAGCACTTTTTGTAGGTATAGCTTCTACCCATTTAGTAACATAATCAACAGCGACAAGTATATGAGTGTTACCTTCTGAAGAAGGGAAAGGACCCATGAAGTCGAATCCCCAACAATCGAATGGTTCAATAACAAGAGTATAATTCATAGGCATTTCATTGCGTCTGGAGATATTACCAACTCTTTGACATTCATCACAAGATAAAATAAATTTCCTTGCATCTTTGAAGAGTGTTGGCCAATAAAAACCTGATTGTAGAACCTTTTGCGCGGTTCTATCTCCAGCGTGATGTCCTCCATAAACACTACCATGACATTTATTCAATATGTCCTGTTGTTCATATTCAGGAACACATCTTCGCATAATACCATCCACTCCTTCTTTATATAAGTGTGGGTCATCCCAAAAATAATGCCTCAAGTCATAAAAGAATTTCCTCCTTTGCTGAGCTGAAAAGGTTGGAGGCAAATACTTCGAAACAATAAAGTTAGCATAATCAGCATACCAAGGGCTCTCTCATGAGCTCACCTTTATTACAGCCAATTGTTCATTTGGAAAACTATCATTAACAGGAACAGGATCATAAGCAATATTTTCCAATCTAGACAAATTATCAGCAACAGGATTATCAGCACCTTTCCTATCTATAATATGTAAATCAAATTCTTGCAACAGAAGTACCCATCTAATAAGCCTTGGCTTAGCATCTTTCTTTGTCATAAGGTATCTAATTGCAGCATGATCAGTATGAATTGTAACTTTTGAATCAACAATATAGGGTCTAAACTTATCACAAGCAAAGACTACAGCTAACAATTCTTTTTCAGTTGTAGCATAATTTCTTTGAGCAGCATCAAGAGTCTTACTAGCATAATGAATAACATTTAATTTTTTATCTACCCGCTGTCCAAGAACAGCGCCTACGGCAAAATCACTAGCATCACACATAATTTCAAAAGGCAAATTCCAATCAGGAGGTTCAACTACAGGAGCAATTGTTAAGGCTTTCTTTAGAGTTTCAAAAGCTTCCTTACAATCATCATCAAAAACAAAAGGTACATCTTTTTGAAGAAGATTAGTAAGAGGCTTTGAAATTTTAGAGAAATCTTTAATAAATCTCCTATAAAACCCAGCATGACCAAGAACACTACGAATACCTTTAACATCCCTCGGATAGGGCATCTTCTCAATTGCTTCAACTTTAGCTCTATCAACTTCAATACCTCTCTCGGAAATTTTATGTCCCAATACAATTCCTTCATTAACCATAAAGTGGCATTTCTCCCAATTAATAACAAGGTTAGTTTCTTCACATCTCTGCAAAACTTTATCGAGGTTTCGCAAGCAATTATCAAAAGAATTCCCATAGACAGAAAAATCATCCATGAACACCTCTACAATACTTTCGCAAAAACCATGAAAAATAGCAGACATGCATCTTTGAAAAGTAGCAGGAGCATTACATAAACCAAAAGGCATACGCCTATAAGCATAAGTTCCATAAGGACAAGTAAACGTGGTTTTCTCTTGATCTTTAGCTTTAACAGCAATTTGTGAAAACCCAGAATAACCATCAAGAAAGCAAAAATGAGTATTTTTAGATAACCTTTCTAGCATTTGATCAATAAAGGGTAAAGGGTAATGATCTTTCTTAGTAACTTTATTAACTTTTCGAAAATCAATGCACATTCTATAACCTACAACTATTCTTTGAGGAATAAGCTCATCATTATCATTAGGCACAACAGTCCTCCTTTCTTAGGAACACAATGCACAGGACTAACCCATCTACTATCAGCAATAGGATATATAATACCAGCTTCAAGAAGTTTTAATACCTCGTTCCTTACCACCTCTTTCATCTTCGGAATTAGACGCGTTGATGTTCAACAACAAGGCTTTCACTAGTAGGAAAACCATTATAGGTGGAACCACAACTGTGGCGCACCAAAGGCCCATGCGCCAAAAAATATTTCTTCGTGGCGCACCAAAGATACCGCGCCATAAAAAATTGGAGTTTCGTGGCGCATTTGCCAGCGCTGCGAAGATGGAGATTCTGTGGCGCACCGTGGGCTGTGCGCCACAGAAAGTTTGTGGGGCCCACGCGGGGTCCAGCACTGCACATGGGCGAAGAGAATTCTGTGGCGCATGGTGGCATGTGCGCCACAGAAATTTAAAATTCTGTGGCGCATGGTGGCATGTGCGCCACAGAAGTTTAAAATTCTGTGGCGCATGGTGGCATGTGCGCCACAGAAGTTTAAACTTCTGTGGCGCATGGTGGCATGTGCGCCACAGAAGTTCATATTTCTGTGGCGCACCAAAAATATGCGCCACAGAATTCCCATTTTTTCTCCCCACGCAACTCCACCCCCCCCCGTGGATCGCCTTTTTTTTAATACAAAAGAAATAGATAGAAATTTCAAAAAATATAATCCTTCAAGATTCCCATATATTATGTCTTCTAGCACCACTACAATTTAACAAATATGAATTTCGACTTTTTTTGCAAAATTGCGTGTGAAAATCATCAAACTGGATTTCTGGTTGCATACGAACTCGAAAAAAACGCACAATATATCAAAATGTTGGACAATTTTTAGAATCACTAAATTCGAAAAGAGTAAAAAGTTACGGCTAGTTAAAGTGTTTTTCCTGCAAAATGCAAAAAAATTCTGTGGCGCACCATGTGAGGTGCGCCACAGAAGTTTGGCCCGAAAAATTTGAATTTGGCCGGCGCCAACTCCTACTTCTTTTCTCCTCCACCACTTCTCCTCCACCACCTCTCCTCTCACTTCTCCTCTCACTTCACCATCTCCTCACCTTCTCCCCACCACCACCACCACCCCACGACCACCACCACCACCACCACCACCACCACCACCACCTTCACCACCACCACCACCACCTCCACCACCACCACACCACCACCACCACCACCACCACCACCACCACCACCACCACCACCCCACCACCACCACCACCACCACCACCACCACCTCCTCCACCACCACCACCACCACCACCACCACCACCACCACCACCACCACCACCACCTCCTCCTCCTCCGGCCAACACAACCACAACCACCACCACCACCACCACCACCACCACCACCACCACCACCACCACCACCACCACCACCACCACCACCACCACCACCACCACCTCCTCCCTCCTCCTCCTCCTCCTCGGCCAAATTCCGGCGGCCCCAGATCTAGATCTAGATCTAGATCTGGCCGCCACTTTTTTTTGAAATTTGAAAAAAAAATTCTGTGGCGCATATTGCCATGGTGCGCCACAGAAGTTTGGCAGACAATTCTGTGGCGCATATTGACCTAGTGCGCCACAGAATTCAAAATTTCTGTGGCGCATGTATATGTGCGCCACAGAATTCAAATACTAGTCGCATAGCAACTGTGGCGACCTGGATATGCGCCACAGAATTGGATTTTGGTGCGCCACAGATAATTTTCCACTAGGCTTTGCATCTTCTTCCATATTAATGGCATGTTGGCAAATAGAAGGAGAAATCCCTTTCAAATCATCAAGAGTATAGCCAATAGCTCCTCGGTGTTTCTTCAATATTTCCAATAACCTTTCTTCCTCAATCTCTGAAAGCTTAGAACTAATAATAACAGGATATATTTTCTTATCATCAATATGAGCATATTTAAGATTATCAGGTAAAGGCTTTAAATCAAAAACAGGATCTTCCTTTGGTGGCGGTGTTGTACCCAAATCTTCCACCGGTAAATCATGCTTGAGAATAGGTTGACGAAGAAAAATTTCTCAAGCTCATCTCTTTCTTTCCTAAAAGCTTCACTTTCGCTATTCTCCAAATGTTGCTGTAAAGGATTATTAGGAACAAGAACAATAGATGCACACCGCTCCATTTTAAAATCATTACTAGGCAAGTCGGCTTTATAAGGAGTTTTGGTAAATTTAGAAAAGTTAAATTCATAAGGTTCACCAGCAAATCTAGTCAAAATTTTCTTTCTTACAATCTATAATAGCTCCACAAGTATTTAGAAAAGGTCTACCAAAAATGATAGGACAATGATCACTAGCAGCAGAACCAAGTACCAAAAAGTCAGCAGGATATTTAATCTTACCACATAGAACTTCCACATCTCGAACAATACCAATTGGAGAAATAGTTTCTCTATTAGCCAGATGAATAACCACATCAATATCTTCAAGTTCACAAGAACCAATTTCGTGCATAATTTCCGTGTAAAGCTCATAAGGTATAGCACTAACACTTGCACCAATATCACATAAACCATAATAGCAATGATCACCAATTCTAACAGATAGCATAGGAACACTAACTTGTTTGGATTTATTAGGATGTGAAACAATATTAGAAGCATCTTCACAGAAAATAATATGACCATCCTCCACATTTTCAGTCACAAGATCTTTAACTATTGCAACAGCAGGTTCAATTTTAATTTGTTCTTCAGGTTCTTTAGGTTTCTTTTCACTTTTATTAACCGCACTAGATATAACAGAGTACTCCTTCATTTTAGCAGGGAAAGAAGTTTTTTCAATATAAGCTTTAGGAATAATATTATCAACAGTTTCAACCACTACACATTTGTTTACAGATGAATCAACTTTATCCTTATACGGCTCATGATACTTATCAAAATTCTTCTTAGGCAATTCATAATGAGAGGCAAAAGCTTTATAAAGATTTGCAACAACTTGGGAATCAAGACCATATGTAGCACTCATATTACGAAATTTATCAGTATCCATAAAAGCTTCAATGCATTTATAATCATAAATTATACCCGATTCTCTATCTTTGTCGTTCTCCCATCCTTCAGTATTTCTTGGATCCGATCAAGAAGGTCCCCTTTAAACTCTTCATTCTTGCGTGTAAATGATCCAGAACAAGAAGTATCCAGCAAGGTCTTGTCTTGAAAAGAAAGTCTTGCATAGAAATTATCAATAATAACATTACAGGAAGCTCATGAATGGGGCATTTGAGCATTAAAGACTTCAATCTCCCCAAGCTTGGGCAATACTCTCTCCATCATGAGGCCAGAAATTATATATGCGGTTCCGATCTTTGTGAATTTCACTTGGAGGATAAAATTTGGAATAAAATAAAGGCACAATGTCCTCCCAATCAATAGAATCACCATTCTTCAGCAATTTATACCAGTGCGGCGCTTTACCAGACAGCGATATAGTGAATAGTTTCTTTCTAACTTCATTCATAGAAATACCTGCACATTTGAATAACCCGCATAATTCATGCAAACAATAAATGATCACCAGGATGGACAGTTCCATCCCCTTCATAGCTGGTTATCCATAACACGTTCAATAATTTTCATAGGTATTTTATAGGTACTACTTACCTCACCTGGCGCTTCATCCACTACCGTTGCAGTAGTAGTAGATTTCCCAAATAGAAATTGAAGAGAAGATCTCTCCATAATGATTTATAGCAACAGTGCAGAAATAAAATCAGCACAACAAGAAGGTTTTCCTTACCAATTCCACTTACCAATAGCGCTTCACTCCCCGCGCCAGAAAATAGTCTTGATGACCCACAAGTATAGGGGGTATCGTAGTATCTTCGATAAGTAAGAATGTCGATCCCAACGAGGGGCAGAAGGTGTTGGCAGCAGTTTCGATGAAGGATTCACCGTAAATGCTCACAAACAAGTATTCAAGGGGTTTTGATATTGCAGATAAATAAAGTACGAGTAAGTAAAATGCGAGAGAAATAATTGCAGCGAGTGGCCCAATCCTTTTTAGCACAAAGGACAAGCCGGTTTGTTTACTTATAATGACCAAACGTTCCTGAGGACACACGGGGATTTTAGTCTAGTGCTTTCGCTTCATGTGGTTTAATAATCTTCATTGTTTTGATAAGTGTTGTGTGGGTGAACCTATGCTAATGCACCGCCCTTCCTAGGACTAATACATACTTGTGATTATACCCCTTGCAAGCATCCAACTACAAGAAAGTAATTAAGATAAATCTAACCACAGCCTTAAACTCTGAGATCCTGCGATCCCTCCCGCATCGATATACTAACGGGGATTAGGTTTCTGTCACTCCGGCAACCCCGCAATTAGCAACCGAATACAAGATGCACTCCCCTAGGCCCAAAATGGTGAAGTGTGGTAGTCGACGTTCACACGACACCACTAGAAGAATGACACCACAACTTAAATATCATAACATTGAATATTACTCAACCATAATTCACTACTAGCATTTAGACTTCACCCATGTCCTCAAGAACTAAACGAACTACTCACGAGACATCATATGGAATACAATCAGAGGTGATATGATGATGAATAACAATCTGAACATAAACCTTGGTTCAATGGTTTCACTCAATAGCATCTACAACAAGTATAGAATAACACCGGGAGAGTTTCCCTATCAAACAATCAAGATTTAACCCGAATTGCTACAGCGGTGACGAGGTGCAGCGGTGGTGATGGCGGTGTAGATGGTGGAGATGATGATGATGATGATGGAGATGATGTCCCGCTCGATGACAATGGCGATGGCGTCGATTTCCCCCTCCGGGAGGGAATTTCCCCGGCGGATTCCTGCCCGCCGGAGAGCTCTTTCTCTCGGTGTTCTCCGCCCCGCAGAGGCGGCTGTAACCCCTCGTGAGGTCCTCTCTGTGGCTTAGGTTTTCGGGATGAAGGAGTACGCGAAGAAAAGGAGGCGAAAGAGGCTGTGGGCCCCCCAGAGCATAGGGTGGCGCAGCCAGGCCATGGGCCGCGCCGCCCTATGGTCTGGGCCCACAGTGGCTCCTCTCTCTTCCCCTTCGGCTCCCTCCGTCATCTGGAAAATAGGAATTTACGTGAAATTCCCTTCCACAGTTGATCTTCCGAAATATTGCGTTCTGACGGTGCTTTTTCCAGCAGAATCCTGGCTCGGGTGCTTGATCCTCCAATGATGATGAAACATGCAAAATAGATGAAATAACATAAGTATTGTGTCCCAATATGAAATATATCAATGAATAACAGCAAATTATGATACAAAATAGTGATGCAAATTGGACGTATCAACTCCCCCCGGTATTCTACCACGATATTCTGCCTTGCTTGAGTTCGCGGAACTCGTCTCTCATCTTCTTGATCGGGCCTGGGGCACGTGATACTTGCTAAACTTCAGCTTGAAGTCTTCCTGGGCATCATCTATCCCGCATTCATTGCGCGCTTGTGTTACCTCCAAAACCCACCGACGGGCGTTGGTTAAGCAACACGAAGAGCCGGGAAGCTCCCAGGGCCGCTTAGTGGATCCCTGGCACCTCGCGTCATCCCGCAAATCTTCTGGCCAACGTCCTGGCGGTTGCTAGGGCGTGCCACCTGACCTAGACCCGATCAGGAAGGTGTTAATGCTTCGATTGTTCCTGCATGGTAGACACGTAACATTAAATACGAGCCCTATCGGCTCTCAGGTTTCCCTGTGGATCGGCTCAAGGAGCCGATCGCCCCATGTTTCACGTTGGATTTACAATGGCATGGGGATCCTGCTTGATCAGGACAAAGCTAAAACGATCCACGACAGTTTAGGGTTTTCACCGCATAATCGGAACGTCCTACGTGCGATCGGGCCTAGCAGCTACGAGAGATGATGCAAACTACCCCTACGAGAGGCCTAAAACCAACGAACGTTGATTCCCGAACATCCCTCAGCAGGACGGTAAACAACGCCTAACGCATCGCGGATCGTCCGACCTCAAGATAAGGCCTAACTATGCAGATATTAAACTAATTCTGAGCAAGGAGCAACTCATAACGGATCGGATCTACTAAGTAACGAACAAGCAAGATGCTGCCCTTACATCCGGGTAGACGTAAGGGCAGCTAGGTGTCGAGGGACGGCATTGCCACGCAGATGTGCACGTGAAAGCATCAATGCAAGCCCCTAAACACCTAAGGATAAATAGTACTGCTCGCCATCAACAAGGCTTCAGCACGAGCAGTACAAGGTTAACGAATAAACGTATACTGCCTAGATCGCTAGATGCGATCTAGGCAGCATGGTGCTTACCCGGGAGAAACCCTCGAAAGGGGTGGCGATGCGCCTGATTTGTGTTGGTTGAACGATGATTGTCCTCCTTTCCGATAACCCTAGATACATATTTATAGTCCAAGGGACTTTCTAATTGAGGCGTGCACCTAACCGTGCACGGGCCAGACTCTATCTCTTAATTCTAAATTACAATGCGATCTAATATGTTACAGATACATGGGCAGTTAAGCCCGAACTCCTGGCGCAAGGCCGCTTCAAAGACGCTCCACGTGTAATCTTCAAAGCCCATCTTCGCTCACGGCACACCTCCTGATTTGGCCAAAATCGGGTGGTAACACATGCCCCCCTGGTTTTGATAATGATAATTGCAAAACCATCCGTCTCCTTCGAAGGGTCATGTCGTGGCAGAACCGTCGCAGCTTTCTTCATGATGACGTCTTGCCTCCTCGCCTCTCTCGCACGATTTGACGGCTTCCGGCACCACGTCCTCGAACTGCTTAGGCATTAAACCATATATTCCCCTTTTATTTGGCCACATCGAACAGCCTCTCTCTTCCTCCCTCTCGCATCAGCACTTCCAAAAACCCTCCTCTACCGCCATGTCTTCCTCTTCGTCTTCCTCATCGGGTCTTTCCACCCAATCCTCCACCTCCCGTGAGCCGACGCCTGAATGGGACCCGCAGGAGGCCCACGCGGCCAACATCCGCCGCGCCATAGCCGACGGGGACGAGTCGACCCACGACTCCTTCGTCTGGTCCGAAGACGACCAGTCCTTAACGGACGGGGAGAGCGACCTTCGCTTCCTTGCCATTGGGCAATCGGAGGAGGAAAGTGATACGTCTCCAACGTATCGATAATTTCTTATGTTCCATGCTACTTTATTGATGATACCTACATGTTTTATGCACATTATATGTCATATTTATGCATTTTCTGGAACTAACCTATTAACAAGATGCCGAAGAGCCAGCTGTTGTTTTCTGCTGTTTTTGGTTTCAGAAATCCTAGTAAGGAAATATTCTCGAATTGGACAAAATCTTCGCCCAGGGTCCTATTTTTGCACGAAGCTTCCAAAAGACCGAAGAGATAACGAAGTGGGGCCACGAGGTGGCCGGACCACAGTGGCGGCGTGGCCGGCCCCTCGGCCGCGCCACCCTCATCTGGGCCTCGTGTGGCCCCTGACCTACTCCCTTCCGCCTACTTAAAGCCTCCGTCGCGAAACCCCCGCATCGAGAGCCACGATACGAAAACCTGCAGACGTCGCCGCCGCGTAATCCCATCTCGGGGATTCAGAGATCGGTCTCCGGCCGCTCGAGAGGGGATTCATCCCCGGAGGACTCTACACCGCCATGGTCGCCTCCGGAGTGATGAGTGAGTAGTCTACCCCTGGACCATGGGTCCATAGCAGTAGCTAGATGGTCGTCTTCTCCTTGTTGTGCTTCATTGTTGGATCTTGTGAGCTGCCTAACATGATCAAGATCATCTATATGTAATACTATATGTTGTGTTTGTCGGGATCCGATGGATAGAGAATACTATGATTATGGTGATTATCAATCTATTGTTTATGTGTTGTTTATGATCTTGCATGCTCTCCGTTATTAGTAGAGGCTCTGGCCAAGTTTTTACTCTTAACTCCAAGAGGGAGTATGCTCGATAGTGGGTTCATGCCTTCATTGACACCTGGGACAGTGACAGAAAGTTCTAAGGTTGTGATGTGTGTTGCCACTAGGATAAAACATTGATTCTATGTCTAAGGATGTAGTTGTCGATTACATTACGCACCATACTTAATGCAATTGTCTGTTGCTTTGCAACTTAATACTGAATGGGGTTCGGATGATAACCTGAAGGTGGACTTTTTAGGCATAGATGCAATGGATGGCGGTCTATGTACTTTGTCGTAATGCCCAATTAAATCTCACTATATTTATCATATCATGTATATGCATTGTTATGCCTTTCTCTATTTGTCAATTGCCCGACTAATTTGTTCACCCAACATGCTTTTATCTTATGGGAGAGACACCTCTAGTGAACTGTGGACCCCGTCCTATTCTTTACATAGCATACAATCATCTGCAATTGTGTTTACGTTTTCTTTGCAAACATCTTCCACTCGATACGTTTAATCCTTTGTTACAGCAGCCGGTGAGATTGACAACCTCACTGTTTCGTTGGGACAAAGTACTTGGGTTGTGTTGTGCAGGTTCCACGTTGGCGCTGGAATCCCTGTTGTTGCGCCGCATCACATTTCGCCACCATCAACCTTCAACGTGCTTCTTGGCTCCTACTGTTCCGATTAAACCTTGGTTTCTTTCGAGGGAAACTTGCTACTGTGCGCATCATACCTTCCTCTTGGGGTTCCCAACGAACGTGTGAGTTACACGCCATCAAGCTCTTTTTCTGGCGCCGTTGCCGGGGATCTGAAGAAAAGTTACACCACAGAGAATTACCTCCCACGGCAAACTCTTTTTCTAAGGCGCCGTTGTCGGGGAGATCAAGACACGCTGCAAGGGGAGTCTCCACTTCTCAATCTCTTTACTTTGTTTTTGTCTTGCTTTATTTTATTTACTACTTTGTTTGCTGCACTAAATCAAAACACAAAAAATTAGTTGCTAGTTTTTACTGTCTTGCTTCTATATCGAAAACACAAAAAAAAATTAGTTACTTGCATTTACTTTATCTAGTTTGTTTTATCTACTGTTGCTAAAATGAATACCTGAAAATACTAAGTTGTGTGACTTCACAAATGCAAATAATAATGATTTCCTATGCACACCTATTGCTCCACCGCTACTACGCAGAATTCTTTGAAATTAAACTTTTACTGAATTTGGTTATGAGAGATCAATTTTGGTGTTAGTTCCGATGATGCTGCTGCCCATCTCAATAATTTTGTTGAACTTTGTGAAATGCAAAAGTATAAGGATGTAGATGGTGATATTATTAAATTGAAAGTGTTTCCTTTCTCATTAAGAGGAAGAGCTAAAGATTGGTTGCTATCTCTGCCTAAGAATAGTATTGATTCATGGACTAAATGTAAGGATGCTTTTATTGGTAGATATTATCCTCCCGCTAAAATTATATCTTTGAGAAGTAGCATAATGAATTTTAAGCAATTAGATACTGAACATGTTGCTCAAGCATGGGAGAGAATGAAAACTTTGGTAAAGAATTGCCCAACCCATGGACTGACTACTTGGATGATCATCCAAACCTTCTATGCAGGACTAAATTTTTCTTCGCGGAATTTATTGGATTCAGCTGCTGGAGGTACCTTTATGTCCATCACATTGGGGGCGGCTACAAAACTTCTTGATGATATGATGATAAATTACTCTGAATGGCACACGGAAAGAGCTCCACAAGGTAAGAAGGTAAATTCTGTTGAAGAAACCTCTTCCTTGAGTGATAAGATTGATGTGATTATGTCTATGCTTGTGAATGGTAGATCTAATGTTGATCCAAATAATGTTCCTTTAGCTTCATTGGTTGCTCAAGAAGAAAATGTGATGTGAATTTCATTAAAAACAATAATTTCAACAACAATGCTTATAGGAACAACTCTGGTAATAACTATAGGCCATATCCTTCTGCTAATGGTAATGGTTATGGTAATTCTTATGGGAATTCTTACAACAATAATAGAGTGTACCCTGGTCTTGAAGCTATGCTTAAAGAATTTATTAGTACACAAACTGCTTTTAACAAATCTGTTGAGGAAAAGCTTGATAAAATTGATACTATTGCTTCTAGAGTTGATAGACTTGCCTCTCGATGTTAATCTTTTAAAATTGAAAGTTATGCCTAATAATGATATTGATAATAAGATTACTACTACAGCAAATGCCATCCAAGTTAGAATTAATGAGAATATAAGATTAATGGCTGAATTGCGTGCTAGGTGGGATAGAGAAGAAAATGAAAAACTAGCCAAAGAGAATAATGTAGCTAAAGTTTGGACTATTACCACCATTAGTAATGATAATGATTCACATGTTGCTGGACCTCCTACTATCAATGGTAAAATAATTGGTGTTGGCAATGTTTCTACTCCTAGTGCAAAGCGAACAAAACTGCGAAATTGCTAAACTGCTGAAACTGCTTGTGATAAAACTACTGAAATTTTTTCCAACCTTGGGAACAATGATCCCATTGCTGTAGCTCATAATGATTTAGATTTTGATGATTGCCACATCTCTGAAGTTATAAAGTTCTTACAAAAACTTGCTAAAAGTCCTAATGCTAGTGCTATAAATTTAGCCTTTACAAAACATATTACAAATGCTCTCATAAAAGCTAGAGAAGAGAAACTAAAACTTGAAACTTCTATTCCTAGAAAGTTAGAAGATGGTTGGGAGCCCATCATTAAAATGAAATTCAATGACTTTGAATGTAATGCTTTATGTGATCTTGGTGCAAGTATTTCTGTTATGCCTAAAAAGATTTATGATATGCTTGACTTGCCACCATTGAAGAATTGTTATTTGGATGTTAATCTTGCTGATAATGTTAAAAAGAAACCTTTGGGGAGGATTGATAATGTGCATATTACGGTTAACAATAACCTTGGCCCCGTTGATTTTGTTGTCTTGGATATCGAATGCAATGCATCTTGTCCTATTGTGTTGGGAAGACCTTTTCTTCGAACCGTTGGTGCTGTTATTGATATGAGAGAAGGTAATATTAAATATCAATTTCCTCTCAAGAAAGGTATGGAACACTTCCCTAGAAGAGAATGAAGTTGCCTTTTGATTCTATTATTAGAACAAGTTATGATGTTGATGCTTCATCTCTCGATGTTACTTGATTTGCACTTTCTGCGCCTAGCTGAAAGGCGTTAAAGAAAAGCGCTTATGGGAGACAACCCATGTTTTTACTACAGCAATTTTTTGTTTTGTTGAGTCTTGGAAGTTGTTTACTACTGTAGCAACCTCTCCTTATCATGTTTGTGCCAAGTAAAGTTTCTATGTCAAAGTTGATGTTATATTTGGGATCGCTGCGCAGAAACAGCATTGCTGTCTGTCACGAATCTGGGCACAGTCCTCTGTAGAAAATTCGAAAAAATCTGCCAATTTACGAGCGTGATCCTCAGATATACGCAACTTTCATTAGTTTTGAGTTTTTCCATTTGAGCAAGTCTGGTGCCAGCTTTAAATTCGTCTTTACGGACTGTTCTCTTTTTGACAGATTCTGCCTTTTATTTCGCATTGCCTCTTTTGCTATGTTGGATTATTTCTTGATCCACTAATGTCCAGTAGCTTTATGCAATGTCCAGAAGTGTAAAGAATGATTGTGTCACCTCTGAATGTGTGAATTATTAATTGTGCACTAACCCTCTAATGAGTTTGCTTGAAGTTCGGTGTGAAGGAAGTTTTCAAGGGTCAAGAGAGAATGATATACCATGATCAAGAGGAGTGAAAGCTTTCTAAGCTTGGGGATGCCCCGTGGTTCACCCCTGCATATTTTAAGAAGACTCAAGCATCTAAGCTTGGGGATGCCTAAGGCATCCCCTTCTTCATCGACAACATCATCAGGTTCCTCCCCTGAAACTATATTTTTATTCAATCACATCTTGTGTTCTTTACTTGGAGCGTCGGTTTGTTTTTGTTTTTGTTTTTGTTTGAATAAGATGGATCCTAGCATTCACTTTGTGGGAGAGAGACACGCTCCGCTGTTGCATATGGACAAATATGTCCTTAGGCTTTACTCATAATGTTCATGGCGAAGTTTCTTCTTTGTTAAATTGTTATATGGTTGGAATTGGAAAATGCTACATGTAGTAATTCTAAAATGTCTTGGATAATGTGATACTTGGCAATTGTTGTGCTCATGTTTAAGCTCTTGCATCATATGCTTTGCACCCATTAATGAAGAAATACATAGAGCTTGCTAAAATTTGATTTGCATATTTGGTCTCTAAGGTCTAGATAATATCTAGTATTGAGTTTTGAACAACAAGGAAGACGGTGTAGAGTCTTATAATGTTTACAATATGTCTTTTATGTGAGTTTTGCTGCACCGGTTCATCCTTGAGTTTGCTTCAAGTAACCTTGCTAGCCTAAACCTTGTATCGAGAGGGAATACTTCTCATGCATCCAAAATCCTTGAGCCAACTACTATGCCATTTGTGTCCACCATACCTACCTACTACATGGTATTTCTCCGCCATTCCAAAGTAAATTGCTTGAGTGCTACCTTTAAAATTCCATCATTCACCTTTGCAATATATAGCTCATGGGACAAAATAGCCTTAAAAACTATCGTAGTATTAAATATGTACTTATGCACTTTATCTTTTATTAAGTTGCTTGTTGTGCGATAACCATGCTTCTGGGGAACGCCATCAACTATTGTTGAATATCATGTGAGTTGCTATGCATGTCCGTCTTGTCTGAAGGATCTATCATTTTAGTGGTTGGAGCATGCAAAATTGTTAGAGAAGAACATTGGGCCGCTAACTAAAGCCATGAATCATGGTGGAAGTTTCAGTTTGGACATATATCCTCAATCTCATATGAGAATAATAATCATTGCTACATGCTTATGCATTTAAGAGTCCATTATCTGTTGTCCATGTTGTCCTGGTATGGATGTCTAAGTTGAGAATAATCAAAAGCGAGAAATCCAAAATGGGAGCATTCTCCTTAGACCTTTGTACAGCGGCATGAGGTACCCCTTTGTGACACTTAGTTGAAACATGGCATGCAAAGATCCGGTAGTCCAAGCTAAGTAGGACGAGGTGCGGGCACTATTAGTATACTATGCATGAGGCTTGCAACTTGTAAGATATAATTTACATAACTCATATGCTTTATTACTACCGTTGACAAAATTGTTTCATGTTTTCAAAATAAAAGCTCTAGCACAAATACAGCAATCGATGCTTTCCTCTTTGAAGGACCATTCTTTTACTTTTATTGTTGAGTCAGTTTACCTATCTCCTTCCACCTTAAGAAGCAAACACTTGTGTGAATTGTGCATTGATTCCTACATACTTGCATATTGCACTTGTTATACTACTTTATGTTGACAATATCCATGAGATATACATGTTATAAGTTGAAAGCAACCCCTGAAACTTAATCTTCCTTTGTGTTGCTTCAACACCTTTACTTTGATTTATTGCTTTATGAGTTAACTCTTATGCAAGACTTATTGATGCTTGTCTTGAAGTACTATTCATGAAAAGTCTTTGCTATATGATTCACTTGTTTACTCATGTCATTACCTTTGTTTTGATCGCTGCATTCATTACATATGTTTACAAATAGTATGATCAAGATTATGATGGCATGTCACTTCAGAAATTATCTTTGTTATCGTTTACCTGCTCGGGACGAGCAGAAGCTTGGGGATGCTGATACGTCTCCAACGTATCGATAATTTCTATGTTCCATGCTACTTTATTGATGATACCTACATGTTTTATGCACATTATATGTCATATTTATGCATTTTCTGGAACTAACCTATTAACAAGATGGCGAAGAGCCAGTCCTGTTTTCTGCGGTTTTTGGTTTCAGAAATCCTAGTAAGGAAATATTCTCGGAATTGGACGAAATCTTCGCCCAGGGTCCTATTTTTGCACGAAGCTTCCAGCCGAAGAGATAACGGAGTGGGGCCACGAGGTGGCAGACCACTGAGCGGCGCGCTCGGCCTGGCCGCGTCACCCTGTCATCCGCTCCCTCGTGTGGCCCCCGACCCACCCTTCCGCCACTTAAAGCCTCCGTCGCAAACCCCCAGCCGAGAGCCACGATACGGAAACCTTCCGACGCCGCCGCGAATCCCATCTCGGGGATTCAGGAGATCGCTCCGGCACCCTGCGGAGGGGATTCATCTCCCGGAGGACTCTACACCGCCATGGTCGCCTCCGGAGTGATGAGTGAGTAGTTCACCCCTGGACCATGGGTCCATAGCAGTATCTAGATGGTCGTCTTCTCCTTGTTGTGCTTCATTGTTGGATCTTGTGAGCTGCCTAACATGATCAAGATCATCTATATGTAATACTATATGTTGTGTTTGTCGGATCCGATGGATAGAGAATACTATGATTATGGTGATTATCAATCTATTGTTTATGTGTTGTTTATGATCTTGCATGTTCTCCGTTATTAGTAGAGGCTCTGGCCAAGTTTTACTCTTAACTCCAAGAGGGAGTATTTATGCTCGATAGTGGGTTCATGCCTTCATTGACACCTGGGACAGTGACAGAAAGTTCTAAGGTTGTGATGTACTGTTGCCACTAGGGATAAAACATTGATTCTATGTCTAAGGATGTAGTTGTCGATTACATTACGCACCATACTTAATGCAATTGTCTGTTGCTTTGCAACTTAATACTGAATGGGGTTCGGATGATAACCTGAAGGTGGACTTTTTAGGCATAGATGCAGTGGATGGCGGTCTATGTACTTTGTCGTAATGCCCAATTAAATCTCACTATATTTATCATATCATGTATATGCATTGTTATGCCTTTCTCTATTTGTCAATTGCCCGACTGTAATTTGTTCACCCAACATGCTTTTATCTTATGGGAGAGACACCTCTAGTGAACTGTGGACCCCGGTCCTATTCTTTACATAGCATACAATCTACTGCAATTGTGTTTACTGTTTTCTTTGCAAACATCTTCCACTCGATACGTTTAATCCTTTGTTACAACAGCAAGCCGGTGAGATTGACAACCTCACTGCTTCGTTGACAAAGTACTTGGGTTGTGTTGTGCAGGTTCCACGTTGGCGAATCCCTGTTGTTGCGCCGCATCACATTTCGCCACCATCAACCTTCAACGTGCTTCTTGGCTCCCCCTGGTTCGATTAAACCTTGGTTTCTTTCGGAGGGGAAAGCGACCTTCGCTTCCTTGCCATTGGGCAATCGGAGGAGGAAAGCGACGACGACGGCTTCTCCTGGGACGGTTTCTCCTCCGCCGAGGAGGTGAAGGAAGAGGAAGAGGAGGAGGACGACACCTCCTCCGACGAACCGTCGCCGCGTCCTCCGCCTGGCCCGGCAACATCTGACTTCGACAGCCGACATGGCGACGCTAGCGAAGAAGATGAGGACGATGAAGGTCCCGCCGGTGGTCGCTACAGCAGTGACGACGAACCAGCCGGGAGCAGCGCCGACAGCGGCGACGGCGACGATGAGGGCAGCAGCGGCCCTAGATAGGATAGAGCTAGGAGTAGTAGATGAGGGCAATGTTCCCCCTAGCAATTCCTTTTGAGAGCAATCAGCTCTTTATGTAAGAAATCCTTGTTTATCAATGAAGAATTTTTGATTTTACTGATTTCCTTGGTGATGATTTAGCCGATTTCCCTTTGTACTGAGTCTGCCGATTGTCGATTCGGCAGATGCTCAATGAGCCGATGGCAAAGCATCGCTTTTCCAATAGATTGCAAAACAGGTCGATCTAATTGCCTTTTCAGATGTTAACTTGCAATCCATGAAATTCAGACCCAAACTTCCAATCGAACGGGTCCAACGCACAGCCTTGAGACCCCTAGATCTTTGGACTTTAAAATCATCCGATCGTAATGTTTGCCCTGACGGCAAAACTCCTGGATTAATGCTTCCAGGAAAGCTCCTTAGTCCGCTGCTGACAACCTTGATGTTGAAGCTGACACCTCTGCTCAACAGGCGTTTGCTCACAACTTCCCTGGCGATGTTATACTCCTTCGCAGCAACGAACTGGTCTAGAGCCCAACCACTGATGATGGCTCCTTCTTTAAACTCCTCCTATCAACCCTGGTGGTTTTACTCTGCAAGAGCTCGCCACCTTTCCACATGGTTACAATGCAGAGACAGCCGATTTCAATACCATCGGCTCTTCAGAGCAAAGGATCTTCAGGGTCGGCTGCCCCCCGAGCCTTAGTCAAGGCGAGAACCGAAGTGGTCCAGCCAAATGGGCCGTCCTCGGCTTCCCAACCGTAGTGCAGCGTCAGCCGATTCTAACCAAATCGGCTTTTCAAAAGCAGAGAACCTTCAACGTGAACTGCCCCCCGAGCTTCTTCAGTCCAATGAGGCAACCTCTGGTGAGAATGCAGTTCAGTCCAACTGGATGACTGTCGGTCGTTCTCGATCCTAGCCTGATCTGCACGTCCATGCTGTTCTTGCTGTTGGCCAGGGCTGCGATCCTCAAACTTGCCGGCAAACATCAAAGGCTTAAATGAGAAAAAGGGCCGTCTTGGACGCCCAAACTGATGCTTCTGTCCTGCCGAGCTTGAAGTCTTGCAGAAGGAGTTGGAAGCCCTTGAAGAGAGGGCCTGAGTCGCCAAGCAATCCCAATGAGGGGTTCCTCCAGTAGATGACTGCTCTATTAGGCTTCCGCTTGTATCCCTTGAGTCGATGGCCGTGCATCGACTTTGAATCCTTAAGTCGATGTCTACGCATCGGCTGTGCTCAAATTTTTGGAGTTTTCAGTTTTTTGCGGCCGATTTGCTTACATATCGGCCCCCATACTTGAGCTGCTCTGCTGGACATTTGACATCCGTTCCCAGCTCCGTATCCTCGTATCTTATCCATCTATGTGCCCCCCGAGCCGATTCTGTCAAGTAATTGATGGTATCGGCTCTTCAGGCATCTGTTGGACCAATGCTGAACACAGACAAAAGGATGTTGATGATAATTTTGGCCGATTGCGGGAATCGGCCTCCTTTTCCGCGTGCAGCTTTGGCGATGATTTGCAACTTCTCGATTTCCACCATAGCCACGTGGCATGTTGGAGATGAGATCCTTTGCTTTTCATTTTTTGAGGGCCGATCTCAGGGATCGGCCTTGCCACGTATGTCCAATGTCTTGGACCTGTTACTCCGTCCGGGTCACGGATATCATGTTTGTATCAGCCGATGCCTCGCATGCATCACGCCGATGCCTGTGCATCGGCTTTCGCCTGTTGGGGCGCCATACTTTCTTTGGCGGGCGCGCCTTCGTCTCCACTAGTTGCTGAATTTTCCCGGCCAGATCGGGCCGTGCTCTTCTCAACGTGTACAGGTATTGTGCCTCGGCTTCTTCCAGGCTCGCACCCGTTGCACCCGACGCTCCGAGAATGGCTGAGTCCATCAGGGCACCACCTTGGTCGGTGATACCTATCTTCTCTCCATCTGACTCCTCAAAGTCTTCTTCTTGAGATGACTCAGCTCGTTTACTCTGATGTGAGAGGTCCTAGACGCTCGAACACTGAAACTTCGTTTGTCCTTCTCCTTCGCTGTTTGCATTCTAGGCAATTCTCGATTGTTGGCAATCGGCTCATTCCTGAGTCCCCGCAATGTTTGAAGAAGGGACAGCCTGCTTATCCATGTCATCTCGCTCCCTTGACCTCCCTCTCGCGTGACGTTCGTACCCGTCGTTGTTCTGTCTGACGATACCTCTGTTTGCATCAGACCGACGATATCCTCCATCGTCGTCGTCATAGCGGCGACGTCGGTCGTACTGCTGCTCATATTTGTTGAAGAGATGCGCGGATAATGGGCGTTGATACCGTATGCTTCTCACCTCCTCCTCGGTTAGGTACCGTCTATCATCGTCTTGGGGCCGGTCGCGTGGAACGGCCTCCTCTTTATCTTCGCCACGAGAGGCTGCTCTCTGCTTTGTCCACGCCATGGCGGATCACAAACCCTGCCATATTGACATCGAAAGAGAACCCTGGCTCTCTTATGGAGTGGCTTAGGTCCACCATGTTGACGTCCGGAAACGGACGCATGTCTACCTTCATGGCAAACTGTCCGAAAGTTAATCGGCCTGATTCTATCGCCATCTGAATTTGTGCGCGCAATACTTTGCAGTCGTTGGTGGCGTGCGTGAACGTATGATGCCATTTGCGTATGGCCTTTTGTTCATCTCCGCGCCGTAGGGATCTTGTGGCCTTCGGGTAGCTTCAACTGTTCTCTTTCGTAGCAGATCGAAGATCTGTTCGGTCTTGGTCACGTCGAAGTCCAACCCCCTTGGAGGCCACGGCGGGTTCACCCATTTGCGGGACAGATGCCATCCAGTCCACTCGGCCGCAACTTCCTGATCTTCCGCCGAATCTTCATCCTCATCGCATTGACCAGGGTTATCGCGCGTTTGAACTTGTCCTGACGGGCCGGTGGCGCTGTTCATATAAGGTCAGCCTGCCGACCAGGGCCAACGAGTTGTACTCAACCGGAACGTCGATCCTTGAACGACGTTGCAAGGCCTGCCACGCCAGCTCGACCGCTCTTTCTGTTAAGAGCCGAATAGCATCGGTTCTTGACAGTTCGAAACGTTGGATGTACTCGCCACTGTCTCTCCTCGCTTTGCCGAACCTGTGCTAGTTCGGCAATACCAGCTTCAGCCTCTGAATGGTATTGGGTGTGGAACAGTTCCTCCGGTGCTTCCATGATTGCGAATTTGGCTTAACGAGGTACCATCCAAACGCTGGACCGGTGAGGAGGAGAAGAACCTCACCCGTAGCTGATCCGAACTGAAACCATGCCCAATGGGCCAGATCGGCTCACGTGCTCGATGGAGCTTGATCCTTCTGACCCACTGAATTTGAAGTCCGGAAGCCGGTACTTGGGTGGTAGTGGGATCAAGTCGAACTCATTGGGGTACGGCTTGGAATAGCCGATTATCTTCTTCTTCGGCAAGATGCTGAGCCTCTCTGAGCGCTGATCTGATCTGCGGTGGAGGTAGTGGCCTGAGCTTTCCTGACTGGTGCAGTGGTATACTTGGCTAGCCACGCTTGTTTCTCGCCTTCGCTCCTAAACTCCCCGCTGCGCAGCCGTTCTTCCTGCCGGAACAATTGCTCCTGCTCCGGCAACCCCTCCTGGTGGAGCCTGGATCGCCTGCGTCCAGCCGTTGCAATCCGGCACATACGTGCACACGTATCCGTGTGGGATTTCCTTGGGCGGGTCATGCAAGAACTGATAGTCGCCCGGGTCACCCCCAACTTTGTAGACGACGTATGCCGGTGAGCCTTGTTGTTGTGGAGCCGCCATTGCGTACGGCAGAGGTGGCCTGGTGTGGAGTTGCATCTCTCCCTGGTGAGTCCCTAGAACAGGTCTGAAGGGGGTATCGACGCTCCATGATCTCTTGCACCACACGGAGCGCAACGCGCTCCAAAGTGTTCACGGGCTCTCAGAGTGCCGATGCGGTGAATGGGCCACCATGTAGTTGACCTCTGTCGCGGGGCTACGGTACGTTCATCTGAAGGGAGAGCCGCCTCTACCCCGTCGAGAACGCCTGGCGTGAATCCTTTGAACGATACGTGCGAACGGGTCTTCTCAAAGGAGCCGATGAGTTCGTCAACGATGGCCTTCAGCTCATCGTACTTCTTCTTATGATCAGGAGGAAGATCCTCGTATGTGATCTGTTCCTCCGCCATCTCGGATGCCGATGTTGACGTGGATGTTGACGTGGATGTCGACGTGGATGTTGACGTGGATGTCGACGTGGATGTCCCACCGGGCGTGCCAGAATGTGTTACCCTCCAAAACCAAACGGGCGTTGGTTAAACAACACGAAGAGCCGGGAGCTCCCAGGGCCGCTTAGTGGATCCCTGGCACCTCGCGTCGTCCCGCAAATCTTCCGGCAACGTCCTGGCGGTTGCTAGGGCGTGCCACCTGACCTAGACCCGATCAGGAAGGTGTTAGTGCTTCGATTGTTCCTGCATGGTAGACACGTACACATTAAATACGAGCCCTATCGGCTCTCAGGTTTCCCTGTGGATCGGCTCAAAGAGCCGATCGCCCCATGTTTCACGTTGGATTTACAATGGCATGGGGATCCTGCTTGATCAGGACAAGCTAAAACACTACAAGAAAAGTTCTGATAGAGAACGTCCCAAAATCGTCAACTAAGGGGCATTTTTCGTCGCCTATGGGCCTAACCCGACGATATGGGTTCCGTTGTCGAAACTGCGAGCAAAGTCCAACGACGATTTTTTCGGTCTGTCGCGTAGCGCCCTTCCAATCGGGCCGACTGCGGAAGTGTTTCGGAGCCCGTTGATCGCGACGTCATGCAACCGACACGTGGCGGGTTTGCCAGTTAACGGCGTTAACCGCTGAACCCCGTGGTAGATGGTAGGCCCACACGAGGCCTGCCACGTCTTAAGCCGGGCCAGATGACATAGTTTGACCGGTCAACTATATAGCTGGGCTGGTCCATTAGTTACGTGGCCGGGCCTAACCTCTAAGGTTGACTAGTCAAAACTTAAATGGGCCAGCATTTAACATGTGGGGTCCACTCCTTAGAATCGGGCGACCCAAAAAGCAAGTGGGCCAAAAACACAGTGGGTCCTTTCTGTTAAAAGGCCGCCCATTTAGTGTGGGGTCCACCGTATAGCAAGTGGGCCGGCCCAACAAGCTAGTGGGCGGGCCAAAACACAGTGGGTCCCACTTTCCATTAAAGGGTCGGCCCATTTAGTTTGTGGGGTCCACCATATAGCATGGGCCTACTAACAAAATAGTGGGCCAAAAACACGGTGGGTCCCTTTCTGTTAAAGGGCCGCCATTTAGTGTGGGGCCCACCATATAGCAGTGGCCGGCCCACCAAGATAGTGGGCGGGCCAAAAATCAGGTGGGTCCCACATTCTGTTAATGGGCCCATTTGGTATGTGGGGTCCACCATATAGAAAGTGGGCCGGCCAACAAGATAGTGGGCAGGGCCAAAACACAAGTGGGTCCCACCTTCCTATTAAAGGGCCCCATTTGGTGTGTGGGGTCCACCATATAGAAAGTGGGCCGGCCCAACAAGAGGGGCGGCCAAAAACACAGTCCCACCTTCCTATTAAAGGGCCGGCCCATTTACCATGTGGGACCACCATATGCTGGCCGGCCCAATAAGCATGTGGAGCCCATTATCGTGTAACCGGGCCGCCTACTAAAGAAGGGGCCGGCCCAAAATGAAAGGGTCCCACACTACTGTAAGTGGGCCACCCAATGCAGGGCCCTACTTGTTTGACTAGTCAACTTGCATTAAATTTCATGAGCCTAAAATCTGATTTCAATGATACACACAAGTACATACACAAATAAAACAAATAGGAAAATTACAAGGCAATTAATGTGCCCAAATAAAAAAATTACATAGAATCATTGAGGACTTCTATTAGCATCATCAATAACACGTTGACATTTGGCAATCGCCTTGATTGAATCTTGTGTACTCTTTGTCAACATATCAGCTACAGATCTTAAAGCAGCAATACCATGTCTTTTATAAAGTACAGCCTTGAGATATTTACTGTCTGATGAAAGAAATGGTCTAGGTTGACGGCTATGAGAAGATGCATCAGAAGAAAGATTAGAACTTTTTGTGGGCCTCACTTCTAATGAAGATTGCTTCATCACAACTGCATTCTGATAATAATGCAAAAAGAGTTAAACGATGAACTATGCAAACATTTATTATGCAATGTAGATATAAGATAATAACAAGTTGCATAAATAAGACATGTATGGAACTTGTACTAAGCACAAACTTACATCATAATGTTGCACAGGGTCGCTACAGATCCTTTTTTGGCGACTATCTTCTAATGATGACTGCTTCATTAAAACTGCATTCTGGTAACATTGTAAACATAGTTACAACAATTAACTATTCAAACATGTATTACGCAATGTAGAGATCAGATAACATCATGTAGCAGAAATAAGCACAAGATAAGATAAGATGCATGTACTAAGCACATACTGGCTCACTGCAGGTCCTTCTCTTGCGTGCACTAGTCGTGGTCAACATGCCTATCATTTTAGGTTCAGCCATCAAGTGAAATGCTAATCCTCCTGCTCCATTGTCCTTAATCTGTGTTTAGATATCACATTTAAGACCAAGTCAGCTGGTTTCAAATAACAAAAAACTTGAGCTGCCAAATGAATAAGCCAATAGTTACCAGATATCAGATTAAAACCAACTAGATGTTGCTTTGCATGAGATACGAATTTCAGACATTCAGATTTAGAGTAGGGTAATGCCAAGGTTTTACACATAAAGTAAACTGGCATTAAGAATGACCAAATGTCGGGTTCAAATCACCCTCGAAGTTTCTCCAAGACAAGCATATCAAATAGGCGAAACATAGTAAAGCATGAATGGCATTGCTATGGCAGGGTTCCAAGTGTTAATCTCTTGCATAAGGAACAATGCATATAGGTTATAGATAATAACGGAAGTAACCTGCCAAAATTACCAACCACGAACTCAGATTCCAACCTTACCTAGCGTCCCCGCTATTAATGTTGGATGTTCTAATAAGTGGTTCGCATGATCAATCCCAAGGAAAAATAACATTGACAAGTCGTCTACGATAATACAAAGAACACATGCACGCAGCAATAACTATATAAGCTAAAGACGAGGTATAAGAGCAAGCAGATTGGAAATGCACATAGCATGATTATAAAAGCAGTGTGAGAATAGCAGACACGAGAAAACAGCTAGCGGTGAGCTAATGACGTGGTATAAGAACAAGCAGATTGGAAATGCCCATAGCACGACTATAAAAGCAGTGCGACAATAGCATGCATACAAAAATGGCAGCAAATGAATGGGTACAAGGCTATAAATATGTGGATGCACACAGGCAGTAGAATGAACAAGATGGTAGCGACCGGATAATGCTTTTGTATACAACATTTAAACAAACTTCATGCGAAGCAACACATCAAGAAAGTTAACGGCATATGAGATCTGCAAAAACTATGCATGGCTAAAGAAACACCGCGATCTAACGGCCGGCGTACTAACCAAGCTGGCGAGTGGACGGGGCGGCAACTTGCATTCCAACGGCGAACGCGGGAGACGATGAATCGACCCTGTTTCAGTAGAAGCGGGCGTTAGTGAAGCAGATCGGTTGGCTGGCAAGGTATTCGGTGAAGTTGATACAGCCGCTGCGGCGAGGTAGTCGGTGTGGGGTGGCGGTGAAGCATCCGTCGGTGGCGAGGTCGGCGGGAAGCATCCGTCGGTGGCGAAGTCGGCGGAAGCATCCGTCGGTGACGAGGGCGGCGGGGAGCGGATCAGTGGGTGGACAGCCAACACGATCAAGGCTACGCTGTGGAGGAGTATGCCGGGCGAAGCAGATCTAGTACTGTAGAGAGTCAGAGCTTTGGCGTGTGAGAGTATTTTTGAGCTAATGGGGCGAATGGTTGGTGGGTGGGTGTGGGCCTGTGGGGAGGGTTCGGGATCTAGGCAAGATATTTCATTGTTACCGAATGAGCCCTCCATGGTCGGTGGGTTGTAGCTTCCGGACCAGGGTTAAAAGGGTAAAACTGGTCACGGGATTTTCGAATGGATGCGGCGGGATGATTTGGCGCGTGGCCGAAATTTTCAGTTTCAAGCTACAAGCAGAACGACAAAAATAATGTTCTTCCCCAGGGAGCTCTCATTTCTTCCTCTTCTCTTTCTCTCTCGAGTCTCTCCCACTCCCCGGCTCCTCTCCCCCTTCTCTCCGGCGGCCTCGCCGGCCGGAGACGAGGCCGACTTCTCTCTGTATATTGTACACCCTCCGAACTAAATTAATTGATTCAACTTTCCTTAGACGTGTATGTATCTAGAGTAAAAACATGTGTGGATACATCCATATTTAGATAAGCAAAGTTGAGTCGGCTAATTTGGATCCGAGGGAGTTAGTGTTGTTGTGCTTAGATCCAGTTTCCCATGAGCGAATGGCGCAATGGAGTCGGGGATCTCATCATCGGCTTCAGATCTGGCCTATGGTGAATCTGGCGGATCTTGCCGGCCAAACCCCGATCTGGTGCCATCAATGTGATGGCGCTAACGGTGAGGCTTGCTTTGGTCAGTGCTTCAGATCTGGCCAATGGGGAAGTCAAGCTGCTAAAGTTCACAAGCTCGGGGCATACGACGGCGTCATCCGTCTTGCCCGTGCACATCTTGGACTTTCAGCGACCCTTCTCAGAGCCAATATGCCGTTGCTGAGGCCCTTCTTCTCCTTCGTCCTGGCGACTACCGGCGACACCGTCCCAAGTGGTGCGTCCCCGGCGACGGAGTTGCTGGAAAGGATGCGGAGCAGAGATCTGATGTGCGGTCGAGAAGGACTCGATTGATTTTCTTCTATATGTTTTGGGGTCCTTTTTGTAAAGTTGCAGGTTCTATTAGTTATTGTCTAGTACTTTTGGTCCTCTATGTAATTTTTTGGACTAGTTTCCATTGGCACCGATAAACTTGAATTTTGACAAGTTCACGAGAAAAAAATTCCTTTGCACATATGGCCTATCATGTATAAACATTCTTGAGATTTAAACTATATGTAATGTGCCATGCATTAACCCTAAACCATATATATGTAACTAACCCTAGCTGATCAAACCCTACTTAATTAAAACAAATAACCCTAAACTATACGCATGCACTTTATGCGCAAAGGCGCGGTGCCTCTAATAATGTGTGCACTGATCGATGATCCCTAAACCTTATACAACCCTGAAACCCTAATCCCTAATCCCTAAACCCTAAACACCCTAAACACTAAACCCTAGACCCTAAGCCCTAACCCTAACCCTAAACCCTAATTAAACCCTATATATAGGCCAACGACACTTAATTGTGCATCAAGCAGGCCAGGGGTGCCTCGCGGTCCTCTAATTAAATTAAATGTGCCATGCATTAACCCTAAACCATATATATGTAACTAACCATAGCTAATCAACCCTACTTAATGAAAACACATAACCCTAAACTATACTAGCTATAACCCGATCTAATAAAAACATGCTCTATATATAGCAGCTAGCTAGCAAACCGTAGATTAACACCAATTAATATATACATGGCCTATATCGATCATGTTGTATAACATATCCCCGAGATTCATTAATTAATTATATAATTATCGTGATAAATTAATTAACTTTAATTTTGACAAGTTCTCTCGAATGAAAACACATTTGATTAAGTTGCCTCATAATATATATATATAATTAGTGTGCATGCATGGCCTACCATGCATTCGTGCATATATTTTAATGTATATTTGAACATATTCTTGGGGATTTCAATCTCTCTCTCTCGATCATCTATATATCGTTGGTGGCCAAAAAACACACATATATATATATGCATGCAATTTATGCGTAAGGCGCGGGTGCCTCTAATAATGTGTGTGCGCACTCGATCGATGATCCCTAAACCTTAAACAACCCTAAAACCCCTAAATCCCTAATCCCTAAACCCTAAACACCCTAAACACTAAACCCTAAACCCTAGACCCTAAACGTACCCTAACCCTAACCCTAACCCTAACCCTAACCCTAAACCCTAGCTAATCCTAAACCCCAATTAAACCCTATGTATAGGCCAACGACACTTAATTGTGCATCGATCGAGCGGGTCATGGGTGCCTCGCGATCCTCTAATAAAATTAAATGTGCCATGCATTAACCCTAAACCATATATATGTAACTAACCCTAGCTAATCAACCCTACTTAATTAAAACACATAACCCTAAACTATACTAGATATAACCCGATCTAATAAAAACATGCTCTATATATAGCAGCTAGCTAGCAAACCGTAGATTAACACCAATTAAAATATACATGGCCTATATCGATCATGTTGTATAACATATCCCTGAGATTCATTAATTAATTATATAATTATCGTGATAAATTAATTAACTTGAACTTTGACAAGTTCTCTCGAATGAAAACACATTTGATTAAGTTGCCTCATAATATATATATAATTAGTGCATGCATGGCCTACAATGCATTCGTGCATATATTTTAATGTATATTTGAACATATTCTTGGGGATTTCAATCTCTCTCTCTCGATCATCTATATATCGTTGGTGGCCCAAAAAACACACATATATATGCATGCAATTTATGCGTAAAGGCGCGGGTGCCTCTAATAATGTGTGTGCGCACTGATCGATGATCCCTAAACCTTAAACAACCCTAAAACCTTAAATCCCTAATCCCTAAACCCTAAACACCCTAAACACTAAACCCTAAACCCTAGACCCTAAACGTACCCTAACCCTAACCCTAAAAACCCTAGCTAATCCTAAACCCCAATTAAACCCTATGTATAGGCCAACGACACTTAATTGTGCATCGATCGAGCGGGTCATGGGTGCCTCGTGATCCTCTAATAAAATTAAATGTGCCATGCATTAACCCTAAACCATATATATGTAACTAACCCTAGCTAATCAACCCTACTTAATTAAAACACATAACCCTAAACTATACTAGCTAGCTATAACCCGATCTAATAAAAACATGCTCTATATATAGCAGCTAGCTAGCAAACCGTAGATTAACACCAATTAAAATATACATGGCCTATATCGATCATGTTGTATAACATATCCCTGAGAATCATTAATTAATTATATAATTATCGTGATAAATTAATTAACTTGAACTTTGACAAGTTCTCTCGAATGAAAACACATTTGATTAAGTTGCCTCATAATATATATATAATTAGTGTGCATGCATGGCCTACAATGCATTCGTGCATATATTTTAATGTATATTTGAACATATTCTTGGGGATTTCAATCTCTCTCTCTCTCGATCATCTATATATCGTTGGTGGCCCAAAAACACACATATATACGCATGCACTTGATGCGTAAAGGCGCGGGTGCCTCTAATAATGTGTGTGCGCACTCGATCGATGATCCCTAAACCTTAAACAACCCTAAAACCCTAATCCCTAATCCCTAAACCCTAAACACCCTAAACACACTAAACCCTAGACCCTAAACACCCTAAACACTAAACTAAACCCTAGACCCTAAACCCGAAACCCTAAACCCTAAACCCTAAACCCTAAACCCTAAACCCTAAACCCTAAACCCTAAACCCTAAAACCCTAAACCCTAAACCCTAAACCCTAAACCCTATAAACACCCTAAACACTAATTAAACCCTAAACCCTAGACCCTAAACACTAAACCCTAAACCCTAGACCCTAAACACCGTAAACACTACACCCTAAACACTAATTAAACCCTAAACCATAGACCCTAAACACTAGACCCTAAACCCTAGACCCTAAACACCCTAAACACTAAACCCTAGACCCTCTAAACACAGTAAACACTAAACCCTAAACCCTAGACCCTAGCTAAACACCCAAAACACTAAACCCTAAACCCAGCTAGCTAACCCTAAACCCTAATTAAACCCTATATATATAGGCCAACGACACTTAATTGTGCATCAAGCAGGCGGGGTGCCTCGCGGTCCTCTAGTTAAATTAAATGTGACATGCATTAACCCTAAACGTACCCTAACCCTAACCCTAACCCTAAACCCTAGCTAATCCTAAACCCCAATTAAACCCTATGTATAGGCCAACGACACTTAATTGTGCATCGATCGAGCGGGTCATGGGTGCCTCGCGATCCTCTAATAAAATTAAATGTGCCATGCATTAACCCTAAACCATATATATGTAACTAACCCTAGCTAATCAACCCTACTTAATTAAAACACATAACCCTAAACTATACTAGATATAACCCGATCTAATAAAAACATGCTCTATATATAGCAGCTAGCTAGCAAACCGTAGATTAACACCAATTAAAATATACATGGCCTATATCGATCATGTTGTATAACATATCCCTGAGATTCATTAATTAATTATATAATTATCGTGATAAATTAATTAACTTGAACTTTGACAAGTTCTCTCGAATGAAAACACATTTGATTAAGTTGCCTCATAATATATATATATAATTAGTGTGCATGCATGGCCTACAATGCATTCGTGCATATATTTTAATGTATATTTGAACATATTCTTGGGGATTTCAATCTCTCTCTCTCTCGATCATCTATATATCGTTGGTGGCCCAAAAAACACACATATATATGCATGCAATTTATGCGTAAAGGCGCGGGTGCCTCTAATAATGTGTGTGCGCACTCGATCGATGATCCCTAAACCTTAAACAACCCTAAAACCTTAAATCCCTAATCCCTAAACCCTAAACACCCTAAACACTAAACCCTAAACCCTAGACCCTAAACGTACCCTAACCCTAACCCTAAACCCTAGCTAATCCTAAACCCCAATTAAACCCTATGTATAGGCCAACGACACTTAATTGTGCATCGATCGAGCGGGTCATGGGTGCCTCGTGATCCTCTAATAAAATTAAATGTGCCATGCATTAACCCTAAACCATATATATGTAACTAACCCTAGCTAATCAACCCTACTTAATTAAAACACATAACCCTAAACTATACTAGCTAGCTATAACCCGATCTAATAAAAACATGCTCTATATATAGCAGCTAGCTAGCAAACCGTAGATTAACACCAATTAAAATATACATGGCCTATATCGATCATGTTGTATAACATATCCCTGAGATTCATTAATTAATTATATAATTATCGTGATAAATTAATTAACTTGAACTTTGACAAGTTCTCTCGAATGAAAACACATTTGATTAAGTTGCCTCATAATATATATATAACTAGTGTGCATGCATGGCCTACAATGCATTCGTGCATATATTTTAATGTATATTTGAACATATTCTTGGGGATTTCAATCTCTCTCTCGATCATCTATATATCGTTGGTGGCCCAAAAAACACACATATATATGCATGCAATTTATGCGTAAAGGCGCGGGTGCCTCTAATAATGTGTGTGCGCACTCGATCGATGATCCCTAAACCTTAAACAACCCTAAAACCTTAAATCCCTAATCCCTAAACCCTAAACCCTAAACACTAAACCCTAAACCCTAGACCCTAAACGTACCCTCTAACCCTAACCCTAAACCCTAGCTAATCCTAAACCCCAATTAAACCCTATGTATAGGCCAACGACACTTAATTGTGCATCGATCGAGCGGGTCATGGGTGCCTCGTGATCCTCTAATAAAATTAAATGTGCCATGCATTAACCCTAAACCATATATATGTAACTAACCCTAGCTAATCAACCCTACTTAATTAAAACACATAACCCTAAACTATACTAGCTAGCTATAACCCGATCTAATAAAAACATGCTCTATATATAGCAGCTAGCTAGCAAACCGTAGATTAACACCAATTAAAATATACATGGCCTATATCGATCATGTTGTATAACATATCCCTGAGAATCATTAATTAATTATATAATTATCGTGATAAATTAATTAACTTGAACTTTGACAAGTTCTCTCGAATGAAAACACATTTGATTAAGTTGCCTCATAATAGATATATAATTAGTGTGCATGCATGGCCTACAATGCATTCGTGCATATATTTTAATGTATATTTGAACATATTCTTGGGGATTTCAATCTCTCTCTCTCTCTCGATCATCTATATATCGTTGGTGGCCCAAAAAACACATATACGCATGCACTTGATGCGTAAAGGCGCGGGTGCCTCTAATAATGTGTGTGCGCACTCGATCGATGATCCCTAAACCTTAAACAACCCTAAAACCCTAATCCCTAATCCCTAAACCCTAAACACCCTAAACACACTAAACCCTAGACCCTAAACACCCTAAACACTAAACCTAAACCCTAAACACCGTAAACCCTAAACCCTAAACCCTAAACCCTAAACCCTAAACCCTAAACCCTAAAACCCTAAACCCTAAACCCTAAACCCTATAAACACCCTAAACACTAATTAAACCCTAAACCCTAGACCCTAAACACTAAACCCTAAACCCTAGACCCTAAACACCGTAAACACTAAACCCTAAACCCTAAACACCCTAAACACTAATTAAACCCTAAACCATAGACCCTAAACACTAGACCCTAAACACCCTAAACACTAAACCCTAGACCCTCTAAACACCATAAACACTAAACCCTAAACCCTAGACCCTAGCTAAACACCCAAAACACTAAACCCTAAACCCAGCTAGCTAACCCTAAACCCTAATTAAACCCTATATATATAGGCCAACGACACTTAATTGTGCATCAAGCAGGCCAGGGGTGCCTCGCGGTCCTCTAGTTAAATTAAATGTGACATGCATTAACCCTAAACCATATATATATAACTAACCCCTAGCTAATCAAACCCTAGTTAATTAAAACACATAACCATAAACTATACTAGCTATAACCCGATCTAATAAAAACATGCTCTATATATAGCATGCAGCTAGCTAGCAAAAACGGTAGATTAAAACCAATTAATATATACATGGCCTATATATCGATCATATGTTGTATAACATCTCCCTGAGATTCATTAATTAATTATATAATTATCGATGATAAATTAATTAACTTGAATTTTGACAAGTTCTCTCGAATGAAAACACATTTGATTAAGTTTCCTCATAATATATATATAATTAGTGTGCATGCATGGCCTACCATGCATGCATTAATTCGTGCATATATTTTAATATATATTTGAACATATTCTTGGGGGATTTCAATCTCTCTCTCTCGATCATCTATATGTCGTTGGTGGCCAAAAACACACACATATACGCATGCACTTTATGCGCAAAGGCGCGTGTGCCTCTAATAATGTGTGTGTGCGCACTCGATCGATGATCCCTAAACCTTAAACCCTAAATAAACCCTAATCCCTAATCCCTAAACCCTAAACACCATAAACATTAAACCCTAAACCCTAACCTCCTAACCCTAAACCCTAAACCCTAATTAAACCCTATATATAGGCCAATGACACTTAATTATGCATCAAGCAGGCCAGGGGTGCCTCGCGGTCCTCTAATTAAATTAAATGTGCCATGCATATATATGTGTTTAATTTGGGGATTTCTCTCTCTCTCTCTCTCTCTCTCTCTCTCTCTCTCTCTCTCTCTCTCGTTGGTGGCCAACAACACACACATGCACTTTGTGCGCAAAGGCATGCGCCTCTAATAATGTGTGCGTCGATCGATCTAGTTTTGATTAATCATAGCACACAAATAAAGAAGTTGTATTTGAATCCACACAACCTAATCTAAAACACATAACCCCTAACATGGCCTAATTAATTAACCCTTCTCGATCTCTACCTAATTAGTGGAAATTGCACAAAATCAAAAGGGGTCCCTCACTAATTATGCATATCTGCTAGATTGTGATAAACTTTTGCCACATATATTTTGGTGGATGGGTGCATCTTGGCATGTAAACAATTAGTGTTTGCAAATGGCGTTGTCAAAATTTATGTACAAATGATTTCTTTCCATCCAAAGTGCATAAAATGGGAGTTTTAATGAAGAAAGTACAAATAAAACAGCTCAACATGCTTCCACACCCCGATTTTCACACGAAGTAGAGCATATTTAAAGGATAATTCCGAGTTTTACTATTTTTCAAGCAACTTTGCTAATTTTCCCCCACTCACATGACTTTATGTCGATTTAACGAAAATATGGCGAATTTAAACTACATGGGCGGGATAGTTTGAATTGTGCGCGCGGCAAAGGGAACCGCCTATTCCTCAACCTTGTGCACGGCAAATTACACACGCAACTCCATTAAACGCCACCTACCGACCTTAATTATCACCCCGGCGGCCCGGCCGCATGACCCCCCACCCACCCGTACACAACTTATCCCCGTCCGTGCGAAGAGCTTCCCCTCCCCGTCCCGTCCGTGCGAAGAAGCTTCCCCTCCCCGTCGTTCTTCTCGAGACGCACCGGCGGTCAAGTTGATCCACGGTAGGGCTGCTATCTCTAGCTCAATCATGTATCGGGCAAGACAGCCTAACGATTTATATTTTCTTGATGCTGCTAAAAAATTCGTCAGTATGCTCGAACTAATTGGCACTTTATAGTTTTCCGCTCGATTTGTCATCGATCAATTTGTTCATTTGCGTGGGCATATAGAGTCGGTTCTGCACTCGATCCGTTAATTTGCTGAAATGCCATGGCAGAGTTTTGTACACGATCTGTTTGCTAAAATGTCGATGGGCATTTTTTGTTTTGTACTCGACATGATTGCTGAAATGCATAATCATGTAGTATAGTTTTGTACTCGATGGATATACATTTCCTACTTCGCCTTAAATTAATCACCAACCACTGTATCTCATAATTAAACAGATGGACAGAACTTGGAAACTGCATGGACACTTATGTTCCCTTTCATATATAAATGGTGTTCAACCCTTTATGGGGTTTATTAGAGCTCATGATGGTCACAACTGGACGTGTATTGCCCGCGCTGCACATGTATGAATGGTGAGAAGAGGCCTCACCCTGTAGTGGCAGATCATTTACACATTTTTGGGATGGACCGCACATATGTTAGGCGGGTTTAGCATGGTGAACCATATAATGATCCTTTAGCAGGAGAAGCAGATCTTGCTCACACTGTATGTGTGCTGGCATATGTAGTTAATTATTTATATTGATGCTGCCGCTGTTTCAATCAATAGTTTGCATTGCTGTGCAAGGTTCTGTACTCAAATTTAACTTGTTGCAGATGGATGGACGGGAAGGAGAGAAAAAGCGCTTGCTTCAGGAAACGGGTTTCAGCTCTGGGACATGTGCTGTGCCAGATGAGAAGGTAAATATGTAAAACGGCATTTGTTCAGGTCCCTTAGATGTTTGTCTAATCGGTTGATGTACTAATTGCAGAAGCATAGAGTTAAAGAGGTCTCTCAGTTTGATGGGAGATTTGAAGATGAATCTCAGTTTGATGCACCTGTGGATGGTACTGATGACGAGCCTTTCATAGACGAAGGTCCTGCACCTGAGATTATCCAGTCTACAGAAGGAGGCCGTGGACCGACTACACAGCTTGCGTTGAAGTGGATGCACGCCGAGATCATCACGGGCGTCCGGAGTCTCAAGACCACCCAGCCCCGATGCACTGTGGATGGTACCGATGACGAGCCTCTCATAGACGAAGGTCCTGCACGAGATTATCCAGCCTACGAAGGAGGCCGTGGACCGAGTACACAGCTTTGCGTTGAAGAGGATGCACACCGGAGATCACGGGCGTCCCAGAGTCTCAGGACCACCCAGCCCTGATGCAAAATGTTGAGCTACTTTATGATTCGTACTCTTTATGTTCTGGTGCTGTAGTATGTTATGATTTGTACGCCTTTGGCGCTAGATTCAGTTGATGATCGCGTTGCAAAATTCGACACCCACACAATCGTTCATCGTACGGTAGTAGCACAATTACTTCTACAGCGATTCCTGCCAGCGCATTAGTTGGTAGCATGAAACACTTTCAGGTACTCCCTTCGATTCATATTAATTGACTCAATTCTGTCTAGATATGGATGTATCTAGATGCATTTGTTAACTAGACTAACAAACTTGAGTCAGTTAATATGAATCCGTGTAAACCACCCAAGTCCTCGAGCAGCTAGTTTATTGACTCTGGACTCCAAGCCTCTCGCGGCAAGCCATCGACGAAGCTTTGACCAGATCTTGGCCCGCAATTTTTTTTTGTGGGCGAATAGCAAAGCTTTGACCAGTTCCTCTCGGGATACAGCACGCCGGTGAGCTTGCACGGTTGCCATGAGCACTTTCCGCGGAACTTCCTCAGCGCCCTCAAGCCGCTGCTGGAGACAGCACGTGCCTCGAGGTGGACGGAATTGGATCTCAGGGCGGGTGGTCCGCATCGTCCGGAACGATCTCCGGGGACATGCATGGCGGCCAGGGGATTTGTTTTTTTGTTTTTTTTGGTTTGAGCTTGGGATTTGGGGTTTTTTCGGATAGGGGAGGAGGAACCGAGGAAGAGGAAGGAACAGCCGCGTGCTTGGCGTGTGGCGGTGTGCTTGAATTTCGAATTTTTGTGAAATGTTTCATTTCCCCGCTACAATTCGGGGGTTTCTTGACGCGCCAATGCGTCCCGCCGGGCAGCTTCAAGTAAATTTGGGGTGCCACACTATGGGCCCTAGTTTCAGTGAGACATGTAATGACTAGTCACATCAGTAAGTTCACTGTGTAATAAAATATGTTACCCCTCCCCTTTATGTAGCACCCCTTCTCTCCCGATCGAGTGCCGATTGCCGACGGATGCAAGCCGCTAGCTCGATCCCCTCCTTTCGCCTCCACCGTCCAGGCATCCAGCTTGGAGGGGCAAGCTGCATCTAGCCCAAGCGGATTAGGTAGGACTAGTAATGTTCTCTCCTTTCTCGAGATCGGTTCTTTTCCTCTCCTCGATATCTTGCGCATCTCTTTCCTATTCTGGGCAAAGGGGTGTCTTTCTGGTCACCCTCGAGCTGGGAGTGATTGATGGGGGTGGGGGGGGGCTACCTTTGCTTGGATTGGGGTGTTCTTCCTTTATTTGTCGACATTTGCAACCTTTGTAGTTTCTGCTGATCCTCACTGTATCTTTTGTCAGCTTGTACAGGAAAGGTAAGACCTCGGCGGTGGGGGCAATGGAGCGTAAGGCCACCACGCATGTGGGCAGTTGGCTGAGCCTGAGCTGCGTCCCCAGCCCGCGAAGGTACTCCGTTTGCTTATCCACTCTTTACCTTTTAAGTGTCTCTCTGGTCTCTGCATCCTCAATCTGTTCCTGTTCTGGAATATGCTTAAAGTAGCACATGTCTTCACCTGTTTGTGCGTAAAGCCTCTGTGACACCATGCTCTATATTCTGTATCAGGTTGGTACCTCCAGGTTCCGTGCTGAGGCTATGGGGAACGAGAATAGCGCCCCACCTGCTGCAGGAGCATGGCCCGATCTGCAGCACAAGAAGCAAAATGCCACTGCCGAGCTGGGCAGGGACCGCCCAGGGGTAATTTTTTAACCAACTTACCATGATTTAGTCTGAATCTGATACTCCCTCAGATCCAAATTAATTGACTCAACTATCTGTAGATACGGATGTATCTAGATGTGTTTAGCTCTAGATACTACGCCCATCCCAAAGCTTTGGGCTTATATTATTTTTAGAAAGTCAAACTATACCATGTTTGACTAAGCTTTTAAAAAATCAATAACATGCAAAATACAAAATTAATATCATTAAATAGATAATAAAATATATTTTCCTACGGTATCTACACAGTATTATATTTGTTGATAGAATGTTCTAAAATTTTGGTCAAACTTTGCTTGTTTTGATTTCTCAAAAATAAATAAGGCTTAAGCTTTTGGATGGTGGTAGTACATTCATATCTAGACAAAGCTGAGTTAACTAGTTTTTTGTCTGTCCATAGCTAGTGTTCACGCTGCAAAAGGCTAAGAGCATCCACTATATGCATCAGTCTATCTCATACAGTAATTCAATATCACTGCTGAGGTCTGCCTTTTGTTTTGCTATTTATATGCAGACTGAAACTTTAGGGCCTTTACTCAAAAGGAAGATCAAAACTGCGGCAGGCTGCCAGTATGTTGATGCCGCCCCCATCTTCTAAATGCCTCTACAAGCACAAGGCCACACACCAGCTGGGTGGTGATCTTTTAATGAATATGGTATATTTTCTTAATCCACAAAACATGCCTTGATTTTTCTCTGTTTATTGTCGGTTTTTTCTATGCTTGCCAAAAGTTTACAACAACAACAACAACAACCAAGCCTTTCAGTCCCAAACAAGTTGGGGTAGGCTAGAGTTGAAACCCATAAGATCTCGAAGCCAAAAGTTTAGAAACACCAAATTCGTTTGCTTACAATCATCATACAGTAATGTTCATCTACTCCAGTTCCCCTAACCCAACATAAAATGATGTTAATTTCGATTTTTAGATTAAAAGAGCACCATTAGGCGCTGTTAATTACGACTTTGAGATTAAAATGTCATTTGCAATTGTTAATTACAATTTTGAGACAATTGGTTAGTTTAACCTCGATCTCTTCTGCTCTCCATTTTTTCCAACCGAACAAAAATGTAACCATTCTATTCCTCTGAAATGGAACCATTCCATTCCATTCCACGCTGTTTCAGAACCGAACACACCCTTGCATTGTTGTGAACTGTTGTCCATACACGGCCATACCCTTCCACTTACATCTAGCACTATATGCATCAGTCTCTCTCAGAGTCATTCAATATCACTGCTGAGATCTGTTCCCATTCTTATGCAGCTGAAACTGCTGCGCCTTTACTCAAGTGGATGCAAAATGGGGCTAATGAGGCTGTTGTGAGGACGATGGTGCCGGCACCATCTTCCGAAAACCTCTACAAGCACGAGGCCATGGGCCAGCTGGGTGGTGACCTTTTAATGAATCTGGTATATTTTCTTAATCCACATACATGATTTCATTATTATCTGTTTAATTACCGTTGGCTTTGTCTAATGCTTACCAAAAGTTCAAAACACTGCGTTTGCTTACAATCATCATACACTAATTTTTCACTTTTCAGTCTGTCTCATCCAGTATATAAACTGTTGATTTCCATTGGCTTCTTTTGTAATCATTTGCATTGTTGTCAACTGTTCTCTATGCACAACCCTATTCTTCCACTTACACCCCGCACTATTTGCATCAGTCTATCTCATAGATTTATTAAATATCAATGATGAGTTCTGTTGCATATGCAGGATGAAACTTCTGTTCCTCTACTCAAATGGATAAAAAATGATCCGATGAGGCTGCTGTGAAGACGATGGTGTTGCCACCATCTTCTGAAAACCTCCTCAAGCACAAGGCCACGGGCCAGCTGGGTGGTACCTTTTCAAAGGTATATTTTCTTAATCCTCATACATGATTTGATTTTTGTCTGTTTATTGCCGGCTTTGTCTAATGCTTACCAATAGTTCAGAAACACACACACCTATTCTTCCACTTACATCCAGCACTATATGCATCAATGTCTCATAGATTCATTTTATATATCATTGCTGATGTCTGTTGCTCTTCAATTTTTATATGCTGAAACTGCTAAGACTTCATTGGTCAAAAGGATTGCAACTGCTGCTGATGAGGCATCTGGAGCTGCCACCAAGTTCTTGTCAGCCCCACCTTCGGATGCTTATATAAGCTCAAGTCCAAGGATCAGCCGGGCCGTAACCATCCAAGGGTTCGGGTATATTTTCTTAAGCCACATATACATGCCATGATTTATGTCTGATATTATCACTGGCTCTGTCTAATGCTTTTTGGAATTCGGAAACACCAAATTAGCATGCTTATATTCATCATACACTAATTTTTCAACATTTGCATTGCTCTGAACTATGCACTTTACACAACCTAATTCTTCCACTTACGTTCAGCGCTACGCACCAGTAGTACCTCCCATGTTTCCTTCACCATCCCGATGCCGAGCTTGCGGAAATATGGCGGGCCCATGTACATACCCCGCATATAACACCTCCTATGGCTCTATCTACCTTTCTAGTAGCTCCTTCACAGAGTTACAGGTATGTATTCTCAGTGGTTTAGCATGAATTGGCATATAGTAAAGTCTTGTTTTTAGTCTTCCTGCTTCTTACATTTGTATCAATTTTCACATGCAGACTGTACCTTGTGAACTTCGTCCAATGATTAACCAGATGTGTCCGCATGAAGGATCTTTCACTATGCATGGCAATGGCAAATTGATGAACACCTACACGGTCTATGAGGTGTATGTCTACAAGACGCAGGCCATCACATATTTGTATGGACATGATTGGAGAAAGTTTGCTTTTGACTACGGTCTGAAGAAGGGCGACGAGCTGAGGATCAGAAACTCAAACGGGCAGATATACGTAACTGCTTACAGAGTTGGAGACACTTCCAAATATATAATATGTAACTTTTTTCTACTCATATCTTTTGATAACTGCATTCTGAGCAGTTGTTCTAAACCATTCCCTCTCTTCTAGGGTTTAACATGATCAAAGCTGCAGATCCCCTGAACAGGAGCGGATGTCACAAAGGGCAACCACACCAGACCTGCACCTGCTTCACTCTCCGCATCATTGCTCATTAGCTGTTCATCCACCAGCCCCCTCATCATCGACATGGTTCCGTAGAGGCCCCATATACTACACATGCCCAGCAGGCTCCTGCATCAGCACGGTTCCTCTAGCCGCACCGTTCCACCTGCCCAACGGTCTCTCATCACCGATTCCTCTAGAGGCACCGTCATGCACCCTGCAGCCTCTGCATCGCACCAGCTCGTGTACCGCCCAGGCTCATGCACTGCCCCGCCCGATCACCGAGGCTCACTTTGTGGCACCCGTGTGGTGACCAGGACGCATCTGAAGGCTATGTTCGTGAGTATATGACAACATAATTGCTCTTATCTTGATGTCTTCTCTGCTCAAAGTCTCACATGGTTCGGTGCATTGGTGCCATTGACTAATTTTTGGTGGTATCTCTTGCTTTGGATCAGAAATTGCCTAAAAGTATCTCCAAGGATCTCAATGCTGGCCGAAGGGGCAAGATATCCTCGTCATGGAGAGTGAAGGTCTCACCGTGGAGGGACGGTACTCTCCCCACAGATGGCCGCTTGGCTGTTACTTCCAGGTGGAAAAAGTTCATTGATGGTGCCAAACTTCGCATTGGATCAAAGTTGAAGGTCAAGATCTTTCGATGCCGCTGTGACATGCTGGTCATAAAGTTCGCGGTTGTCTAGTTCTGTTGTCCCATGAGCCCTTAGCAAATGCATTTGTAGTTATACTTATATAAGGTTATCTTATCTGAACTGCTAATTAATTGTATGGGTGGTAAAACTCTGGCAAGCTTTTGCTCTTAGCAAGTATGTATGTATGATCAACTATTATGATAACTAATGTTTGTGTTCATCTTAATTTGCATTTCCCTTTTAGAAAAAAACTTAATTTCTATTTTGGCTGACCTGTTAGAGAACTATCAGATTGAACCCACAACATGATTCATATAGATTCATTACACCGAGCCACATGTCTTGACCTTGCGATACACTACTTCCATTAATTAGTGCAAGAAGGCTTACCTGAGCTGCCTGAACCATGGCAGATTCGAATCCACCTTATCTATCTAGAAATACAACCTTTGCAGAAAGAGGATTTGCAGTATGGGGAGGCTGACATTGGGGACCCATGAGCCAGCAGCGTCGTCAACGTTTTAAAGGTGGCAGGAGATCGAAAGAAAAAATAAGCCAAAAATCAGTTGGTAAACAAATTCAAGAAAAGAAACATTTACCTTTCGGAGAGGATGACATGCGGGACCCATGAGGCAGCAGCATCCTCAACTATTTCAAGGCGGCAGGGGATCAAAATAAAAAGGAAATAGCCAGAAATTAATTAGGGTCAAAAATAAATCCATCAAAGGAAACTTTTATTGTTCATAGAGGATGACATGTGGGACCGACTTGCCAGCTGCGTCGTCATCGTTTCAAAGGGGGCGGGATCAAAAGAAAAAGACAAATAGTAAATTAGGGAAAAAAATAAATCCAACAAAGAAAACTTTTATTGTTCATAGAGGATGACATGTGGGACCCATGAGCCAGCAGCTTCCTCAACGTTTCAAAGTCGGCATGAGATTGAAAGAAAAAGTCAAGTGACATAATATCAGGAGCCAAAATAATCCAAGAAAAGAAACTTTATTGTACATAGAGGATGACATGCGGGTCCCATTTTGTAGCAGCGGTCTCAACGCTTCCAAGACAGACCAAAGAAAAATGAAGTAGCCAGAAATCGGGGTGTGAAAAAATCCAAGAAAAGAAAGATTTCAATTGGGTTGTATCTGGACATCTGGGCCTTCGAACTATCTTCTGGGCCTTTTGACTCGTACAATTTCAGCCCACTCCAAAATAGGAAAGGTCGGATTTTTCTCAAAAAAAAAAAAAGGAAAGTCCTATGCTTCGCAAAAACAAAAAACAAGGAGATTCAACATATAAGTTTGTTTATGTAGATATAAAGATTTAATTTATCCGTTTGCAATAGCTCAGAGCGAAATACAACGTTTATTGTCTGCAAAATAAAATATCACATGTTTCTTGTACGGGAGGTGACATCGGGGACCCATGAGCCAGCAGAGTCAACGTTTCAAAGGCGGCAGGGATCGAAAAAAAAAGCCAAAAATCAGTTGGTAAAAAATACAAGAAAAGAAAACATTTATCGTTCGAGAGGATGACATGCGGGACCCATGAGGCAGCAGATCCTCAACGTTTAAAGTCGGCATGAGATCGAAAGAAAAAGGCAAGTGACATAATATCGGAGCCAAAAATAATCCAAGAAAAAACTTTATTGTACATAGAGGATGACATGCGGGTCCCATTTTGTAGCAGCGGTCTCAACGTTTCCAAGGCACAGGACCAAAAGAAAAATGAGGCAGCACATTCTCAACAATTCCAAGGCGGGGGATCAAAAGAAAAATAAAGGAAATAGCCAGAAATTAATTAGGGGTCAAAAATAAATCCACCAAAGGAAACTTTTATTGTTCATAGAGGATGACATGTGGGACCGCCAGCAAATGCTCCTCATCGTTTCAACGGGGCAGGGGATCAAAGAAAAAGGCAAATAGCCGAAATTAGGGGTAAAAATAACTCCAAGAAAGGAAAATTTTATTGTTCGTAGAGGATGACATGCGGGACCCATGAGCCAGCAGCTTACTCAACGTTTCAAAGGCGGCATGAGATCGAAAGAAAAAGGCAAGTGACCAAATGTCAGGAGCCAAAAATAATCCAAGATTTATTGTACATAGAGGATGACATGTGGGTCCCATTTTGCAGCCGGTCTCAATGTTTGTAATGCGGCTTGAGATCAAAAGAAAAAGAAAGTAGCTAGTAATTAGGGGTGAAAAAAAATCCAAGAAAAGAAAGTTGATGGACATAGAGGATGACATGCGGGTCCTTTGAACCAACAGCTTACTCAACGTTTCAAAGGGGCAGGGGATCAAAAGAAAAAGGCAAGCCAAAAATCGGGGTGAAAAAATCCAACAAAGGAAACTTTTATAGCACACAGAGGATGACATGCGGGTCCATGAGCCAGCAGGTTCCTCAACGTTTCAAACGTGGCATGAGATCGAAAGAAAAAGTCAAGTTACCAAATATGAGGTGCCAAAAACTCCAAGAAAAGAAAGTTGATTGCTCATAGAGGATGACATGCGGGTCCCATTTAGGCAGCGGGTCTCACCGTTTGAGAGGCGGCAGGATCGAAAGAAAAAGTCAAGTGACCAAATATGAGGTGCCAAAAATAATCCAAAAAATGAAAGTTTTATAGTACATAGAGGATGACATGCGGGTCCCATTTAGCAGCAGCGGTATCAACGTTTGAGAGGCGGCAGGGATCGAAAGAAAAAGTCAAGTTACCAAATATGAGGTGCCAAAAAATCCAAGAAAAGAAAGTTTTAAGTACATAGTGGATGGCATGCGGGTCCCATTTAGCAGCAGCGGTATCACTTTGAGAGGCAGGGGATCGAAAGAAAAAGTCAAGTGACCAAATATGAGGTGCCAAAAAAATCCAAGAAAAGAAAGTTTTATAGTACATAGAGGATGACATGCGGGTCCCATTTAGCGGCATGCCGTGAGAGGCAGCAGGTGATCGAAAGAAAAAGTCAAGTGACCAAATATGAGGTGCCAAAAAATCCAAGAAAAGAAAGTTTTATAGTACATAGAGGATGACATGCGGGCCCCATTTAGCAGCAGCGGTATCACCGTTTGAGAGGCGGATGATCGAAAGAAAAAGGTAAGTGACCAAATATGAGGTGCCAAAAATAATTCAAGAAAAGAAAGTTTTATAGTACATAGAGGATGACATGCGGGTCCCAGTTAGCAGCATCACCGTTTGAGAGGCGGCAGGGGATCGAAAGAAAAAGGCAAGTGACCAAATTTGAGGTGCCAAAAAAACTCCAAGAAAAGAAAGTTGATTGCACATAGAGGATGACATGCGGGTCCCATTTAGCAGCAGCGGTCTCAACGTTTCCAAGGCGGCAAGGGATCAAAAGAAAAAGGAAGTAGCCAGAAATCAGGGGGTCAAAAAATATCCAAGAATAGAAAGAATTTTGGTTCATAGAGGATGACATGCGGGACCCATGATCCTGCATCGTAAACGGCTCGATCGGAGAACGTTGAACGAGATGGCGCGATCTAGAAAAAAAACAATGCCAGAGAGGCTGCCATCTGGGCCCTACATCCCTCGGCGGTGCGGATTTGCGTTGACTCGGCCGGCGAACCCGAGATTTCGAGATGCACCACGTCCCGGGCCACCATACGCCACGTTTTGGCCGCTTTCGTCGGCTAGGTGGCCTCAAAAAAAAAAAAAGTTTTGACATGCACCACGGAGGGACCAAAATCGTCGGCCATGGTACACCAGCAACCACGGCGCGACTTCAACTTCGTCGGCCATGGCAACTTTTCTTGTAGTGAAACGATCCACGACAGTTTAGGGTTTTCACCGCATAATCGGAACGTCCTACGTGCGATCGGGCCTAGCAGCTACGAGAGATGATGCAAACTACCCCTACGAGAGGCCTAAAAACCAACGTAACGTTGATTCCCGGAACATCCCTCGCAGGACGGTAAACAACGCCTAACGCACTGCCGGATCGTCCGACCCCAGCATAAGGCCTAACTATGCAGATATTAAACTAATCCTTGCGAGCAAGGAGCAACTATAACGGATCGGATCTACTAAGTAACGAACAAGCAAGATGCTGCCCTTACGTCTGGTAGACGTAAGGGCAGCTAGGTGTCGAGGGACGGCATTGCCACGCAGATGTGCACGTGAAAGCATCAATGCAAGCCCCTAGACACCTAAGGATAAGTACTGCTCGCCATCAACAAGGCTTCAGCACGAGCAGTACAAGGTTAACGAATAAACGTATACTGCCTATATCGCTAGATGCGATCTAGGCAGCATGGTGCTTACCCGGGAGAAACCCTCGAAGAAAGGGGTGGCGATGCGCCTGATTTGTGTTGGTTGAACGATGATTGTCCTCCTTTTCCGATAACCCTAGATACATATTTATAGTCCAAGGGACTTTCTAATTGAGGCGTGCACCTAACCGTGCAGACTCTATCTCTTAATTCTAAATTACAATGCGATCTAATATGTTACAGATACATGGGCGTTAAGCCCGAACTCCTGGCGCAAGGCCGCTTCAAAGACGCTCCACGTGTAATCTTCAAAGCTCATCTTCGCTCACGGCACACCTCCTGATTTGGCCAAAATCGGGTGGTAACAGCTTGTCCACCAGGCTCGTGCAGGTCCTGACAGGTAGTGGGTGGCGAACAGTACTTTCTCTGCGGCTTCAACTCCCGCAACTTCCAAGTTGTTCTCCATTGTCTGGAGCCAGTCATCAGCGTCTAGTGGCTCTTCTGTCTTGCTGAAAATAGGTGGGTTGGTGTTCTGAAAGTTCTTGAGCTTTGACCCTGGGTGATCATGGTTTCCATGGCCGTGGTTGTTCTGAGCGATCTGCTGCAGTGCAGCGATGTTGGCTTTCAGCTCTTTCGGCTTCTCGGTCAGCCATCATCATCTCTAGCATCTGCATCATGGCGTCTTGGTTTGCACCGCGATTGGGACGGGCCATCTAACATGGAGGTAGATGATAAGATAAGAGGGAAATTTCTATGGTTTGTTGGGTTTACAGTTCAAAAAGTTTCAATCTTGAGTAGTGTTGAGGGGGGTACACCCAACAACATTTTTTTATTCATACCAAACATCACACATTACAAATCTAACACACAGTTGGTTTGAAGAACCATTCATTCACTCTACGATACAAAGGGATCCTGATACAAACTCACACCTATGATAGTGCTTTAGTGATACTACTCTTCATTTTCATGGGTGATGTGCTTAGCGACCAGCGCGGGCGTTGTCCAACTCCTTGCGGGTCTTGTGTAGCAGGAAGTCCAGGCATGCGACATAGTAGTTCATCTCCGGGTGCGGTGGCATGGTTAGTGGTCTTCCCATGGGGTCATGTCTTGGGTAGTAGACAAAGCGAGTGTTCTTGATCTTGTTCTCATTTTGTCCGCACAAACGGGCAATTGATTCCTGCATGGCTTTGGCTATTCCATCTTTCCAAGTGTTTCCCGTTACAGAAAACCAGATGTTTTCCCATATTGGGGCTCCAAGTTTTCCTCTCAGATCTGTAGTAACTTCCCACCGAGGTGGTCCTCCTGACGGATGGTTGAGGGGTATTCCGAAGAACTCGGGATACGGGCGTCCTAAATATTCCACTAGTTGCTTCAAATCCTTTTCGAACATTAGGTGTCCTCCGGGGCCAAGCTGGTAGGATTCATATTGGTATTCCATCTGTGAGCAATTTAAGATGAGTAAGTTAGAGAAGTGCTCAAGTGTGCAAAATTTTATGTAGATTTACAAGGAAAAGTAGAGTATGGATCTCTTATTTTGGAAAAGATCTCAAGGATAAGAGAGTGAATAATTTTTCAGAAATATTCACTTCATTTGTTTTTGAAACTAAATTTTTCAGGACGTCCATTCTAACTAGGGTCTCCTAAGGTCAAACAATGGCTCTGATACCAACTTGTCAACACCCGGGTTTTAAGTCCAGATGCCTTATGCCATACATCGCAATCCCAGGAATATTGTTGTTGCGAGACATAACCGTTGAATATCATAAGTCATCATTCATTACATATCATAGTCGTCTTACAAATTGGAATCACATGATCCATATTACACAAATAGTTGATCTAGCGATCAACGAACTGATCAACGAACAAACAGAAGTTCATAGCGGAAGCGTAAAGATACAAGGACTCTATAGTCCACAGGCCAACGCTTGACGTCAGCAGACTCCTAGTTGTGGTAGACGTCCTGCTGCCTCTTCCTCGTCTGCTGCTCTCTTCATAGTCTGGCCATTTGAATAGCACACAGCCGTGAGTACTCTATGTACTCTCAAACTAATACTAGTGTAAGTGCTAACATTTCTAGTAAAGGGGGGTGCTAAGCTCTAGTTTCTTTGCATAAAGCTAGTTTTAATTTGCAAGTATTTACTCAATAAGTATTCATGTGCTAACTAACTCAAGTGGGAACATTAGTGTCATTCCCACAACCTTGTTGTGATTCATAAACCCAAGTCACCATTCATCATCAACATTTTTAAGAATCTAATACTGGAAACTGTATGGCCTTTCCAACCGTCCGTAACCGTGGACACGGCTATTCGAATAGGTTTACACTCTGCAGAGGTTGCACACTTGTGCCACAACATTTGATTTCATCCGTCGGGATAACCCCGAATCATCGTAACACAGTACGCGGATCATCAACCATAACCTTTCATTTACAAACTCTAGTATGAGCACCTCTCCCCATGAGCTTGGCCTCCCAGTGATGACCAACTGTCATCCTGGGAACTGCATAGGGCTTGGCCGTACAATTCACCTTCAATTCACATCATTCATCAACAACGGAGGCAGCCTCGGCATAACCCCTATGATGTGTGTTTTAGAGGGAACCCATACTAAGGTACATAAACTTCTAGTTAAGCCCTTACCCATAATCAGGTATTGTGGGGGTGCTTATGAATTGGAAAGGTATCGCATCCAAACCAATATTAGTTTTATATCAAAAATCACTATCTTCTCTTGGTCATATTCTCCTTCAAAATTCACTTCCTCAATTTCATCATCATCATTATTTCACCACACATGTTCCCATCTAGAGTAGTCATTTTTAATTTAGCACTAGCATCTAGATATGAGGGGTGCTAAGTATATGGCTTTGCTTCTAGGCTAACTTTGATACTCTTGTACTAATCTAACATTAACCCCATTGAATCATGAATCAAAAAAGTACTTTGATAAACCAAAGCAATAAAGCTGGCAATTAAAACTTGTAGCAAAACTTGGGATAGGCTTATGCTTCATAAGAAGGGATGAGAGTGCCTTGTCCTGGGTAGGACTTTGCACTTGCAAGAATATTAGCTTGCAACATTATAACTTGCAATAGTCTAGCTTGCCTTGGTTGTGGATGTGGTCAAAGTTCTCTCCTTCTTCGGGGTAGAATCCTTCCTCTTCCTGGTATTCTCCGGTACTAGCGTCTATACACGAATACGAGGATACAATCACTCAACAGATCAAGAGCTAGACTAAGCACACCTAAATCACACAAATTATTCTAGTGGTAACACATTGCCATCATGTTGGTTGGTATTGTTTTATTCTTAAGAACCATCATTTCCTCTCATTGCATATATTAATGTTTCTATTTAATTCATGGAAAATAATTTCCTCTCATTATATATGTAATGATAGTTCCCTTTTTGTCCTTGAAGAATAATTTCCTCTCATTGAATCTTCTTAAGATTTAATTTCTCAAACAATCCTGCATGAGTTTAGGTTGACCTAAGTCAACCCTTCATCCTCATTATTTGAGAAAATGATTTAAATGAGGTAGAGTACCTCATACCATTTAATAATGACTATGATGATTTAATATCTCCAAGCATTTCATATGATATCATTTGACCAGGGGTCCAACTTCATATGAATGCATTTGAGACAAGATTTAAATGAAGCATACTACTTCATATGATTTACCTAATATTTTTGGACAATACTACTTTAATAAAATAGCCATATTGTCCACTATTTTAATTAGGGCATGATCATGCAAAGTGACCACACCATTTTATTGCATAATCAATTAGTGTAAGTCAAATGTGAGCTAGTAGAGTTGGAATTAACTTAATATCTATTTTATTTGATTTTTAATAATTATTTGAATAGGGAAAAATCCCTGCCTTCTTCTTTTTATCATTTTATTTCCACCACAGATCTTGAGGTGGGACCAGTGGGGTTGGATAGATATTTTTACAAAATTTCCAACCATATAAATTTCATCAAATTTGGTTGGGTAGATTTGAAACTATTTAATTTACAAGACAGGGCCAGTAAGCAATTTAATCAAATTCGAAATTTCAAATTCAAAGACTTGGGCCTAGGCGGGAAAATTAACAGGCCGAAATGGGAGAGAGGGAGTTGGGCCGGCCCAGCAGTGCGTCTCGCACACGCGGGCCTCCGGACAGGTGGGGCACACCTGTCAGTGGGTTTTAAAACCCGAATCAGACGGGATGATGTGAGCCGTTGGATTAAAAGGCGATCGAGCGGCTCTGGGTCGTCGTCGTCTCCGACGAGACCCTACCCTGGTCGCGGCGGTGGTGGGGGTCGACGGCCAACCTGGGCTCCGGCGAGGCTTGGCGAGGGTGTGCGGCGGCGTTGTCGAGGACGAGGAAGCGAACGGTGGTCGCGAGGGAAGCTGGGGTGGCGCCAATCGTCGTCGTCGCGGAGGTACTGGCGCGGCGGTCGTCGATGCAATTGGAGCAACTCCGGCGGCAATGTGGATGGGAGAGGGTTCGAGGAGGCTCAGAAGGGAGTGGAGAAGACAATGGCGTGCTTGGATAGCTCGGGGAGGCGCTCCTTTTATAGATGGGCGAGGGTGCTGTGGTGCCGTGAAGGTGGCGACATGCGCGCGGCGGCTCCGGCGGTCTAGCGAGCTAGAGGTTGGCGGGGATCTGTTCAGCGTGTCCAGGCGAGGCGTTTGGAGGCGACCGCGTGGTCGGGCGGCGTCGGATTGGGTCGTGTTGCTTCCGTGCATGTCCGTGGCTGCGGCGGGATTCGCTCGTCGTCGCCGTCGGCGGCGGGCCAGGGTTCGTGTCGCGCGCGTGTCCGGCGCGTCTGCGGTGGCACGGCGATGCTCAGCGTGCTCGCAGGGGGTCCAGGGGTGGCGCAGAGCGTCGGGGCGACGGGTGGCCATGGCGTGTCTGTGGGCGCGCCCACGCCGTGATCGGCATGGTCTGGGCGCCACGGGCGTGTCCGTGTCTGGCGCGTGGGGTGCTCTTCTACGGCAGTGGCAATGCTAGGCGAGCTCAGTAGGGTGTGGTGACCTCATTTGGCAAGGGGGCCAGGGCTGGGGATGAAGGAGAAGAGAGGGAGGGGGACATGGCCGGCATGGTGTGTGACATGGCCGGCATGGCCATGCACATGCTAGGTTTTGCTTGTCCCCTTAGGGTTTCTGTGGGTGGTGAGGCAGAGAGGGGACAAGGGGACAGGATAGAGGGGTTTAGGGACTTAGGGTTGGGTGTAGGACACTATTTGAAATAGTGTCAAATAGTTCCCTATTTGAAATTTGTGAAATTTATCCAAACTTGATTAAATTCAAATGGTTGACCAATTTGAATTGTGTGTGTTTAGTTGAGTTAGAAAAGACCAGAGATGATGAGAGGTGGTGGTGTCATTTTCAATTTCAAAGATTTGCAAAAATGCTAAGTGTGAGATTGTTCCTAGTATTAAAAAGTCCGAACTTTGCATGAGCCTAGCATTTAATCTAAAAATAATTTGGCATGGTGGTCTTTACAAAAAGGGTTCACCTTGATGTTGTCTTGGATGAGGTGCAAAGAATTGGATTTGTTTGGTTTGAAAATTTTGAAATACAGGGGCTCAAAGTGGTGACCAGATTGTAATTGGCAGATTTGACCCATATCATATGTGAGCCAATTTTTTGTTTGAAAATTATTTGAATTGTGGTTCTTTGATTCCCAAAGTTGTAATAAGTGTTTAGAAACCTTATTCAACTAATGGTGAAGACCCACATGGTCTAGGGTCAAGATTTATAAAGAATGGCATAGAGCCATATGTGAGGGTTTTGTGAATTTCCAACTTTTATTCTTTTATTTTTCTTTTGCTTCATTTTGACATGAGTGAGGTTGATTTGGTGTTAGATTGAGTTAGGTGAAAGGTTCAAACCATTTTGAGGTAATGGAAGTGGCTAGGTCAAGATTTGATTATTTGGCTAAGTGCCACATATACTTCTATGCCTCTGTTTGATTTTATTTTGTTTCTCACTTGAATTGGTTGGTAAGTACTTGGTTGAGTGTGTTGAGGTATTTCAATTCATCTATTCAAGGTAGACAAAGCAAAGCTCATCATTTTCCAAAAAGTAGCCATAGGCTTGCATATGCCTTTTTCTTAAATAAGATCTTTTCTTTTCATCTTATTTTGCAAAGATTGATGACAAGAGGGATGAGGTTTAGGGTTTAGTAAGTTTTGCACTGGTTCACTTCCATTTAGCCAAGTAATAAAAGATAGAGTTCAAAATTTACATATTAGGGCTATATGCCCACATATCTCTTTTCTCTTTTATTTTGGTTTCTCAAAATAGATCCAAATGATTTTTGAGAAGGTTAAGGTTTAGGGTTTTTCTTATTTGATTTATTCCTCTTTTATTTTATTTGGTTTGTGATCATTACTTGATCACTTTAAGGTGTTAGGGTTTATCCCATAAGCATAATTACACTCATCATGGCAAAAACACAAGTAAAAGGTATGAGCACTAAGCATAGCACTCTATTTAAGAAAAGTTTTTGTTGGTTCTCATTTTTGGAAAAAGGAAATTTATTTTATCTTTGTTTTGAAATTTGGGGTGTTACAAACCTTCCCCCTTAAACAAATCTCGTCCTGAGATTTTAAGAAAAGATAGGTTCCTAAGAGATTGGGCGATATGATTTAACAGGAAGACATACTTGGCATGTTCTGAGGTGCTTCTTGAGCTTCAGTGGCAGTCATGTTGTAGTAGCGGCCGTTGTTGTTCTGGTTATTTCTTGCGGCAAAGCGGCGTTGGTTCTGAGCAGGTGCAGCGGTGTTGGCGGCAATCTTGGCGAGTCTCTTGGGGCACTCATTGGAGTAATGCCCAACCACTCCACACTCATAACAAGTGATGGTTGACTTGTCCTTGGGATTGAGGGGCACAGTGTTGCTTCCAGTCTTTGGGCCAGTGTTGTTGTTGTTGTTGTTCCCGTTGGTGTTGGTGTTGGGGTTGTTGTTGCTGGTGTGATTGTTGTTATTGTTGCCTCCGGGCTTCGGGGGTCCTCCATGGTTATTGGAGTAGTTTGGGCGGTAAGTCTGGGCAGTGGGCTTGTTGTATTTTGGAGTAAATCCTCCAGATGGGTTGTTGCGGTACTTTTGGGCATTGTTGGACCCATGCTGGTTCATCATCCGGCGTTTGCGGTTCTCATTGGCTTGGTGAAGCTTCCCTTCCATCTGGATGGCTGAGTCCACCAGGGCTTCTAGGTCAGCAAAGGGAATGTTGACCAGTACGGTCTGCATCTCGTCGTGTAATCCGTTCAGAAATCTTTCCTTCCCTTCTCATTGGTGTCGGTTTCATCCGGCGTACCTTGACAGAGTGAGAATCTGTCGCGGTATTCTACCACAGACATTCTGCCTTGCTTGAGTTCGCGGAACTCGTCTCTCATCTTCTTGATCAGTCCTTGGGGCACGTGATACTTGCTAAACTTTAGCTTGAAGTCTTCCCAGGGCATCATCTATCCAGCATTCATTGCGCGGTCGCTTGTCCACCAGGCTAGTGCAGGTCCTGACAGGTAGTGGGTGGCGAACAGATTCTTGGCTTCAACTCCCGCAACTTCCAAGTTGTTCTCCATTGTCTGGAGCCATCATCAGCATCTAGTGGCTCTTCTGTCTTGCTGAAAATAGGGTTGGTGTTCTGAAAGTTCTTGAGCTTTGACCCTGGGTGATCATGGTTTCCATGGCCGTGGTTGTTCTGAGCGATCTGCTGCAGTGCAGCGATGTTGGCTTGGCATTCAGCTCTTTCGGCTTCTCGGTCAGCCATCATCATCTCTAGCATCTGCATCATGGCGTCTTGGTTTGCACCGCGATTGGGACGGGCCATCTGACATGGAGGTAGATGATAAGATAAGAGGGAAATTTCTATGGTTTGTTGGGTTTACAGTTCAAAAAGTTTCAATCTTGAGTAGTGTTGAGGGGGGTACACCCAACAACATTTTTTTATTCATACCAAACATCACACATTACAAATCTAACACACCGTTGGTTTGAAGAACCATTCATTCACTCTACGATACAAAGGGATCCTGATACAAACTCACACCTATGATAGTGCTTTAGTGATACTACTCTTCATTTTCATGGGTGATGTGCTTAGCGACCAGCGCGGGCGTTGTCCAACTCCTTGCGGGTCTTGTGTAGCAGGAAGTCCAGGCATGCGACATAGTAGTTCATCTCCGGGTGCGGTGGCATGGTTAGTGGTCTTCCCATGGGGTCATGTCTTGGGTAGTAGACAAAGCGAGTGTTCTTGATCTTGTTCTCATTTTGTCCGCACAGACGGGCAATTGATTCCTGCATGGCTTTGGCTATTCCATCCTTCCAAGTGTTTCCCGTTACAGAAAACCAGATGTTTTCCCATATTGGGGCTCCAAGTTTTCCTCTCAGATCTGCAGTAACTTCCCACCGAGGTGGTCCTCCTGACGGATGGTTGAGGGGTATTCCGAAGAACTCGGGATACGGGCGTCCTAAATATTCCACTAGTTGCTTCAAATCCTTTTCGAACATTAGGTGTCCTCCGGGGCCAAGCTGGTAGGATTCATATTGGTATTCCATCTGTGAGCAATTTAAGATGAGTAAGTTAGAGAAGTGCTCAAGTGTGCAAAATTTTATGTAGATTTACAAGGAAAAGTAGAGTATGGATCTCTTATTTTGGAAAAGATCTCAAGGATAAGAGAGTGAATAATTTTTCAGAAATATTCACTTCATTTGTTTTTGAAACTAAATTTTTCAGGACGTCCATTCTAACTAGGGTCTCCTAAGGTCAAACAATGGCTCTGATACCAACTTGTCAACACCCGGGTTTTTAAGTCCGGATGCATGTTATGCCATACATCCCAATCCCAGGAATATTGTTGTTGCGAGACATAACCGTTGAATATCATAAGTCATCATTCATTACATATCATAGTCGTCTTACAAATTGGAATCACATGATCCATATTACACAAATAGTTGATCTAGCGATCAACGAACTGATCAACGAACAAACAGAAGTTCATAGCGGAAGCGTAAAGATACAAGGACTCTATAGTCCACAGGCCAACGCTTGACGTCAGCAGAATCCTAGTTGTGGTAGACGTCATGCTGCTCTTCCTCCTCGTACTGCTGCTCCTCTTCATAGTCTGGCCATTTGAATAGCCAGGGACACAGCCGTGAGTACTCTATGTACTCGCAAACTAATACTAGTGTAAGTGCTAACATTTCTAGTAAAGGGGGGTGCTAAGCTCTAGTTTCTTTGCATAAAGCTAGTTTTAATTTGCAAGTATTTACTCAATAAGTATTCATGTGCTAACTAACTCAAGTGGGAACATTAGTGTCATTCCCACAACCTTGTTGTGATTCATAAACCCAAGTCACCATTCATCATCAACATTTTTAAGAATCTAATACTGGAAACTGTATGGCCTTTCCAACCGTCCGTAACCGTGGACACGGCTATTCGAATAGGTTTACACTCTGCAGAGGTTGCACACTTGTGCCACAACATTTGATTTCATCCGTCGGGATAACCCCGAATCATCGTAACACAGTACGGATCATCAACCATAACCTTTCATTTACAAACTCTAGTATGAGCACCTCTCCCCATGAGCTTGGCCTCCCAGTGATGACCAACTGTCATCCTGGGAACTGCACAGGGCTTGGCCGTACAATTCACCTTCAATTCACATCATTCATCAACAACGGAGGCAGCCTCGGCATAACCCCTATGATGTGTGTTTTATAGGGAACCCATACTAAGGTACATAAACTTCTAGTTAAGCCCTTACCCATAATCAGGTATTGTGGGGGTGCTTATGAATTGGAAAGGTATCGCATCCAAACCAATATTAGTTTTATATCAAAAATCACTATCTTCTCTTGGTCATATTCTCCTTCAAAATTCACTTCCTCAATTTCATCATCATCATTATTTCACCACACATGTTCCCATCTAGAGTAGTCATTTTTAATTTAGCACTAGCATCTAGATATGAGGGGTGCTAAGTATATGGCTTTGCTTCTAGGCTAACTTTGATACTCTTGTACTAATCTAACATTAACCCCATTGAATCATGAATCAAAAAAGTACTTTGATAAACCAAAGCAATAAAGCTGGCAATTAAAACTTGTAGCAAAACTTGGGATAGGCTTATGCTTCATAAGAAGGGATGAGAGTGCCTTGTCCTGGGTAGGACTTTGCACTTGCAAGAATATTAGCTTGCAACATTATAACTTGCAATAGTCTAGCTTGCCTTGGTTGTGGATGTGGTCAAAGTTCTCTCCTTCTTCGGGGTAGAATCCTTCCTCTTCCTGGTATTCTCCGGTACTAGCGTCTATACACGAATACGAGGATACAATCACTCAACAGATCAAGAGCTAGACTAAGCACACCTAAATCACACAAATTATTCTAGTGGTAACACATTGCCATCATGTTGGTTGGTATTGTTTTATTCTTAAGAACCATCATTTCCTCTCATTGCGTATATTAATGTTTCTATTTAATTCATGGAAAATAATTTCCTCTCATTATATATGTAATGATAGTTCCCTTTTTGTCCTTGAAGAATAATTTCCTCTCATTGAATCTTCTTAAGATTTAATTTCTCAAACAATCCTGCATGAGTTTAGGTTGACCTAAGTCAACCCTTCATCCTCATTATTTGAGAAAATGATTTAAATGAGGTAGAGTACCTCATACCATTTAATAATGACTATGATGATTTAATATCTCCAAGCATTTCATATGATATCATTTGACCAGGGGTCCAACTTCATATGAATGCATTTGAGACAAGATTTAAATGACGCATACTACTTCATATGATTTACCTAATATTTTTGGACAATACTACTTTAATAAAATAGCCATATTGTCCACTATTTTAATTAGGGCATGATCATGCAAAGTGACCACACCATTTTATTGCATAATCAATTAGTGTAAGTCAAATGTGACCTAGTAGAGTTGGAATTAACTTAATATCTATTTTATTTGATTTTTAATAATTATTTGAATAGGGAAAAATCCCTGCCTTCTTCTTTTTATCATTTTATTTCCACCACAGATCTTGAGGTGGGACCAGTGGGGTTGGATAGATATTTTTACAAGATTTCCAACCATATAAATTTCATCAAATTTGGTTGGGTAGATTTGAAACTATTTAATTTACAAGACAGGGCCAGTAAGCAATTTAATCAAATTCGAAATTTCAAATTCAAAGACTTGGGCCTAGGCGGGAAAATTAACAGGCCGAAATGGGAGAGAGGGAGTTGGGCCGGCCCAGCAGTGCGTCTCGCACACGCGGGCCTCCGGACAGGTGGGGCACACCTGTCAGTGGGTTTTAAAACCCGAATCAGACGGGATGATGTGAGCCGTTGGATTAAAAGGCGATCGAGCGGCTCTGGGTCGTCGTCGTCTCCGACGAGACCCTACCCTGGTCGCGGCGGTGGTGGGGGTCGACGGCCAACCTGGGCTCCGGCGAGGCTTGGCGAGGGTGTGCGGCGGCGTTGTCGAGGAAGAGGAAGCGAACGGTGGTCGCGAGGGAAGCTGGGGTGGCGCCAATCGTCGTCGTCGCGGAGGTACTGGCGCGGCGGTCGTCGATGCAATTGGAGCAACTCCGGCGGCAATGTGGATGGGAGAGGGTTCGAGGAGGCTCAGAAGGGAGTGGAGAAGACAATGGCGTGCTTGGATAGCTCGGGGAGGCGCTCCTTTTATAGATGGGCGAGGGTGCTGTGGTGCCGTGAAGGTGGCGACATGCGCGCGGCGGCTCCGGCGGTCTAGCGAGCTAGAGGTTGGCGGGGATCTGTTCAGCGTGTCCAGGCGAGGCGTTTGGAGGCGACCGCGTGGTCGGGCGGCGTCGGATTGGGTCGTGTTGCTTCCGTGCATGTCCGTGGCTGCGGCGGGATTCGCTCGTCGTCGCCGTCGGCGGCGGGCCATGGTTCGTGTCGCGCGCGTGTCCGGCGCGTCTGCGGTGGCACGGCGATGCTCAGCGTGCTCGCAGGGGGTCCAGGGGTGGCGCAAAGCGTCGGGGCGACGGGTGGCCGTGGCGTGTCTGTGGGCGCGCCCACGCCGTGATCGGCATGGTCTGGGCGCCACGGGCGTGTCCGTGTCTGGCGCGTGGGGTGCTCTTCTACGGCAGTGGCAATGCTAGGCGAGCTCAGTAGGGTGTGGTGACCTCATTTGGCAAGGGGGCCAGGGCTGGGGATGAAGGAGAAGAGAGGGAGGGGGACATGGCCGGCATGGTGTGTGACATGGCCGGCATGGCCATGCACATGCTAGGTTTTGCTTGTCCCCTTAGGGTTTCTGTGGGTGGTGAGGCAGAGAGGGGACAAGGGGACAGGATAGAGGGGTTTAGGGACTTAGGGTTGGGTGTAGGACACTATTTGAAATAGTGTCAAATAGTTCCCTATTTGAAATTTGTGAAATTTATCCAAACTTGATTAAATTCAAATGGTTGACCAATTTGAATTGTGTGTGTTTAGTTGAGTTAGAAAAGACCAGAGATGATGAGAGGTGGTGGTGTCATTTTCAATTTCAAAGATTTGCAAAAATGCTAAGTGTGAGATTGTTCCTAGTATTAAAAAGTCATAACTTTGCATGAGCCTAGCATTTAATCTAAAAATAATTTGGAATGGTGGTCTTTACAAAAAGGGTTCAACTTGATGTTTTCTTGGATGAGGTGCAAAGAATTGGATTTGTTTGGTTTGAAAATTTTGAAATACAGGGGCTCAAAGTGGTGACCAGATTGTAATTGGCAGATTTCACCCATATCATATGTGAGCCAATTTTGTGGTTGAAAATTATTTGAATTGTGGTTCTTTGATTCCCAAAGTTGTAATAAGTGTTTAGAAACCTTATTCAACTAATGGTGAAGACCCACATGGTCTAGGGTCAAGATTTATAAAGAATGGCATAGAGCCATATGTGAGGGTTTTGTGAATTTCCAACTTTTATTCTTTTATTTTTCTTTTGCTTCATTTTGACATGAGTGAGGTTGATTTGGTGTTAGATTGAGTTAGGTGAAAGGTTCAAACCATTTTGAGGTAATGGAAGTGGCTAGGTCAAGATTTGATAATTTGGCTAAGTGCCACATATACTTCTATGCCTCTATTTGATTTTATTTTGTTTCTCACTTGAATTGGTTGGTAAGTACTTGGTTGAGTGTGTTGATGTATTTCAATTCATCTATTCAAGGTAGACAAAGCAAAGCTCATCATTTTCCAAAAAGTAGCCATAGGCTTGCATATGCCTTTTTCTTAAATAAGATCTTTTCTTTTCATCTTATTTTGCAAAGATTGATGACAAGAGGGATGAGGTTTAGGGTTTAGTAAGTTTTGCACGGGTTCACTTCCATTTAGCCAAGTAATAAAAGATAGAGTTCAAAATTTACATATTAGGGTTATATGCCCACATATCTCTTTTCTCTTTTATTTTGGTTTCTCAAAATAGATCCAAATGATTTGTGAGAAGGTTAAGGTTTAGGGTTTTTCTTATTTGATTTATTCCTCTTTTATTTTATTTGGTTTGTGATCTTTACTTGATCACTTTAAGGTGTTAGGGTTTATCCCATAAGCATAATTACACTCATCATGGCAAAAACACAAGTAAAAGGTATGAGCACTAAGCATAGCACTCTATTTAAGAAAAGTTTTTGTTGGTTCTCATTTTTGGAAAAAGGAAATTTATTTTATCTTTGTTTTGAAATTTGGGGTGTTACACAGTTGGCACCAAATATTTCACACAGTTATGGGGGAGCGCTAGGCGTCGGCCGATCGATTTGGGGAAATTCGGTCGCCCCCAACATCGAATGTGATGGTATGATGCTCCTACAGGGAAGGGGCGCTTTCCATTGCCCCACTTGGTTCAGAGAAGTCAGCTTTCTCCAGACGTCACCCACGCACCCGCTACACATCTCAAAACTCTCTTTACAACAATATTAGAGATTAATTTACAACAAAAATTTCCACGGTTTCCAACAAAAAAATGACAAATCCAACATTAGTCACATCTGAAAAATCTCTTCACAACAATATTAGATATTAATTTACATCAAGAATTTCCACAGTTTCCAACAAAAAATAGTAACAAAAGCCAACATTAATCACATCTGAAAAATCTCTTTACAATAATATTAGATATTAATTTACAACAAAAATTTCATATGTTTTTAACAAAAATGTACTAAAATTACAACAATATCAACATTATAGTTCTCTATGGAGAATCACTTTCCAACATAGATATTTTCAGCAAAAAACATGAAGAAATCCAACAAAAAAATCCAACTACTTGAACATTACAAAGTTCCTATGGAAAATCCCTTTACAACATATTGCATAGATGTTCTCCACAAAAATCACCTATATTTCGAACAAGAAATCACATTGCAAGGCGGCAGTACCATGAGGCCGTGCATAGTCGAGATGGCGTTCCTCCTCCATGGTACTCTCGGCGGAGCCCCTCTCCCACGCCCTCCTCCTCTACGTCAGTGTGGGCACCTGGCCTGAGTCGTACGCGTCCACGCTCCACACCTCATTGCATCTCAACCAGTACCTCCCACACCGGCGATAGCACCGCCGTCGATAAAACAACGGTGGTACCCATGGTTGCTGCGGTAGCCACAACGACGGCAAAACAGGGATAAGAACTTGGGGCCGGGAGGAAGGGCTGCAGCTCCCACGCATGCCTAGGCGCTGGGAGCGGCGGCGGGGCGCTCGCGAGCGCGATGAGGAACAAGGGATACAGACCGTGGAGAAGATACCTCTTCAGGAGATAAGGCCCACTTATGTATGCCACGTAGCGGGACGCACAACGCGAGATGACACGACCGATTTCTAGAGATGGTGGGCAAATTACAATCGTTTTCCTTATTTTTGCCAAATCGTGCAACTTCACACGGGTTACTCTACTATACTGTCCTATTCAGCAGGGGTTTTTTCGGGTTTCTTCGGTTTTTTTTCGGTTTGGCTGGTTTTTTCCATGCGTCTCGACGACGCTCTCCCTACATCTCGGTGGTGTACGTCGGTGACGGAGAAGATTTGGGAGATTTTATCACTTTGGCAAGTTTGTAATAGACCCTCGATTTCTATGGAAATTCGTTAGAAGTTCCTATAGTTTCTGATTCAGCCCCTAGTCTGTTTATTGGTGCCATCTAGACCAGACGAGTGAGCTCGAATGATTAGAAAACAGTTTAAACTGAGGTAATCCCATGATCATTTTCAGTCGGCTCCAAAGGTAATGGTTATATGTTAAAAAAATGGACACGGTGGTTATTTTGTACCAAATGTACTATAATACTCTTTCCGCCTAAAAATACGTATCTAGATAAAGTTGAGACAACTTACATAGATAAATTGGAGACATCTATTTTTAGATGGAGGGATTATTAGTTTTGCTCCATTTAGAGATATATATGTGGATCCCACAACTTGCACAATGTGGGTGCGCCACGGTGGCTTGATGGCGTGCGCCCTGTCTTGAAGTTTTTGCCGAAAAGCCCCTCCTAAAATTTCTTATTCGTTTCTGGGTATTTAGTCCCTCGTGAGAGTCGGTTTCCTAACAAATTACTCCGGAAGGCTCGAATGTTCTAGAAGAAACTCGATCTCCTCCATTCCGATTCCAGTTCTCAAACCACCCCCAAATCGAGCTCACCACCGCCGACTCCGACCAAATCCAACCGACGCCGCCGGCGACGACGGTGTCAGGAACATCGGATCCCCTTCCCCATCTACAACTCGCGGACTAGTTCGCTTCCCCTGCTCCTCACCATGGAGCGCAACGACGAGGAGGCCAAGCAACCGAAGCTTGCAGTTGCCGACGTCGGCGCCGAGGCGGACCACTTCAGCGCCCTGCCCGACGACCTTCTCATCAGCATCCTCGTCAAGCTCCGCGACGCCGCCGCCGCATGCAAGACCAGCGTCCTCGCCCGCCGCTGGCTCGGCCTCTGGGCGCAACTCCCGGAGCTCCATTTCCTCCACGCCGACCCCGACGACATACGCGACGCCCTCAATGCCTACAGCGGGCCGGAGCTCCTCCTGCTCAGCGTCGTCGCGGAGGACGCCTCTCCCGAATCCGTCTCGGCCTGGCTTCCCATCGCCGCGCGGCGCGTCACCGGCGCGCTGCGGTTCCAGAACTCGCCGTCGCCGCAGTGGGACTACGAAGACGACGACGACGAACTGGCGCTCCCGTGCTTCGGGACCGCCGTCGAAATCTTGCTGAATCTACAGGTTCTCAGGCTCGCCTTGCCGGCTAACGGTGTCTTCGCCCGGCTCACCAAACTCTACCTGTTCGACCTCCGGCTGCGAGGTCCGCCGTGTGGGCTCAGCGATGCCGTCTCGTCACCGCGCTCGCCATGCTTGAAGCTTCTCTCCGTTATTGACGTCTGGGTTCTCGACGACCTCACCATCCACTCCGAGTCTCTCAAGTACCTTAGGCTGCAGGGGCTGCCCGAATTGCAGCATCTCATTGTCAAGGCGCCAGCACTCCGAGAGTTGGCAGTGCACAATTGCTTGGACGATACTTTAACATCGACTCAACTAGTTGCCGGCATCTCAGCTCCTGGGCTGGAGTCGCTCAGGTGGCCGAATCTCTGTAATCCACGATCCGTCCAGCTAGGCGCGATGCCACACCTACGAGTGCTTGCCATCGCATCTTTCCAAGTATATGGACAAGACAACACTAATGCGATGATGAATCGCAGTCTTATGGCTGTCTTGCGGCGCTTCCAAAGCCTCAAAAGCCTTACTCTCAGTCTTACATATCCAACGGTGAGTTCATCTTTAACTTAGTCATCATTTCACATCATTGTAATGTGCTAGAGTAGTATGTCTTATTCAGAAACCCATACAACATTCTCACTCGTTTTGCATGGCTTATTAGTGCACCTCCTCCAGAGAAGAATGTAGCTACAGAACTTGATCACTACCCTTGAATGCCCCGCAAGCACAAACCCACAAACACACACACGGGGACTTGCAATAAATGTGATATATCTTCTGTCTTTATCAAACTCCTATGCATAATTAACCTTCTGTACCGGCCAACCTGCAGGACATACGTACCTACAGATTCTTGATGGGAGGAATGGGAAGCCTTCCTGACATTACGTCCTTGGATCTTCACGTAACATCGTCTCAACATTCCTTTGGAGCCAGCTTATTCCATGTTTTGAGGATGTGTACTTCCATAAGAGTCCTGCATCTTTATTTTGATGCCAAGCCTGAATGGCAGAAGGTGCGGTTTTCCTGTTTCTTAGTTTGTTTATGTAATGTTGTGCTTTCAGGAATGCCGCCTGCAACAATCTTTGAATTTTCACGTTTCGAGGCACGCCTAGGCTTTAGATGCCCCTCGTCTTGTCCTGCTCTCCTTCATCAGCAAATCTTAGCATCTTAGATATTGGTTATTGATCGCACCATACCTGAGGAGTTACGTACTTCTATTCTATTCTAAGTAGAGCTGTTAGCTTGTGCATCTGCGCGGGCATATGATGCTTAGATTCATTGGTAAAAATGCTTTGCCTACAATTTAGATGTAATTTGTCTCGGTCTTTTTACAGCAAATCCCTAGTTTCAGTAATATTAATGAACTTCCAATATTATAACCCAATGTCTGCATTTCAATTGATGCACCATCTTTGCACCAAATCTGCACAATAAATTCCTATTTTATTTGCAATGTAAACAAAAAGGTAAGTTCCATCTCATATGCATATTTTGCTTTAATCGTTCTCTTGCTAGCAAGTGCTTTAGTTACACTGTTAGTAATGGGCAATGGGACAGTTGACTAGACGTTAAACGGCGGCCCATATTACTTTCTTGGGCGTCATCTCTATAGTATGTTGAAAGTGTGCTTAAAGTACCAAGCAAAAACGTTATTTCGAATCAAATAGTCTTGCATTTACCATGACACTTAATAATCAGATTATATGGCAAGTTAATTATGTGGTGGTGTTAACAGAAGTCCCACTATTTTATCGTGATAACTTAGCTGGATGTCGCCCACTAACCAGCCTATGCCATTGTGAGCAATATTGCTTGATATATCGTTAAATTATCTTATTATGTGTTAGGAGTATTATATTTGTAAGCTATAAGCTGACAAAATAGGAAATGCTATCTAGATGTATGCCTGCACATCAATTTTAATATTATATACTGTTTCAAAATTTCCTGTCTTCCGCATTTATGAACTACAAATAATAGTACTGAAACTAATATTACTGAAAGTATATAATATGACTAGATGTAATTTCTTACCTCAACTACAAATAACTTGCCCACAAGTGGAATATCGCGGCATGAGCAACATGTACTATGATAGGCTTCGAGATTCTTTTTCTAAGTATTAGGCTAGACAGATGATCGATTTTGACCTATCAGGCGCTTTTCCAAAGGAAAGCCTTCTCTGCTCCTTCATCATCAGATGATTCTTCAATTAAAGCATCATTAATTGATTGTGATTCTTCTTCCGTTGCAACTCAATATTAGTTGCAGAAACAATATCCTGGAGTAAACTAATCCTGCTCAAGGCACTGGCACCAATATATTTCTTGTTGTGCACTGGCCATGCCTCAGCGGAATTGTAGTTGAAATCAAAACTACCCTCTGTTCCAAAAAAAACTCTTCTACGGCAAGTTGTACTTTATTAGTGTACCTCTGCAACAATCGGATGCTTCTGTCATTCTTGTAGATGACATATCTCAAAGTATTGAGTCAATTTGGTGGTTCATTTGTGCTAGTTTCACCAAACGAAATCAGTTAATCTGAACACTCATGTGCCCCTTGTTTCAGGAAGAAACTGTGTGCCTATCAGATTGCATTTGTGATGAGCCGCAGAAGTGGAAAACCGAGGAACTGGTGCTGGACGGCCTCGAGGAAGTTGAAATCTTCGACTTTGGAGGAACTGAACATGAAGTTGCTGTCGTGAAACCGCTATTCTGTTGGGCAACGGTGCTGAAGAGGATGAAAGTAAATTTACTTTACTCAGTGACTGAAAGCAGAGGTGGAGAGCTCCGCAATTTGTTTCTAAGCTTCTGTAGGCCAGAAATACTTCTGGAATTTAGGAGGCGTGGAAGATTATTTGATGTCTATGCTCAAGAGCCAGAAGACTAAGCCATCGAATTTCGTCTCTGTGTACTGGTCGTCAGCTGGAGTAGCGTATGTGAGACTAGACTCTAGACCCTCTAGTGCCTTGCTTGTATGATGGAGACACAACGCTGGAGTGTTCTGTAAGTTGGTGATTTCATCTGCAGGTATGATCCCTATAGCAAATATTGGTACCAAAACATAGACATCAGGCTATGATGCACTGATCTGTAGATTGTTATGTTGACCTTCTGTTTGCATTGAATGGTGTGAAATGTGTACATTGGTTCCAGGTGTTGTGTGACACGCATAGTGGCCTATCAAAACCAGGTCCAGTGGGATCCCTGCTGCTGTGATGCCGAAATAATGAACTGCAATGTTTCAGCTGGAAACTTTTATTTAGGATATACTTCTGGTCTGTAAAAGGACATGTCTGACACACCAATAGCGCTTCTTTACTAGTGCGTGAAGAATTGTGGTATCTGCAGTAGACAAAACGATTTCTTGTTTTAGCTCTCTTTGGACACAAAAGTGAAGAACGCTCTGTAAGCTAAAGCGAATTAATTCTCCTGTATTATTCTTCCGTTTGATGGTTTTTGATAGGACAAATATGAAGCAAGTTTTGGTGTATGATTCTTTTGCCTCCATCCTACCAGACTAGGCTGCGCCAGAACTCGGCCCCGGAACTCTTGTCTTGGCCAACTCGGAACCCATCTCTCTATCCGTTTTCAAGTGCTAGACTGAAAAGGAAACAGGTTCTGCTGCTATTTGCAAGTCGATCTTGAACTCAACAGGATGTTAGAATATATAACCGTATTGTATTTGTATGTCTTTGTATAGATATACGGTTGTATATGTGTAATCTTTATATAATTGTGCATGTATTGTAGGACCTGAACTCTGCCTTGTAACTTCTATATATAGATCAATACAAGGCACCACAATGTGTGTTTTCCCTAATCTTACATGGTATGAGACTCAAAAACCTAAATTCCACCCCACGGGAGAAAGGAACCTAATCTCTCGATTGGCCAAGAGCTCTCCATGGTTTGCCGCGGGTAGATAGATCTGCGGGAAGCGGCGATGTTGTTGTTGTGTTGCCACTGGCTGGCTGCTTGCGCTTGCTTGTGGATAAGGGTTTGCGTTAGGACGAAGGCATGATGAGGCTTAGAGGCGGGTGGAGTTCGGTTGTGGCGGACGACAGCGACGGCTGGGACAAAGTGGCGGATTAGGCAGCAAGGAAGAGAGAGAGAGAGCGGTCGCTAGCAGCGACGAGAAGGGACTCATGGCAGGCGGCGGCGGAGATGCCTCGAGAGAAGACGGATATATTCGATTAAGTGGAGATGGCTGCCGCCCGCCGGACTCATTTTTGGCTTTTGGGCCTGAACCGGTAGAGATGTATAAAGTGGGTAGTGCAAAAAAATGAAGTTTTTAAAAAATGATATGTTCGTTAGTTACTTCATATTTTTTACAATTAATACCATATATTTATAGAAGCAAAAAATGCATGGTAGAGATACATGAGCTATCTGAAGCAATTGCAAAATCTCTACCACCTAAATAGGAGAAACTGGACACCAATCTCACCTTGCAACACATACACAAGTACATTCAGCTTTGGGTATAACTAAATGACACTCATCTCGCGGAGGATGTCGAGGATGCCATCACTTGGAACCTCACCGCAAATGGAGAGTGCTCCACGACCTCAGCATAGAATGCGCAATTCAACCGAGCTACGACAACACATATCAACAAGTTAATTTGGAAGGCTTGGACACCTACAAAGGTCAACAAGTTTTATGGATATGTACTTACTTGTTTTCTAGTATAAGTCGCTACTGGTTTTGCTATGACATTTTTACTACCGACCAACCGTTACTGGCCTTTTCCTCGGTTCAATACATAAGGACTGAGGCCAAATTTAGTTGGTTAATCCGATCAGTTCATTGATGGTCAGCAAGTATGATGGTTCTAATGATGATCTTGCATGTATTTCGTGTGTATCTCGCATGTAGATTTTAAAAACCCCGGGAATTAACTTGGGCCACACGTGTGGTTTTGGCTATTTTGACTGCATCATTTGGTGTATGTCAACACCCGGATTTTTAAGTCCAGATGCCTATTATGTCATTCCTCGCAATCCCAGGAATAGTGTTGTTGCGAGACATAATAGTTGAATATCATAGAGTCATCATTTATTACAACGCATAATCGTCTTACACATGGAGATCACATGATCCAATATTACAATAGTAGTTGATTCTATTGATCAACAAACACACAAATAGCGGAAGCGGAGTAGTAGCGGATTCTCTAATCCACAGGCCAACGCTTGACGTCAGGAGCGATCCTAGTTGTCGTAGACGTTCTGTGGTCCATCCTCTTCGTACTGCTGCTCTCCTTCATATTCTGGCCATTTGAATAGCCAGGGACAAAGCCATGAGTACTTTAAAGTACTGCAAACTAATACTAGTGTAAACACTATCAATTCTAGTAAGGGGATGCTAAGCTCTAGGTTTATTTGCATAAAGCCAAGTTTATTTCATAAACATTTAGTAAAGATGCTTGAATCGCTAGACTACCTCAGGTGGGAACATTAGTGTCATTCCCACAACTCTGTTGTGGTTTAATTCAAGTCACCATTCATAGTTCAAATCACCAGTCACCCTTCACAGGTCACATTTTTGAAAATGGTCTGATGACGGAACAGTATGGCCTTTCCAATCGTCCGTAACCGTGGACACGGCTATTCAAATAGTTCTACACTCTGCAGAGGTCGTACACTTGTGCCACAACATTTGCAATAATCCGTCAGGGTTAACTGGCCCTGATTTATCATACTCCGTATGCGGACTACCAATCATAACCTTTCACTTACATACCCTAGTATAGGCACCTCTCCCCATGAGCTTGGCCTCCCAGTGAAGACACACCAGCCTGGGAACTGCACAGGGCTTGGGCCGGACAATTCACCTCATTCACGTCATTTCACATCAATTCTTTTGTTGTAGAGGCAGCCTTCAGCCTAACCCCGATGACGCTTGTTTAGAGGGAACCCATACTAAAGCACATAAATTTCTAGTTAAGCCCTTACCCATATTGGGTATTGTGGGGGTACTTTCAAAATTGGAATGGTATCGCATCCGAACCCAACCATCAGTTTTATATCAAAAATCACCATCTTCTCTTGGTCACATTCACCTTCAAAATCATTCAATGGAATGAACCATCATTCCAAGGTTTCCACTTCATTTCAAAGTCACATGTTCCCATCTAGAGTAGTCAATTTTATTTGATTTAGCAATAGCAACTAGTCGTGAGGGGTGCTAACTAGCTTTGATTGCCATAGGCTAACTTGATGATATTGTTCTACTCTAGACCAGGTGAATCATGAATCAAAAAGTACTTTGATAAAACAAAAGTATTGGAACTTGTAAGTAAAACCCTTTAGTAAAAACTTGGGATAGGCTTATTAAACATAACGTAAAATGTGGGGGTGCTTTGCTCTTGTAGCTTTGCACTTTGTAAGAATATTAGCTTGCCACAATCTATCTTATATTAATCCTACTTGCATGAGTAAAAGCTTGTTCTAATATAACTATCATTAGAATAGCCTGCAACAGTTTAGCTTGCATTGGTAATAGCTTGCAATACTATAGCTTGCAAGAATATTGGCTTGCACTGGTAATAGCTGGTAATAATATTAGCTTGCCTTGATTGGTGAGGTGATCAAAGTTTTCTTCCTCTCCTTCTGAGTAGAAGAACTCCTCCTCTTGATAGTCTCTACTAGCGTCTATAAACGAATACGAGGATACAATCACCAAACAATCCTTAAATGCTAAATTAATCACACAAATGGTTCACACAAGCTAATCTAGCATCACCATATTATTCACTTATGGGTTGACTTGGTTTTCCTTTAAAGAAAAAATAATTTCCTCTCATTAAAAAAATATTTGTTATTGTTTGCTATTTATTTATTCTTAGGAATAATTTCCTCTCATTAAAATCTTTATTTGAGTTCCTATTTATTTGTTCTTGTGAATTACTTTCCTTTTATTGAACCTGGTTAAGATTTAATCTCCTCAATTAACAAGGTATGATCACATGTTGACCAAGGTCAACACTTCACACTTATCCTTTGAGAATATGACTTAAATGAGGGAATACACCTTATGAAATTTAATACTATCTTATTAAGAAGTTAATATCATCAATTCATACAACATGAGATTTATTATATTAAGGTCATTACCTTATGTTGAATTTACTTGAGACAAAGATTTAAATGAGACCAATACATCTTATATGATTTAATAAATAGTTTGGAACAATTTAAACACTACTATACAAATGATTTACTAATCTTTAATTAGAACATATGGGTCTTGAAGACTAAGGTCCTTATCCCATGCATTTTAGATGCTACTTTGGTTTAAGATCCTTAAGAGAGCAAGTATGAGATTATGAAACAAAGGTCATCACATTGCTTTTTAGAGCACATGGGAAAGTTATTTAATTTAGGTGATATAGTTCATACAATTTAGTATTAATCATGGTAATGATTTAATATCCTCAAACCAAACATATGAGAACCTAAATTACCAGAGTCTCTACCTTATTTGGGAATTGTTTGTGACAAGATTTAAATGAGAGAAACACTCCCATATGATTTATTAATAGTTTTGGCCAATACTTTTGACTATAAATAGCCATATAGTCTTTTAATTAAACTAGGCCATGATCATTCAAAGTAGGCATGGCATATTTTTGCAGAAACAATTAATACAAGTGTAAGGTGATTTATAGGAGTTGGAATTAACTAAAAAGCATTTGTGGTTGATTTTTAATAATTATTCTAAGGCAGAAAAGTCCATGTCTTGTTTATTTTCCTATTTTAATTCTATAATGAATCTAGGATTCAATCCAGTGGCATGTTGTAGATAAAATTCTAAGCTTTCCAAATATATAAAATTTGTAAAATTTGGCCTAGTGAATTTGTAGTTATTAATTTTCTAACAAGGCATCTGAGAGACATTTGAATTAATTACATTAAATTGAAGTTGAGTATTTGGGCCAGCGCGGGAAACGAATTGGGCCAAAATGTTTAAAACACAGCAGGCCAGCCCAGTAACGCGTCAGCGCGCCACGGGCCAACTGACAGGGTGGGGCCTGCGTGTCAGTCACTCTTAATCACCGAAACGGTACCTGTGAGTGTGAGCCGCTGGATCAGAAGGAGATCTGACGGTGAGGTGTGTCGTCGTCGTCGACGAGATGCAGACGCGGGCACGGCGGAGGTAGGGGGTCGACGGCGAGCTGGGACTCCGGCGAGGGGCGGCGCTGGTGCTAGGCGGCGTTGTCGACGAAGAGGAGTCGCCTGGTACCGGTGGCGTCTCCAATGGTGGCCGAAATCGTCGTGTCGATCTGCGGCGGTCTCCGGCGATCAACGGAGCAATTGGAGCTATCTATGGCCTAATCGAAGGGGAGCTGGCGTTGAGGAGGTTCAGAAGAGGGAGTGGAGCAGGTTTGGTGTGGGAAGGGAAGGCTGAGGGGGTCGCTATTTATAGGGCGAAGTGGTGGCCGTGGCGGAGCGGCAGGTCGTCGATGGCGCCGGCGATCCAGGACGCGAAGGGGCAAGGGCATGGGCGCAGGAGGTAGGCGACGCCTAGGAGGTGCTAGAGCGCTTGATGGCTTTGCTAGGGGAGGACAGGAGCGTGCGGCGTCATCGTCGTCCTCGCAGTACCGGCGCGGCAGAGCTTGATGATGGCGTCGTCTACGGCGCCGGTGAGGGCCAATGGCGGTGTCCGTCGGTGTCCTGGTGAGGTGTGGAAGGCGCATGCGCAAGGAGAGAGAAGGAGGAGCTCGACAGCGACCAGGCGACGCGGGGTACTGGCGCGTCCAGGACGGTGCCCATGCGCGCTCTGGCGCGCCACGACCGGCATGGGCGCGTCTGGGCGCGTTGGGTTTTGGCCAATGTGGTGCTCGCGCGCGTTTGGGCCGTGCACCGTCATGATCAGCAAGTGTATGGGAGTGTACTGGACATGATCATAACCAGAGAGAAGGGCCAGAGAGAAGAGAGGGGTGGAGGTGGCCGGCATGGGCACGGCATGGAGGCAAGGGTGCATTTCCTCCATTTTCTCCATGGCTGCAGTACAGGAGAGGGTGCAAGGGAGGTACAAGAGCACTTATGAGCAATGATCAAGTGGGCTTTGGTCATGGACCAGAGGTTAATAGAGTGTATGTCAAATTGTGATTTATGCATGCAAGGTGTTTGAGAGAATGGCCGCAAGAACATTTTGGTCAAATTTTGGAATTCTTTTTGGTGTATCTCAATCATATAATTAAGGTGATATAATGGTGGTGGTGGTGATCATTTTGGTGGTGGTTTGCAAAGATTCAAAAAGTGAGGTAATCTACACTTTGATTCAAAGTCCCTACTTGTCTCCTTTATTCTGGTCAACCTAGTCAAAGTTAGCATGGGTGGTCAACATCAAAGTTGTTGACTTTGACATGGTCTTGGATGAGGTGTCAATGGTTGACCAAGTTTAGTTTAAGAAAGAATAAAACCAGAGGGGTAAAGTGAGGAACATGTTAAAAAGTGCACATATGACCATGATCATATGTGAGATGGTTTTGAGATTTATTTGGATTTGATTCTGGTTTCTTTGGTGCATTTGGGTTTGTTTAAGACATATAAGTATTTTAGAAACCAAAGATCAAGCAATGGTAGCCTTTGGTGAGGATTTGCAAAATTGACCTATGTGTATGTGAGTGAATAAATAGGATTTTCTCACCATTTGATTTCTTTCTATTTGATTTGTCTTTTCCTTATTCCAAGGTGATTCTTATTAGTTTAGAAACCTTTTACAAGCATTGAAACCATCTCAAAAGGTATAGTTCAAGGATTTGTAAAAATGGCCAATAAACACATAAGGGGTGATTTTCCATTTTTGTTTATTCTTCTATTTTGTTTCCCTTGCTCTACTTGAGCATGGGTTAGGATCAAATTAGTGTGAGCTTAAGTTTAGAGAAGGTTTCACACCATTTGGTCAAGGTAAAAAGGCATAAGGCAATAATTGGATAAATTGGTGATGTGCCACATATACCTCTATGCATAGATTGCATTAGATTGTTAATTTAATTTGGCTTGACCCTATTGAGGTTATTGAGTGTTGAGGTGGTATAGAGAGATGATCCAACCACTCACAACATGTCTTAGGGTTAAGATTCTCAAATCCACAACTTGACATTTTTGTCTCATATGCCTCTATGGCATTTTTAGTTTCTTTTTAATTTCTTGAGATTCAACTTGGGTTTGATGTAATAAGCACTAGGTAAGGTGCATGAAGGTGTTCTAAACTTCTAACCAAGTAGAAAAGTTTTAGAGTAAAGATTTACCAAAAATAACCATGGGCACATATGTCCCTTTCTTATTTAATTTCACTTCTTTTTATTCATTTTCTATTGGATGGTGAATAATGGAATGAGGCTTAGGGTTTAGTGAGGTTTAGTAGATGGTTTACCATTAGTGAGAAAATTAGGATGAGTGGTAATCAAGATTTGCCTACTAGTCTTTATGCCCACAGATGTCTTTTTATTTTATTTTTGGGTTTCTTCTTATTTGACCTAATGAGTAGTTGAAGTTAGGGTTTAGGGTGTTTGAAATTATGTTGAATGAAGTAATCAAACATTCATGGCAATAACACAAGTATTAAACTAGGTTACTATGTGTCTAACTAAATTTAATAAAAGTTTTTGTTGGTTCCAAAATTTGGTAATTGGAAAATTTCATTTTCTTTATTTTTAAATTTTTGGGGTGTTACAGTGTAACTGGTTATTCTTTGCCTTGGGATCAAATTGGTTATTGGGCAGTCAAAATTGTGACAGGTGTACCTGATGCCATTCCGGTAATAGGATCCCCTTTAGTGGAGTTATTACGTGGAAGTGCTAGTGTGGGTCAATCTACTTTGACTCGTTTTTATAGTTTACATACCTTTGTACTGCCTCTGCTTACTGCCGTATTTATGTTAATGCACTTTCCAATGATACGTAAGCAAGGTATTTCGGGTCCTTTATAGGGAAGGCATATCATAAAGAATTAAAATTATCATTTATATAATATAGGGTAGGTTGTGGTATTTCATTGCTACAAACATGGGTTATTGTAAAATAACACATGTCATTTGGATACTTCTTTTCAACTCCGAAGTATTTTGATACAATACAACATAGTTGAAGTTAATTTTACGAAATAAAAAAAGGCGGATTATGGGAGTGTGTGACTTGAATTATCCATTTGGCCATTTAAATAAAGAATCATTTGCGAAGAAGTAGTTGTTTATTGTTGTTTTCTCCGTTGATGCCTAGTTACAAGTTTCAACTTCGTTATCACAAATTTAAATTCAAGATTCTATTTGTTGTAGTTTTTAGAATTGATAATAAGATATCTTTAGCGGCTCGACACAAATAGATATTTTGTATTTGTTTTAGTCTGCATGGATAAGAATTGAGTCTGCATCGGTTCTACGGCCGAACGTCACCGGCCCGACCGCGCGATTTTTGGACCACCACCCTAAAAAGATAGAGATGATAACCTAGAGGGAGGTGAATAGATTCTACAAATTTTCTTTGATTTCTTTTACAAGTTTAGGCTTTGCGGAATAGAAAGTGAGCCTAATGCAAACTAGATGAGGCAACCTGACGAGGGTGCTCCTCGCAATACCCACAATGAGGAGCTTAGGGTTGACAGAATCCTGCAAGCTAGCATGAGACATCGGATACCAAACAAACGGGGAGAGAGATTTATCCAGGTTCGGGGCTCTCGATGAGGTAAAACCTCTACTTCCTGCTTGTTTGATCTTGATTATCGAATATATCGGGTTACAATGGGGTAGCCGATAGGCTGCTATGGTCGACTCGCCGAGAGGCAAGGATTCTAGGGTTTGTGCTCTAAGTTGCGGTGGTTCTACGTATTGTTGTTCTGTCCTTCGACAAGCCCTTGATACGTCTCCAACGTATCGATAATTTCTTATGTTCCATGCCACTTTATTGATGATACCTACATGTTTTATGCACATTATATGTCATATTTATGCATTTTCTGGAACTAACCTATTAACAAGATGCCGAAGAGCCATTGTTGTTTTCTGTTTTTGGTTTCAGAAATCCTAGTAAAGAAATATTCTCGAATTGGACGAAACTTTCGCCCATGGTCCTATTTTTGCACGAAGCTTCCAAGACCGAAGACCTAACGAAGTGGGGCCACGAGGTGGCCGAGGCTAGGCCGGCGCCCGTGCCCGGCCGCGCCGACCTGCCCCCGGGCCCCTCGTGTGGCCCCCGCGTTGACCTTCCGCCTACTTAAAGCCTCCGTCGCGAAACCCCCCACCGAGAGCCACGATACGGAAAACTTGAGACGCCGCCGCCGCGAATCCCATCTCGGGGATTCTGGAGATCGCGCACCCGCCGGAGAGGGGATTCATCTCCCGAGGACTCTTCATCGCCATGATCGCCTCCGGAGTGATGAGTGAGTAGTTCACCCCTTGACCATGGGTCCATAGCAGTAGCTAGATGGTCGTCTTCTCCTTGTTGTGCTTCATTGTTAGATCTTGTGAGCTGCCTAACATGATCAAGATCATCTATATGTAATTCTATATGTTGTGTTTGTCGGATCCGATGGATAGAGAGTACTATGATTATGGTGATTATCAATCTATTGTTCATGTGTTGTTTATGATCTTGCATGCTCTCCGTTATTAGTAGAGGCTCTGGCCAAGTTTTTACTCTTAACTCCAAGAGGGAGTAATTATGCTCGATAGTGGGTTCATGCCTTCATTGATACCTGGGACAGTGACAGAAAGTTCTAAGGTTGTGATGTGCTGTTGCCACTAGGGATAAAACATTGATGCTATGTCTAAGGATGTAGTTATTGATTACATTACGCACCATACTTAATGCAATTGTCCGTTGCTTTGCAACTTAATACCGGAGGGGGTTCGGATGATAACCTGAAGGTGGACTTTTTAGGCATAGATGCAGTTGGATGGCGGTCTATGTACTTTGTCGTAATGCCCAATTAAATCTCACTATATTTACCATGTCATGTATATGCATTATTATGCCTTTCTCTATTTGTCAATTGCCCGACTGTAATTTGTTCACCCAACATGCTTTATCTTATGGGAGAGACACCTCTAGTGAACTGTGGACCCCGGTCCTATTCTTTACATAGCATACAATTTACTTGTTTTACTGTTTTCTTTGCAAACATCTTCCACTCGATACGTTTAATCCTTTGTTACAGCAAGCCGGTGAGATTGACAACCTCACTGTTTCGTTGGGGCAAAGTACTTTGGTTGTGTTGTGCAGGTTCCTAGTTGGCGCCGGAATCCGTGGTGTTGCGCCGCATCACATTTCGCGACCATCAACCTTCAACGTGCTTCTTGGCTCCTCCTGGTTCGATTAAACCTTGGTTTCTTTGAGGGAAACTTGCTACCGTGCGCATCATACCTTCCTCTTGGGGTTCCCAACGAACGTGTGAGTTACACGCCATCAAGCTCTTTTTCCGGCGCCGTTGCCGGGGAGATCAAGACACGCTGCAAGGGGAGTCTCCACTTCTCAATCTCTTTACTTTGTTTTTGTCTTGCTTTATTTTATTTACTACTTTGTTTGCTGCACTAAATCAAAATACAAAAAAATTAGTTGCTAGTTTTACTTTATTTGCTATCTTGTTTGCTATATCAAAAACACAAAAATTAGTTACTTGCATTTACTCTATCTAGTTTGTTTTATTTTATTGCTACTAAAATGAGTAATCCTGAAGTTGAAGTTCGTTCTTTTAAGCAACAAGGTGGAGAAAGTTTTAAAGATGCTTGGTATAGAATTAGTAATGCTCATCAAAGGTGCATTAAGAAACACTCCACCACTATCCTTCTTAGGAACTTTTATGTTGGTTTATCTAGTTGGAATAGATATGTTCTTGATACTCTTTCGGGAGGTAATTTCCTAGGTACTCCCGCTTTAGAAGCTAGTTGCATCATTGAGAGTCTAGTTGGAATACCACCTGTTAATGAAGTTAAAATTGAAATCTCTCTTGAAGATGTTATGAAAAAATTGGAAACCATAGAGAAAAATTTTCCAAGTGTTGAAGCTAAATTGGGAATGTTATTTGACAAAACTTATGAACTTGATAAATCCTTAGGAGGAATTAATGAAAGAATTAGTATCCTAGGAACTTGTGTTGTCCATGATAATCAAACCAATAGGATTGATGAGCTTGAAAAAGCTATGGGAACCTTGGGTTCAACCTTTTCTTCTCTCAAGTGTAATGAGAAAGCTTATGTGGGTAAAGAGCAAAAATTCATGTACGCCTCTAAGGTGCCTAAACAAAAGAATTATTATAGGCCTAAAATTGTTAAAACCCTTAGCACTACCATAGAAAATCTAGATAATGGAACACCTAAAGTACCCCCTGCAACAAGTTGTGTTTGCATGAAGAATAATAATGTTGATGCTTCTACTCTCGATGTTACTTGATTTGCACTTTCTGCGCCTAGCTGAAAGGCGTTAAAGAAAAGCGCTTATGGGAGACAACCCATGTTTTTACCTACAGCAATTTTTTGTTTTATTGAGTCTTGGAAGTTGTTTACTACTGTAGCAACCTCTCCTTATCATGTTTTTGTGCCAAGTAAAGTTTCTATGTCAAAGTTGATGTTATATTTGGGATCGCTGCACAGAAACAGCATTGCTGTCTGTCACGAATCTGGGCATAATTCTCTGTAGAAAATTCGAAAAATCTGCCAATTTACGAGCGTGATCCTCAGATATATACGCAACTTTCATTTTTGAGTTTTTCCATTTGAGCAAGTCTGGTGCCATTTATAAATTCGTCTTTACGGACTGTTCTGTTTTTGACAGATTCTGCCTTTTATTTCGCATTGCCTCTTTTGCTATGTTGGATTTATTTCTTTGATCCATTAATGTCCAGTAGCATTATGCAATGTCCAGAAGTGAAAAGAATGATTGTGTCACCTCTGAATGAGTGAATTATTAATGATGCACTAACCCTCTAATGAGTTTGCTTGAAGTTTGGTGTGAAGGAAGTTTTCAAGGGTCAAGAGAGGAGAATGATATACTAAGATCAAGAGGAGTGAAAGCTCTAAGCTTGGGGATGCCCCCGTGGTTCATCCCTGCATATTTTAAGAAGACTCAAGCGTCTTAAGCTTGGGGATGCCCAAGGCATCCCCTTCTTCATCGACAACATCATCAGGTTCCTCCCCTGAAACTATATTTTTATTCAGTCACATCTTGTGTTCTTTACTTGGAGCGTCGTTTGTTTTCGTTTTTGTTTTTGTTTGAATAAGATGGATCCTAGCATTCACTTTGTGGAGAGAGACACGCTCCGCTGTTGCATATGGACACATGTGTCCTTAGGCTTTACTCATAATGTTCAAGGCGAAGTTTCTTCTTCGTTAATTTGTTATATGGTTGGAATTGGAAAATGCTACATGTAGTAATTCTAAAAATGTCTTGGATAATGTGATACTTGGCAATTGTTGTGCTCATGTTTAAGCTCTTGCATCATATGCTTTGCACCCATTAATGAAGAAATACATAGAGCTTGCTAAAATTTGATTTGCATATTTGGTTTCTCTAAGGTCTAGATAATATCTAGTATTGAGTTTTGAACAACAAGGAAGACAGGTAGAGTCTTATAATGTTTACAATATGTCTTTTATGTGAGTTTTGCTGCACTTGTTCATCCTTGAGTTTGCTTCAAATAACCTTGCTAGCCTAAACCTTGTATCGAGAGGGAATACTTCTCATGCATCCAAAATCCTTGAGCCAACCACTATGCCATTTGTGTCCACTATACCTACCTACTACATGGTATTTACCCGCCATTCCAAAGTAAATTGCTTGAGTGCTACCTTTAAAATTCCATCATTCGCCTTTGCAATATATAGCTCATGGGACAAAATAGCCTTAAAACTATCGTAGTATTGAATATGTACTTATGCACTTTATATTTTATTAAGTTGCTTGTTGTGCGATAACCATGTTTCTGGGGAACGCCATCAACCATTGTTGAATATCATGTGAGTTGCTATGCATGTCCGTCTTGTCTGAAGGTCTATCATTTTAGTGGTTGGAGCATGCAAAATTGTTAGAGAAGAACATTGGGCCGCTAACTAAAGCCATGAATCATGGTGGAAGTTTCAGTTTTGGACATATATCCTCAATCTCATATGAGAATAATAACTTTGCTACATGCTTATGCATTAAAGAGGAGTCCATTATCTGTTGTCCATGTTGTCCCGGTATGGATGTCTAAGTTGAGAATAATCAAAAGCGAGAAATCCGAAATGCGAGCATTCTCCTTAGACCTTTGTACAGGCGGCATGGAGGTACCCCTTTGTGACACTTGGTTGAAACATGGCATGCAAAGATCCGGTAGTCCAAGTTAAGTAGGACAAGGTGCGGGCACTATTAGTATACTATGCGTGAGGCTTGCAACTTGTAAGATATAATTTTCATAACTCATATGCTTTATTACTACCGTTGACAAAATTGTTTCATGTTTTCAAAATAAAAGCTCTAGCACAAATACAGCAATCGATGCTTTCCTCTTGAAGGACCATTCTTTTACTTTTATTGTTGAGTCAGTTTACCTATCTCCTTCCACCTTAAGAAGCAAACACTTGTGTGAACTGTGCATTGATTCCTACATACTTGCATATTGCACTTGTTATATTACTTTATGTTGACAATATCTATGAGATATACATGTTACAAGTTGAAAGCAACCGCTGAAACTTAATCTTCTTATGTGTTGCTTCAACACCTTTACTTTGATTTATTGCTTTACGAGTTAACTCTTATGCAAGACTTATTGATGCTTGTCTTGAAGTACTATTCATGAAAAGTCTTTGCTATATGATTCAGTTGTTTACTCATGTCATTACCTTTGCTTTGATCGCTGCATTCATTACATATGTTTACAAATAGTATGATCAAGATTATGATGGCATGTCACTTCAGAAATTATCTTTGTTATCGTTTTACCTGCTCGGGACGAGCAGAACTAAGCTTGGGGATGCTGATACGTCTCCAACGTATCGATAATTTCTTATGTTCCATGCCACTTTATTGATGATACCTACATGTTTTATGCACATTATATGTCATATTTATGCATTTTCTGAACTAACCTATTAACAAGATGCCGAAGAGCCAGTTGCTGTTTTCTCTGTTTTTGGTTTCAAATCCTAGTAAAGAAATATTCTCGGAATTGGACGAAACTTTCGCCCAGGGTCCTATTTTTGCACGAAGCTTCCAGAAGACCGAAGACCTAACGAAGTGGGCCACGAGGTGGCCGAGGCAGGCCGGCGCGGCCCAGCCCGGCCGCGCCGACCGCCCCCGGGCCCCTCGTGTGGCCCCCGCGTTGACCTTCCGCCTACTTAAAGCCTCCGTCGCAAAACCCCCAGACCGAGAGCCACGATACGGAAAACCTTGAGACGCGCCGCGAAATCCCATCTCTGGGATTCTGAGATCGCCTCCGCACCGCCGGAGAGGGGATTCATCTCCCGAGGACTCTTCATCGCCATGATCGCCTCCGGAGTGATGATGAGAGTAGTTCACCCGGACCATGGGTCCATAGCAGTAGCTAGATGGTCGTCTTCTCCTTGTTGTGCTTCATTGTTAGATCTTGTGAGCTGCCTAACATGATCAAGATCATCTATATGTAATTCTATATGTTGTGTTTGTCGGGATCCGATGGATAGAGAGTACTATGATTATGGTGATTATCAATCTATTGTTCATGTGTTGTTTATGATCTTGCATGCTCTCCGTTATTAGTAGAGGCTCTGGCCAAGTTTTTACTCTTAACTCCAAGAGGGAGTAATTATGCTCGATAGTGGGTTCATGCCTTCATTGATACCTGGGACAGTGACAGAAAGTTCTAAGGTTGTGATGTGCTGTTGCCACTAGGGATAAAACATTGATGCTATGTCTAAGGATGTAGTTATTGATTACATTACGCACCATACTTAATGCAATTGTCTGCTTTGCAACTTAATACTGGAGGGGGTTCGGACGATAACCTGAAGGTGGACTTTTTAGGCATAGATGCAGCTGGATGGCGGTCTATGTACTTTGTCGTAATGCCCAATTAAATCTCACTATATTTACCATGTCATGTATATGCATTATTATGCCTTTCTCTATTTGTCAATTGCCCGACTGTAATTTGTTCACCCAACATGCTTTATCTTATGGGAGAGACACCTCTAGTGAACTGTGGACCCCGGTCCTATTCTTTACATAGCATACAATTTACTTGTTTTACTGTTTTCTTTGCAAACATCTTCCACTCGATACGTTTAATCCTTTGTTACAGAAGCCGGTGAGATTGACAACCTCACTGCTTCGTTGGGGCAAAGTACTTTGGTTGTGGTTCCTAGTTGGCGCCGGAATCCCTGGTGTTGCGCCGCATCACATTTCGCGACCATCAACCTTCAACGTGCTTCTTGGCTCCTCCTGGTTCGATTAAACCTTGGTTTCTTTCTGAGGGAAAACTTGCTACTCGTGCGCATCATACCTTCCTCTTGGGGTTCCCAACGAACGTGTGAGTTACACGCCATCAGCCCTCTCCTGACTTTATATAGCAGGCCAGGTCCCGAGAGTCCTATCCGAACTCGACTAGGTTACAATGAAATCTATTCTAGTCTTTCCTTTAACGATGCCTTCTTTCCTGGTCCATCAAGAATTCGTCTTCTGGTAGGTATCCTTTGTTGGAATTCGTCTTCTGGATTTCCCAAACGCCACAAAGGCTCACATTCTTCTCGGAGCATATCTCACGAAGGAATAGCTCGCTCACTCGTGGTAGACTTTAAAGGTTGTCTCCAAACCCTCACAAACTTCTTCTTGGAGAAAATCCACAACCCGGATGCTTCCGAGCGATCCTAGCCGCCTAGGGTTTCCACAAACCCAAGAGTAACAAGCTTGCTCGATGAACTCAAGGGGAATGAGATTTGGCTTGGTGGAAACGTAGATCGGGACCTCTTCTTGAGTTCTACCAAATAGATTTGGTTTTGGGTGGGTAGAAAGAGAGATCCAAGCTTTTTGGTGTTTCAACAATGGTGTGTGTGTGTGTGTGTGTGTGTGTGAGCACAACGATGTCGGTGCGCAGGTCTGCTCGCCGGTTATCAAGTTTCGGGCCAACCTATCTCCGAGCTCCCAATGAGGATGACACCAAACGATTGATGGAGATAAATGAGAAAAGAGGTTGGCCGGGCATGCTTGGTAGTCTTGATTGTATGCATTGGACATGGAAGAATTGTCCAAAGGCATGGCATGGACAGTACTGTGGCAAGAGCAAAGATGCAACCATTGTACTTGAGGCCGTTGCATCACAAGATTTGTGGATTTGGCACTGTTTTTTTGGTTTGCCGGGGACACTCAATGACATCAACGTGCTGCAAAGATCCCCTTTATTTGCAAATTAGCAAATGGGGAAGCACCCACTTGCAACTACAAGGTCATGAACAATGAGTACACAATGGGATATTACCTAGCCGATGGCATCTATCCGGATTGGGCAACTTTTGTTAAGTCTGTCAAGGATCCCCAAGATAGAATAGAAGCTGAATTTTTCAAAGCTCAAGAAGCAGCTCGCAAGGACATTGAGAGAACTTTTGCTTTGCAAGTAAGTTTTGCCATTGTTCGTGGCCCAGCCCGATTTTGGGACAAAAAACCCTTGTCAACATCATGACATGTTGTGTGATTCTTCACAACATGATCATCGAGGATGAAAGAGAGTTGAGCTTGCCCTGCTTCTATGACAACGTTGGCACCCGAGTGGAACCCCAACGCAATCCGGATCGCATTGAAGCTTTCCTTGAAACTCATCGGCAGATTGAGAATGCCAGTACCCATGCCCAGCTCGTTTATGATCTGAAAATGCACCACTGGCAGCGACATGGCCGTCGCCTTTGATCCTACCATTTCATTTATTTTTTTGTCACATGTATTATTGTTGAGACATTTGTTCATTTGTCCAATTTTTCCGAGAACTATTGTAATTTGGTTGAGACATTTTTCATTTGTTCAATTTTTCCAAAACTGTTGTAATAATTTGGTTCAGACTCTTGTTTATGTGTTGTAATAATTTGAATGATTATTTAATTAATTATGATCGATTGTTATATGTCTTGCCTATGAATTCTATTAAAAACCCTGCCTTTACGGGCTCGGAAGCCGTTGGGGCAGAACAGAGCCCGTTTGCGGGTTCTGTTCTGCGCCTGCCAAAAACTATAAAACAGTGTACTGTTTTATAGTTTTGGTTTGCGGGCTCTGTACACTGTTTTATAGTTTTGTTTTGCGGGTTCTGTTCTGCGCCTGCCATTTTACGATCCGTAAATACAAGTTCAGTGAACTAAATTTCGGATTTTTAGTTCGCGTTTTAACGGCCTCTACCAGGTGCCTAGTTAAAAAAGAAGAGTAAAAGGGTGGGTTAATTAGATATATGCCACTCCAATTCATGCCTATTCGAAAAATGCCACTCCAATTCTCAAACTTCGAAATATGCCACTTCAATTTTTCTATACGTTGATAAATGCCACTTTAGTGATTTGGCCTCGTTTTTGTTTAGAAATTGTGTACCGTATTTTCCCCTGGACAAATTGGCCCCTGATCCCAAATGTGACTAAACCAACAAAACAACCCAGTTCATCCTCTCCACTCTCACTCCCGTTCCCTCCTCTGAACACGTTTCTTCCTTTGCTGTTGCTCAAACAAGAGCATGACGAGGAGCTGCTCTCCATGCCATGCCGGCGGCGCTGCTGCAGGGAGCCGGCGAACGCAAACGACAGCTCTGCAGGAAGGAAGGCTATGAGGAACATGGGAAAGACGAAAGGCAGAGGCGCTCCTGCAGGGGCACATCGAAGAAGCTCCAGTTTGGGACGGGGCAGATATTGTACCAATGAGGAAAGGCGCGTCGACAGCGGAGGGCTGTAGGGAGGCACGAAGATGGGTGGAGGTGGGGGCGCCGACGGGGAAGGCTGTGGCGGCGGCGCCCGCGGCGCCCTGAGTTCTTCGACATTGTGGTCGAACCAGAGAAAGAACGGCCTTGGATGTACTAGATGGGATAAGGATGTGGGTCCAGGGGTAGTTTCGTCCAGGAGAAAATACAGTGACCGTTTTTCTACCAAAAAGGAGCTCAAATGTGTAGAATGGCATTTATCAACGTATGGAAGAATTGGAGTGGCATATTTCGAAGTTTAAGAATTGGAGTGGCATTTTTCGAAGTTTGAGAATTGGAGTGGCATTTTTCGAATTGGCAGTGCAATGACATATATCTAATTAACCCTAAAAGGGTGCGCAACGGTGGCTTGATGGCGTGCGCCACGGTGGCTTGAGTTTTTGCGGAAAACCCCCTCCTAAAATTTCTTATTCGTTTCTGGGTATTTAGTCCCTCGTGGGAGTCGGTTTCCTAACAAATTGCTCCGGAAGGCTCTCGAGTGTTCTAGAACAAACTCGATCTCCTCCATTCCGATTCCAGTTCTCAAACACCCCCAAATCGAGCGCCCAGGCCGAGCTCACCACCGCCGACTCCGACCAAATCCAACCGACGCCGCCGGCGACGACGGTGTCAGGAACATCGGATCCCCTTCCCCATCTACAACTCGCGGACTAGTTCGCTTCCCCTGCTCACCATGGCGCGCAGCGACGACGAGGCCAAGCGACCGAAGCTTGCCGACGTCGGCGCCGAGACGGACCACTTCAGCGCCCTGCCCGACGACCTTCTCATCAGCATCCTCGTGAAGCTCCGCGACGCCGCCGCCGCATGCAAGACCAGCGTCCTCGCCCGCCGCTGGCTCGGCCTCTGGGCGCAACTCCCGGAGCTCCATTTCCTCCACGCCGACCCCGACCACATACGCGACGCCCTCAATGCCTACAGAGGGCCGGAGCTCCTCCTGCTCAGCGTCGTCGCGGAGGACGCCTCTCCCGAATCCGTCTCGGCCTGGCTTCCCATCGCCGCGCGGCGCGTCTCCGGCGCGCTGCGGTTCCAGAACTCGCCGTCGCCGCAGAGGGGGGACGACTACGACGACGACGACCTGGCGCTCCCGTGCTTCGGGACCGCCGTCGAAATCTTGCTGAATCTACAGGTTCTCAGGCTCGCCTTGCCGGCTAACGGTGTCTTCGCCCGGCTCACCAAACTCTACCTGTTCGGCCTCCGGCTGCGAGGTCCGCCGTGTGGGCTCGGCGATGCCGTCTCGTCACCGCGCTCGCCATGCTTGAAGTTTCTCTCCGTTATTGAAGTCTGGGTTCTCGACGACCTCACCATCCACTCCGAGTCTCTTGAGTACCTGCTGCTGGAGGAGCTGCCCGAATTGCAGCATCTCGTTGTCAAGGCGCCAGCTCTCCGAGAGTTGGCAGTGCACAATTGCTTGGACAATGCTTTAACTTCTACTCGACTAGTTGCCGACATCTCAGCTCCTGTGCTGGAGTTGCTCATGTGGCCGACTCTCTGTAATCCAAGATCCGTGCAGCTTGGCGAGATGCCACACCTACGATTGCTTGCCATCGCATCTTTCCAAGTATATGGACAAGACAACTCTCCTGCGATGATGAATCGCCATCTTGTGGCTGTCTTGCGGCGCTTCCAAAGCCTCAAAAGACTTACTCTCAGTCTTACATATCCACCGGTGAGTTCATCTCTAACTTAGTCATCATTTCTGAGTACTAGCAATTCAATAGACTAATGCATGGAGTTCAAGCATAAATGATACAGTATGTCTATTCAGAAAGCCATACAACATTCTCACTTGTTTTACATGGCTTATTAGTGCACCTCCTCCAGAGAAGAATGTAGCTACAGAACTTGATCACTACCCTTGAATGCCCCGCAAGCACAAACCCACAAACACACACACGGGGACTTGCAATAAATGTAATATATCCTCTGTCTTTATCAAACTCCTATGCATAATAACCTTCTGTACCGGCCAACCTGCAGGACATACGTACCTACAGATTCTTGATGGGAGGAATGGAAAGCCTTCCTGACATTACGTTCTTGGCTCTTCACGTAACATCAATGCAACATTCCTTTGGAGCCAGCTTATTCCAAGTTTTGAGGATGTGTACTTCCATAAGAGTCCTGCATCTTTATTTTGATGTCAAGCCTGAATGGCAGATGGTGCGTTTTTCATGTTTCTTAGTTTGTTTATGTAATGTTGTGCTTTCAGGAATGCCGCCTGCAACAATCTTTGAATTTTCACGTTTCGAGGCACGCCTAGGCTTTAGATGCCCTTCGTCTTGTCCTGGTCTCCTTCATCAGCAAATCTTAGCATCTTAGATATGGGTTATTCATCGCACCATACCTGAGGAGTTACGTACTTCTATTCTATTCTAAGTAGAGTTGTTGGTTTGTGCATCTGCGCGGGCATGATGCTTAAATTCATTCGTAAAAATGCTTTGCCTACTATTTAGATGTAATTTGTCTCGGTCTTTTTACAGCAAATCCCTAGTTTCAGTAATATTAATGAACTTCCAATATTATAACCCAATGTCTGCATTTCAATTGATGCACCATCTTTGCACCAAATCTGCACAATAAATTCCTATTTTCTTTGCAATGTAAACAAAAAGGTAAGTTCCATCTCATATGCATATTTTGCTTTAATCGTTCTCTTGCTAGCAAGTGCTTTAGTTACACTGTTAGTAATGGGCAATGGGACAGTTGACTAGAAGTTAAACGGCGGCCCATATTACTTTCTTGGGCGTCATCTCTATAGTATGTTGAAAGTGTGCTTAAAGTACCAAGCAAGAACTTTATTTCGAATCAAATAGTCTTGCATTTACCATGACACTTAATAATCAGAATATATGGCAAGTTAATTATGTGGTGGTGTTAACAGAAGTCCCACTATTTTATCGTGATAACTTAGCTGGATGTCGCCCACTAACCAGCCTATGCCATTGTGAGCAATATTGCTTGATATATCGTTAAATTATCTTATTATGTGTTAGGAGTATTATATTTGTAAGCTATAAGCTGACAAAATAGGAAATGCTATCTAGATGTATGCCTGCACATCAATTTTAATATTATATACTGTTTCAAAATTTCCTGTCTTCCGCATTTATGAACTACAAATAATAGTACTGAAACTAATATTACTGAAAGTATATAATATGACTAGATGTAATTTATTACCTCAACTACAAATAACTTACCCACAAGTGGAATATCGCGGCATGAGCAACATGTACTATGATAGGCTTTGAGATTCTTTTTCTAAGTATTAGGCTAGACAGATGATCGATTTTGACCTATCAGGCGCTTTTCCAAAGGAAAGCCTTCTCTGCTCCTTCATCATCAGATGATTCTTCAATTAAAGCATCATTAATTGATTGTGGTTCTTCTTCCGTTGCAACTCAATATTAGTTGCAGAAACAATATCCTGGAGTAAACTAATCCTGCTCAAGGCACTGGCACCAATATATTTCTTGTTGTGCACTGGCCATGCCTCAGCGGAATTGTAGTTGAAATCAAAACTACCCTCTGTTCCAAAAAAAACTCTTCTACGGCAAGTTGTACTTTATTAGTGTACCTCTGCAACAATCGGATGCTTCTGTCATTCTTGTAGATGACATATCTCAAAGTATTGAGTCAATTTGGCGGTTCATTTGTGCTAGTTTCACCAAACGAAATCAGTTAATCTGAACACTCATGTGCCCCTTGTTTCAGGAAGAAACTGTGTGCCTATCAGATTGCATTTGTGATGAGCCACAGGAGTGGAAAACCGAGGAACTGGTGCTGGACGGCCTCGAGGAAGTTGAAATCTTCGACTTTGGAGGAACTGAACATGAAGTTGCTGTCGTGAAACCGCTATTCTGTTGGGCAACGGTGCTGAAGAGGATGAAAGTAAATTTACTTTACTCAGTGACTGAAAGCAGAGGTGGAGAGCTCCGCAATTTGTTTCTAAGCTTCTGTAGGCCAGAAATACTTCTGGAAATTAGGAGGCGTGGAAGATTATTTTGATGTCTATGCTCAAGAGCCAGAAGACTAAGCCATCGAATTTCGTCTCTGTGTACTGGTCGTCAGCTGGAGCAGCGTATGTGAGACTAGACTCTAGACCCTCTAGTGCCTTGCTTGTATGATGGAGACACAACACTGGAGTGTTCTGTAAGTTGGTGATTTCAGCTGCAGGTATGATCCCTATAGCAAATATTGGTACCAAAACATAGACATCAGGCTATGATGCACTGATCTGTAGATTGTTATGTTGACGTTCTGTTTGCATTGAATGGTGTGAAATGTGTACATTGGTTCCAGGTGTTGTGTGACACGCATAGTGGCCTATCAAAACCAGGTCCAGTGGGATCCCTGCTGCTGTGATGCCGAAATAATGAACTGCAATGTTTCAGCTGGAAACTTTTATTTAGGATATACTTCTGGTCTGTAAAAGGACATGTCTGACACACCAATAGCGCTTCTTTACTAGTACGTGAAGAATTGTGGTATCTGCAGTAGACAAAACGATTTCTTGATTTAGCTCTCTTTGGACACAAAAGTGAAGAACGCTCTGTAAGCTAAAGCGAATTAATTCTCCTGTATTATTCTTCCGTCTGATGATTTTTGATAGGACAAATATGAAGCAAGTTTTGGTGTATGAATCTTTTGCCTCCATCCAACTGGACTAGGCTGCGCCAGAACTCCGCCCCGGAACTCTTGTCTTGGCCAACTCGGAACCCATCTCTCTATCCGTTTTCAAGTGCTGGACTGAAAAGGAAACAGGTTCTGCTGCTATTTGCAAGTCGATCTTGGACTTGGACTCAACAGGATGTTAGAGTATATAACCGTATTGTATTTGCATAGATATACGGTTGTATATGTGTAGTTTTTTTTTTTTTGAACAAGAGGCGCCAGAGGCGCCAAATTTTCATCCAGCTCAATTGCAAAGTACAGCGTGAATTACAAAGTCCTGGCAAACAAAATTTTGCAAGGTTGAGATAGCAGGACATGGAGAAAGCATGAGCTGAACGTACACAGCTGTAGATAGGCTGACTTAGGTCCTGCCTAAGAACCTGATGAGCATAGTTATGGGCAACAAAATTTAAGTTTCTCCGAATATGAAACACCTGGGCTTGCGACCTGTGTGTAGCATTGAAGAAATCTGCAAGCATATGCCTCAGCATCCCAATGTAGAAGAGCATGATCAATTGTTCTGCTTGCCGCCACCTTAGCAAGGACCTGATTGTCAGTTAGGAATGTAGGCTTGTTGATCTGCAACCGTTCAGCAAGTTTCGCCGCGAGTAGCAGCGCTTTTGCTTCGGCTTGCAGGGCTGATGGCAGCAGAGTAGTGGAGGCTTGGATCATCACGTTGAAGCTCTGACCATTTGTCTCATACTGGAGAAATACTCCAATTCCTGTCACCGTGGAACCTGCAGCAGCTGGGGTTTTGTTGCATTTCCATGAAGCATCAGCATACACTCTTGCACCTGAAATAAGCAGGCCAGACCGAAGTGTGCAGCCCTGATGTGGGATGGAAGCAGACTCCAAAGTGTGCTGAGAGGGTACCTGGACTTGTTGCTGCATCTGCAATGTTGAGATACATATCTTGTATATCCGGATGTGTATCCTCTGTTGAGATACATATCTTGTATATCCGGATGTGTATCCTCTATAGTTATTGTATAGCGATACATATCTTTGTATTTACTATTGGGCCCGCCTCCTTCCTTGTATAGTCGAGGACGTGGCCTATATATGTACCGCCATGTGCATCCGATCAATACATCGAGCATTGCATCTCATTCTACATGGTATCAGACACCTCCTAGATCCTAAACCCTACCCGCGCGCCGCCTCTCTTCCCCGTGCGCCGCCCCTCCTCCTCCCCACCCCTAAACCCTAGCCGAGCCGCCTCCCTCCCCAGCCGCGCGCCGCCTCCCCTTCCCCACCATGTCCACCCCTAGCTCCAACCCCTTCGCCGACTCCTCCATCCCCGACCCCAGCCAGCTCCGCGCCGTCGCCATCAACGACCATGTCCCCGTCAAGCTGTCCACCACCGCCGCCAACTACCTCGCCTGGAAGACGTACTTCTACCTCCTCTTCCGCGAGTACAACCTGCGCGATCACATCGACGGCACCGCCGACCTCCTCGCCCGCGACTCCGACTGGCTGGCCATCGACGCCACCATCATCCGCTGGCTCTTCCTCACCGTCTCGCCGGACATCTTCCAGACCGTCGTTCGGGAAGGCGATGATGCCCGCACGGTGTGGGGAAAGATCAACGGCCTCTTCACCAATAACAAGCTCCAACGTGTTGTCTTTTTGCAGCAGGAATTCTTCGGCACACCCCAGGGCGATCAAACCTTGGACGCCTACTGCCTGCGCCTCAAGGCTATCTCCGACGAGCTCCAGGACCTTGGGTTCCGGATTGGCGACGAGCTCCTCCTCTCCACCCTCACCGCCGGCCTCAGCGAGGATCTCGGCAACGCCGCCTCCAACCTCACCCTCATGTCCAACCCGACGTTCGAGCGAGCGGTCGACTACCTCCGGCTGGAGGAGCGCCGGCTGAAGGGTGTGCGCACCCGGGCGGTTCACACCGCTCTATGGGCCAGCGGCAACAGCGTTCTTCCTCATGGCGGAGGAGCTCCACCAGCGCCCACCCCCGCCCCTCCACACCCTGCGCCTCAGCCGCACCAACACCAAGGAGGAGGGGGCGGTGGCCGTGGTCGTCGCCGTGGCCGTGGTGGTGGCCGTGGCGGTGGCAACAACGGCGGCCCCGGCATCGTCGGTCCGCGCCCCGGGTACTCCCACCCCACTCCGCCGTGGGCGGGCGGACACAACCCCTGGACGGGGGTCGTGCACGCCTACACCATGCCCGTTCCGCGCCCCCCGTCCCCGGCACCGTCGGCCCCCGTCCGCCGACGCACCAGGCCTTCATCGCCGCGCCACCGCAGGCTCCCGCCGGCCTGCCCTACGCTCCCGTCTACGGCGGCATGATGCCGCAGGCACCGCCGGCCCACTGGGACCCCGCGCTGTACACCGCCCTTCAGCACGCCCCCTCGCCGGGCGCTTACTCTGGCGGTGGCGACTGGTTCATGGACACCGGAGCCTCCGCACACATGGCTGCTCACCCGGGTAACCTTTCCACTTCATCTCCGACATCCACTTCCTCTCGCATCATCGTCGGTAACGGTGCTGGTCTTCCCATCTCCCATATTGGTTCCACTCCTTTTCCTTCTAATTCCACACCATTGTCTCTTAATAATGTCTTAGTTTCGCCACATCTTGTTCAGAATTTAGTTTCCGTCAAAACTCTTTCTCGTGATAACTCTGTAACTGTGGAATTTGACGCGTTTGGTTTTTCTGTAAAGGACGCCCGTACCCGGATGGTTTTGCACCGCTGTGAGAGTCCCGGCGACCTCTACCCCGTTCAGCCGTCCTCCTCCACTCACGCTGCACCTCGGGCGCTCTCCGCCGGCGTCGACCTTTGGCACGCTCGCCTTGGCCATCCCAGCTCCACCTCGCTCCGCCACATCATGAGAGGCTTTTCTTTTTCATGTAATAAACTGGCGGCTCACTCCTGTGATGCCTGCCGACTAGGCAAACATGTTCGGCTTCCTTTTAGTACTTCATCCACAGTTGCATCTTTTCCTTTTCAATTACTTCATAGTGATGTATGGACGTCCCCTCTACCAAGTCATTCTGGTTTTCTTTATTATCTCGTTATTCTTGATGATTTTTCTCATTTTGTCTGGACTTTTCCTCTTCGTAAGAAATCTGACGTCGCCTCCACACTCACCGCCTTTTATTCTTATGTGTCTACGCAGTTCGGTCGCCCCATTCTCGCCCTCCAAACTGACAACGGCAAGGAGTTCGACAACACCACCATCCGCACCCTCCTCTCCACCCACGGCACTATATTCCGCCTAACTTGCCCATACACCTCCCAGCAGAACGGCCGCGCCGAGCGCGTCCTACGCACCCTTAATGACTGTGTCCGTACTCTCCTGTTCCACGCTCACATGCCCCCCCAGTTCTGGCCGGACGCCCTCTCCACCGCCACCCTCCTAGTCAACCTACGCCCGTGTCGCCCTCGCTGGAATTACACACCACATAACCTCCTGTTCGGTTCACCTCCCTCATACGACGGTCTCCGTATTTTCGGTTGTCGCTGTTTCCCTAGCACCGCTGCCACCACCCCTCATAAACTCGCACCTCGCTCCATTCCGTGTGTATTTCTCGGTTACCCGGCTAACACCAAAGGCTACCGTTGCTATGATCCGGTCTCTCACCGCGTCATCACGTCTCGGCACGTTTACTTTGATGAGCACTGTTTTCCCTTTGCACAGGAACAGGTGAGGACCCCTCCTCCCGCGACTGACAGTCCGCGGCGTCGCGGCCCTACCTTGGTGGAGGTCCCTGGCTCGGCAGCGCCCCCACGCGCTCCCTCTACCACAGCTACGACGCCTCCCGTGACGCCCTCGAGCTCTGCCTCGGGCTCACACGTGGCGCCCTCGAGCCCGCCTCGGGCGCCACCGCCTCGCCCCAGACACCGCCCGCGTCGCCCTCGAGCACTACCTCGGGCACCGCCGTGTCATCCTCGGGCACCGTTGCGTCCTCCACCGCATCGCCCTCGAGCCCCAGCTCGGGCGATGCCTCGCCTCCGGCCCCGCCTCCGCCTCCTCCCGCACCGGCGACGGGCCCCCTCACGCGCGCCCGTGCGGGTATTCGCGTCCCGAGCACGCGGTACCCCTCGGACGAGTACGTCTGCACCGCGTCGACTTCCGCGCCTTCACCAGCCCTACCGTCGCCCCTGCCCGCCTCTGCTCTCCGCGACCCGCAGTGGTTTGCGGCCATGCATGACGAGTTCGACGCCCTGCAGCGGAACCAAACATGGACGCTTGTTCCCCGCCCACCTCACGCCAACATCATCACCGGGAAGTGGGTCTTCAAGCACAAGTTCCATCCGGACGGTACCCTTGACCGTCACAAGGCGCGATGGGTGGTTCGCGGCTTTCGTCAGCGCGCCGGCGTCGACTTCACCGACACCTTCGCCCCGGTTGTCAAGCCCGGGACGATCCGCACCGTTCTTCAGCTCGCGGTCTCCCGCGCATGGCCCGTGCATCAGATGGACGTCTCCAACGCCTTTCTTCACGGCCATCTCGAGGAGCAGGTCTTCTGCCAGCAGCCCACTGGGTTCGTCGACAGCGCCCACCCCGACCATGTGTGCCTATTCTTGGACAGTTTGGGCCTCCAAGCAGGGTTTGTAGAACAGCAGCAGTTTCCCTTAAGTGGATTACCCAAGGTTTATCGAACTCAACTCAGGTCAAAGATATCCCTCTCATGCAACCCGCAACCACAAAGCAAGAAGTTCGTGTCCCCAACACACCTAATAGGTGCACTAGTTCGAAGTAGTGAAATACAAGTGGTATGAATGAATATGAGCAGAAGTATGGCGCCAGAAAAGTGCTTGCTGGCGTGCAGTTGATGGTAGTGATATTGTGGGAAGTAAACATGCAGTAGAACAGTAAACAAGCAGCGATAACAGTATTTAGGAACAAGGCCTAGGGATCATACTTTCACTAGTGGACACTCTCAACATTGATCACATAATAAATAACTCTTTCTCATATGTGCTACATACACTCTTTTGTTGGATGATGAACACATTGCGTAGGATTACACGAACCCTCAATGCCGGAGTTAACAAGCTCCACAATTCAATGTTCATATTTAAATAACCTTAGAGCATAATAGATCATTGCAAAATAAACCAAGAACTAACATAGTGCACACACTGTCCACATTACACTATGAAGGAGGAATAGATCACATCAATACTATCATAATGATAATTAACTCCACAATCTACAAGAGATCATGATCATAGCCTACGACAAGAACCACACGGTGCACACACTAATCACCTTTACACCATGCAGGAGGAATAGACTACTTTAATAACATCACATGAGTAGCACATAACTAGTAGCGATACAAAGCTCATCATATGGATCTCAATCATGTAAAGCAGCTCATGAGATCATTGTATTGAAGTACATAGAGAGAGATTAACCACATAGCTACCGGTACAGCCCCGAGCCTCATGGAGAACTACTCCCTCATGGGAGCAGCAGCGTTGATGAAGATGGCGGTGGAGATGGCAGCGGGTCGATGGAGAAGCCTTCGGGGGCACTTCCCCGCTCCGCAGGGTGCCGGAACGAGACTCCCGTCCCCGATCTTGGCTTCGCGATGGCGCGGCTCGGGAACTTTTCTCGCACCGTGGCTTCCTCCAAGGGGTTTCGATGCAGGGGCTTTAGGCGAAAGGGCAGCGTCCAGGGTCGAAGGGGCGACCACACCATAGGGGCGGCCCAGCCCTGGCCGCGCCACCCTATCATCTGGCCCACAGCCCCTCCTCGCGCTCTCGGGTGTTCTGGATGCTTCCGGGCAAAATAGAACCCGGGCGTTGATTTCGTCCAATTCCGAGAATATTTCGTTACTAGGATTTCTGAAACCAAAACAGAAAACAGGAACTGGCACTTCGCATCTTGTTAATAGGTTAGTTCCAAAAATGCACGAATATGACATAAAGTGTGCATAAAACATGTAGATATCATCAATAAAGTAGCATGGAACATAAGAAATTATCGATACGTTGGAGACGTATCGCATCCCTAAGTTTAGTTCTGCTCGTCCCGAGTAAAACGATAACAAAGATAATTTCTGAAGTGACATGCCATCATTATCTTGATCATACTATTTGTAAACATATGTAATGAATGCAGCGGTCAAAACAATGGTAATGACATGAGTAAACAAATGAATCATAAAGCAAAGACTTTTCATGAATAGTACTTTCAAGACAAGCATCAATAAGTCTTGCATAAGAGTTAACTCATAAAGCAATAATTCGAAGTAGAGGTATTGAAGCAACACAATGGAAGATTAAGTTTCAGCGGTGCTTTCAACTGTAACATGTATATCTCATGGATAGTTGTCAATGCAAAGTAATATAACAAGTGCAATATACAAGTATGTAGGAATCAATGCACAGTTCACACAAGTGTTTGCTTCTTAAGGTGGAGGGAGATAGGTAAACTGACTCAACAATAAAAGTAAAGAAAGGTCCTTCAAAGAGGAAAGCATCGATTGTATTTGTGCTAGAGCTTTTATTTTGAAAACATGAAACAATTTTGTCAACGGTAGTAATAAAGCATATGAGTTATGTAAATTATATCTTACAAGTTGCAAGCCTCATGCATAGTATACTAATAGTGCCCACACCTTGTCCTACTTAGCTTGGACTACCGGATCTTTGCAATGCCATGTTTCAACCAAGTGTCACAAAGGTACCTCCATGCCGCATGTACAAAGGTCTAAGGAGAAAGCTCGCATTTTGGATTTCTCGCTTTGATTATTCTCAACTTAGACATCCATACCGGGACAACATGGACAACAGATAATGGACTCCTCTTTAATGCATAAGCATGTAGCAACAATTATTATTCTCATATGAGATTGAGGATATATGTCCAAACTGAAACTTCCACCATGATTCATGGCTTTAGTTAGCGGCCCAATGTTCTTCTCTAACAATTTTGCATGCTCCAACCACTAAAATGATAGATCCTTCAGACAAGACGGACATGCATAGCAACTCACATGATATTCAACAATAGTTGATGGCGTTCCCCAGAAGCATGGTTATCGCACAACAAGCAACTTAATAAAATATAAAGTGCATAAGTACATATTCAATACTACGATAGTTTTTAAGGCTATTTTGTCCCATGAGCTATATATTGCAAAGGTAAATGATGGAATTTTAAAGGTAGCACTCAAGCAATTTACTTTGGAATGGCGAGAAATACCATGTAGTAGGTAGGTATGGTGGACACAAATGGCATAGTAGTTGGCTCAAGGATTTTGGATGCATGAGAAGTATTCCCTCTCGATACAAGGTTTAGGCTAGCAAGGTTATTTGAAGCAAACTCAAGGATGAACGTGCAGCAAAACTCACATAAAAGACATATTGTAAACATTATAAGACTTACACCGTCTTCCTTGTTGTTCAAAACTCAATACTAGATATTATCTAGACCTTAGAGAGACCAAATATGCAAATCAAATTTTAGCAAGCTCTATGTATTTCTTCATTAATGGGTGCAAAGCATATGATGCAAGAGCTTAAACATGAGCACAACAATTGCCAAGTATCACATTATCCAAGATATTTTAGAATTACTACATGTAGCATTTTCCAATTCCAACCATATAACAATTTAACGAAGAAGAAACTTCGCCTTGAACATTATGAGTAAAGCCTAAGGACATATGTGTCCATATGCAACAGGAGCGTGTCTCTCTCCCACAAAGTGAATGCTAGGATCCATTTTATTCAAACAAAAACAAACCGACGCTCCAAGTAAAGAACACAAGATGTGACTGAATAAAAATATAGTTTCAGGGGAGGAACCCGATGATGTTGTCGATGAAGAAGGGATGCCTTGGGCATCCCCAAGCTTAGACGCTTGAGTCTTCTTAAAATATGCAGGGATGAACCACGGGGGCATCCCAAGCTTAGAGCTTTCACTCCTCTTGATCATAGTATATCATACTCCTCTCTTGACCCTTGAAAACTTCCTTCACACCAAACTTCAAGCAAACTCATTAGAGGGTTAGTGCATAATCAAAAATTCACATGTTCAGAGGTGACACAATCATTCTTAACACTTCTGGACATTGCTTCTGAAAGTTAATGGAACAAAGAAACTCATTCAACTTAACAAAAGCGGCAATGCGAAATAAAAGGCAGAATCTGTCAAAAACAGAACAGTCCGTAAAGATGAATTTAAAGCTGGCACCAGACTTGCTCAAATGGAAAAACTCAAAACTAATGAAAGTTGCGTACATATCTGAGGATCACGCTCGTAAATTGGCAGATTTTTTCGAATTTTCTACAGAGGACTGTGCCCAGATTCGTGACAGACAGCAATGCTGTTTCTGCGCAGCGATCCCAAATATAACATCAACTTTGACATAGAAACTTTACTTGGCACAAAAACATGATAAGGAGAGGTTGCTACAGTAGTAAACAACTTCCAAGACTCAACAAAACAAAAATTGCTGTAGTAAAATAACACATGGGTTATCTCCCAAGAAGTTCTTTCTTTATAGCCATTAAGATGGGCTCAGCAGTTTTAATGATGCACTTGCAAGAAATAGAAGTTGAAGCAAAAGAGAGCATCAAGAGGCAAATTCAAAACACATTTAAGTCTAACATGCTTCCTATGCATAGGAATCTTGTAGATAAACAAGTTCATGAAGAGCAAAGTAACAAGCATAGGAAGATAAAACAAGTGTAGCTTCAAAAATTTCAGCACATAGAGAGGTGTTTTAGTAACATGAAAATTTTACAACCATATTTTCCTCTCTCATAATAACTTTCAGTAGCAACATGAGCAAACTCAACAATATAACTATCACATAAAGCATTCTTATCATGAGTCTCATGCATAAAATTACTACTCCCAACATAAGCATAGTCATTCTTATTAATTGTAGTGGGAGCAAATTCAACAAAGTAGCTATCAAATATAGGAGGTATATTGTAATCATAATCAAATTTATCCTCCATAACAGGTGGTAACAAAAGACTACTATCATTATAATCATCATAAATGGGAGGCAAAGTATCATCAAAGTAAATTTTCTCCTCAATGCTTGGGGGACTAAAAATATCATGCTCATCAAACCAGCTTCCCCAAGCTTAGAATTTTCCATATCATTACCAACAATAGTGTTCAAAGCATTCATATTAATATGTTCCATGGGTTTTTTAATTTTCGCATCAAACCATCCATGTCTTAAATCAGGAAATAGAATAAAAAGGTCATTGTTGTCCATTATGCCCAACTAGTGTAAACAAGAAACCAAATGTCGCAATTGCAGAGTCTAAAGGAAATAGCTTCGAGCACACACACAATGGCGCCAGAAAAGTACTCGGAACCGGAGTATGAGTGCCTTTTACCTTTCCTCCCCGGCAACGGCGCCAAAAAGTGCTTGATGTCTACGGGTGCTTCTATTCTTGTAGACAGTGTTGGGCCTCCAAGAGCAGAGGTTTGTAGAACAAAAGCTTAAGTGGATTACCCAAGGTTTATCGAACTCGGGGAGGAAGAGGTCAAAGATATCCCTCTCATGCAACCCCGCAACCACAAAGCAAGAAGTCTCTTGTGTCCCCAACACACCTAATAGGTGCACTAGTTCGGCGAAGAGATAGTGAAATACAAGTGGTATGAATGAATATGAGTAGTAGTACGGCGCAGAAAATAGCTTGGCGTGGCATTGATGGTAGTAATATTGCGGGAAGTAAACATGCAGTAGAACAGAAACAAGCAGCGATAATAGTATTTAGGAACAAGGCCTAGGGATCATACTTTCACTAGTGGACACTCTCAACATTGATCACATAATAAATAACTCTTTCTCATATGTGCTACATACACTCTTTTGTTGGATGATGAACACATTGCGTAGGATTACACGAACCCTCAATGCCGGAGTTAACAAGCTCCACAATTCAATGTTCATATTTAAATAACCTTAGAGCATAATAGATCATTGCAAAATAAACTAAGAACTAACATAGTGCACACACTGTCCACATTACACTATGAAGGAGGAATAGATCACATCAATACTATCATAATGATAATTAACTCCACAATCTACAAGAGATCATGATCATAGCCTACGACAAGAACCACACGGTGCACACACTAATCACCTTTACACCATGCAGGAGGAATAGACTACTTTAATAACATCACATGAGTAGCACATAACTAGTAGCGATACAAAGCTCATCATATGGATCTCAATCATGTAAAGCAGCTCATGAGATCATTGTATTGAAGTACATAGGAGAGAGATTAACCACATAGCTACCGGTACAGCCCCGAGCCTCAATGGAGAACTACTCCCTCCTCATGGGAGCAGCTCATGATGAAAGATGGCGGTGGAGATGGCAGCGTGTCGATGGAGAAGCCTTCCGGGGCACTTCCCCGTCCGGCAGGCGCGGAACAGAGACTCCGTCCCCAGATCTTGGCTTCGTGATGGCGGCGGCTCTGGAACTTTTCTCGTACCGTGGCTTCCTCTGTAAGGGTTTTCGATGCAGGGGCTTTATATAGGCGAAAGGGCAGCGCCAGAGGGTCGAAGGGGCGACCACACCATAGGGGCGCGGCCCAGGCCCTGGCCGCGCCACCCTATCATCTGGGCCCACAGGGCCCCTCGGCTCGGGTGTTCTGGATGCTTCCGGGCAAAATAGAACCTGGGCGTTGATTTCGTCCAATTCCGAGAATATTTCGTTACTAGGATTTCTGAAACCAAAAACAGCAAAACAGGAACTGGCACTTCGCATCTTGTTAATAGGTTAGTTCCGAAAATGCACGAATATGACATAAAGTGTGCATAAAACATGTAGATATCATCAATAAAGTAGCATGGAACATAAGAAATTATCGATACGTTGGAGACGTATCACCCACCGCGACCATGTGTGCCTGCTCTCGCGCTTGTTATACGGGCTCAAGCAGGCACCACGCGCCTGGTACCAGCGCATCGCAGCGTTTCTTCACCAACTCGGCTTCCGCTCCACCCGCTCTGATGCATCGTTGTTCGTGTACAACAACGGCAACACCACCGCGTATCTGCTGCTCTACGTCGACGACATCATCTTAACGGCCAGCTCCACGGACCTACTGCGCCAGCTCACCGCCCGTCTTCGCGCCGAGTTTGCCCTCAAGGACTTGGGGCCTCTGCACTACTTCCTCGGCATCGAGGTCGTACGTCGCACCGACGGCTTCTTCCTTCATCAGCGCAAGTACGCCCATGAGCTCCTGGACCGCGCCGGTATGCTTAATTGCAAACCCGCGGCCACGCCAGTCGACACGAAGTCCAAGCTCTCCGCCACAGACGGTTCCTTGGCCACGGACGCGTCCTCTTACCGCTCCATCGTCGGTGCCCTGCAGTACCTCACCTTGAGCCGCCCCGAGTTGCAGTATTGTTCAGCAGGTGTGCCTTCACATGCACGCTCCGCGGGATCCTCATTGGGCTGCGGTCAAGCGGATTCTCCGGTACATTCGTGGTACCATGGACTTCGGTCTCTCGCTCCACGCCTCCACTGCCACGGACATCGTCGCCTACTCGGACGCCGATTGGGCAAGCTGCCCCGACACGCGTCGCTCCACGTCTGGCTACTGCGTCTACTTCGGCCCTTCGCTCATCTCCTGGTCGTCTAAGCGACAGCCCACGGTATCTCGCTCCAGCGCCGAAGCGGAGTACCGGGCTGTTGCTAACGCGGTTGCCGAGGTCTCCTGGTTGCGGCAACTCCTCGTTGAGCTCTCATGTCCTGTCGCCAAAGCCACCGTGGTCTACTGCGACAACATCTCCGCCGCCTACCTCTCCGCCAACCCACCATCGCCGCACCAAGCATATTGAGCTGGACATCCACTTTGTTCGGGAACAGGTGGCTCTTGGGCACATTCGAGTACTTCATGTGCCCACCTCCCAACAATTTGCGGATATCATGACCAAGGGTCTTCCCACGGCATCTTTTGAGGAGTTCCGGTCCAGTCTGTGTGTTCGACCAGGCGACGCTCGACTGCGGGGGGCGGTGTTGAGATACATATCTTGTATATCCGGATGTGTCCGTTGAGATACATATCTTGTATATCCGGATGTGTATCCTCTATAGTTATTGTATAGCGATACATATCTTTGTATTTCCTATTGGGCCCGCCTCCTTCCTTGTATAGTCGAGGACGTGGCCTATATATGTACCGCCATGTGCATCCGATCAATACATCGAGCATTGCATCTCATTCTACATGCAAGTCAGATTCAACAAGATTGTGCAGTTCTAAATTGTTTTGAAGAGCTTGTGCATTGAGATTGATCTGTAAGGATGCCCCTTCTTTCTACCAAAAAGGCAGTCATTTCTAGACTTCCAGATACACCACATGAAAGTTAGAATATTCTGCAAAGTGGCATGAGGGTGATTCATATTCAACAAATTCAGAATAATTTGAGTTAAAGAGGTGCAGTTTTGTGTGAGAAGATCAATGCGAATGAACCAAGGAGAGCTAAACCAGGCAGGGATGGGAGAGCTTCTTGACAATTTGCCCTTGCAAAATGACATGTGAAGAAGAGATGGGCATCGTCCTCCTACAGTCTACACCTGCAACAAAGAGTGCTTATGCGTGTAGAGTACTTACCCGCTCTAGCTCCTGTAGGGATCGCCCTGCGAAGAAAACGCCAATCAAAAGTTTGTACTCTTGGGATTTTTTTTTTGAGGTTGACGGGGGGAACCCCACCGCTTGTTATATTCCACGAAAGTAGCCTGGAAGGCCCATGTTCTTATAACACATAGGGGAAATACAAGGGGATACCAGGAAGAAGAAGACAAATAAAAAAAACTGAAAAAAACAAACCAGAAAAAGGAACACAATGGGGAGGGGGAGGTTAGCAACCGAAGCCAACCGAAACCCCCGGGAGGCCAGCACCTCAAAGGACAGTCGCTATGACTTGGCATGGCGAGCAAAGGGCGACGACGAAGACCTGCAGAACCGAGACCAAGCACAGTCGAAGGGCGTCGGATAGCCGAGACTGGGGCGACGACACCGGTGTGCCGACCCCGTGGTCGAAGGGCGATGCAGAGATTCGTCATGCCACAAGCACGAACCAGACAAACCACAACCGGACGTCACCTTGAGGACCAACGCCGACCGCTAGACGGGTAACTCCGAAGAGAAACCACACCGCAGGCAGGCAGACCGAAGGGAGCAGGTTGTGGAATTCGTGGACACCAGCAGAAGCACACGAAGAAACGCCCTGGCACGGTCGAAGGGCGTCGGATAGCCGAGTCCGTGCGGCGACACCGGTGTGCCGCCGGCGTTGCTGTAGACGTTGTGCCTCCAAGACCAACACAGTCGAAGGGCATCGAATAGCCGAGACTGGGGCGACGACACCGGTGTGCCGACCCCGTGGTCGAGGGGGCGCATGCCGAGGCAACCCCAGATCGTCCAGGCAGCTCAGGCAGGGCCACCATGACCACAACCTAGGCCCGAAGGTATACGAGCAAGCAGCCAGCGGGAAGACAAGAGGCAAGTGCTGTCCCAAACGCAACAAGGAGGTGCGCAAAGCCAGAAGGACGCCTCCAAGGAGGAGCACGGCGCCAGCGGCGTCGTCGTCCACAAGCTCTCGCCCGGATGTGCACCTACATCAAAGCATCGGGACAGTCCGACCTCCCCCGCCCTGCAGGAACCGCAGCGAAGGGTGGACACGGGCCACCGGAGTAGGGGGAGCGGTCGATCTGCAGAGGACCCCCACCCACGACGGGAGAGCAGCGGCAAGACCGGCCGGGAGGAGGGGCAGCCACCCAGCGGCCCGTCGCAGGGGCGGAACCCCGGCCACGCCCAACAAGCCGAGCCGCGCGCCGGGGCCGGGATCAACGGCCAGACACCCGGAGCCAGCACTCGGAGGCGGCCGGACCATGCCGCGGCCAGGGGGTCGGGCCTCACACGAGGAGACCCGAGGCCCTCACGGCCAGAACCGCAGGGGAGCTCGCCGGTGCCGAAGTCAGGGGAGCCCCACCATGCGCGCGGAGGCAGCACAGGGCTCCAAGGCAGAGCGGCGCGGAGCACCAGGAGGCCGGCCGTCGGGGGCGCCGAGCCCAGCGCCCGCAGGGGAACGCGGCCTCGCAGCAGGGCCACGCACGCCGAGGGGAGACCGGCGGAAAAGGGTCAGGCGCCGCCGGCGGAGAAGGCCTGGAGGCGGGGAAGCGCGCAGGCGAGCAGAAGCGATTTGGAGGGAGGATTTGGATTTTTCGGGGGAGCGACCGGAGGAGACCCCCCGCCGCCACCGTCCGCCGTTGGACGGCCTCCTCCGGCGGCGGCGAGGGGTGAGGGGAGGTGCGGCGGAGGTTTTTTGGGGGTGGCGGCGCGGGGCGCCTCGGAGTCGCCCGAGAGCGACCCGGAGGCGTTAGGGTTTCCGTTTTGCTGACTGACGACAAGGTCTGTACTCTTGGGATGATCTGTTTATGTTTCCAAACCTGATTAAGTAGTTGGATAGTAGCAGGAGCTACTTATCTTGGCATCGGCACTCGTAGTTCTTGTAATATCTGCAAACAAGTAAGATAGGCACTTTTCGACTTGCATTTACTGTTAGGCGTAAGCTTCCAACATAAGATATCTTTTAAACAGAAGGCCCTAGGCCCGGCTTTATATATAAAGCCATCACGGCAACCATAGAGTAGCGATACAACACACCCACAGCATAGACTGGTACCTCCAAAGTGCTGATACCTCGGTACAAATAAAACAAGTCTGGTACCCAAGAAAAACACATAGATGGAAAAGGCAAACTAAAGCACGCAGAGCGAGACGAAGGGGTAGCATGCAGTCGTCGGCTGCGTCATTGTCCTCCGGCCCGGATCCGCGCATGTAGCCGCCTAACCTCGTCCAGCGCCACGTCCAGAAGTGGTCGGTCCCTCGGTCTGACCAGAACCCTCCAGCTCTGCATGTAGATAGACATTTTGAATGTGGCATCAGCAGGGTTGGAGATGATAGTGCCCTCGATAGCTAGCTTATTGCGGATGTTCCAAAGCGCCCAGCATTGCGCCGCAAAAGTAAACCAAGCTATCCTACGCAATCTACCCGTCAAGCCGTTGGCGATGGCGACGAAGTCCGCAGCCCCTGCTGGGTTCCAAGAGCATGCGAGGAGCTCCCTAATGCCAGCCCACATGAACTTGGCGATGTGGCAAGTGAAGAAGATGTGGTCACAAGTTTCCCATTCGCCACAGAGGGCACATCGCCCGTTGGATGGCCCGTGCCGTTTGAAAAGCTGGTCCCCTGAGGGTAGTCTTCCCCGGATAAGCTGCCAGAAACATAAGATATCTTGATCCTGGGAAGTAATAATATAAGTTTGCTTGATAACCTGCGCTGTGGGTTGCTGAAATAACATGTCAATGAGTTGCTCATTCCAAGCACGCTGATTGGGAAGCCAAAGATTTTTAACTAGCGCTGGGTAAACAAAATCAGAGTGTTGAATGATCAAATCATCATAAATACGAGTCCATGCTTGGCACCAAGGGGTACTCCGAATATAAATGTTACCTCTGGTTAGCTGATAAAAAGAGTGGGTTTGTAGGAGTGGCAAGACTTTGAGAATCGAGGCCCAAAAGGCTGATTTCGGAATGTTGAGCTTGGGGCGCCAAATAGAAGAGTCATGAAAATATTTTGCTTTTAGGACCTTGTGAAGGAAATAGTCTTGTTTTTCAGCAATGCGCCAAGCCGCCATAAGAATGAGGCCCTGATTCATGGCTTGGAAATTCCGGATGCCTAGGCCGCCTTCTTTTTTTGGAGCGCAGATATCTTTCCAAGCCCTTAAGCAAAGCGACCGGCTATTAGTTTCATCTCTCACTCCTATCCACCATAAGGTTTGAATGATAGCAGTGAGTTTTGCGATGAATTTCTTGGTGAACAATATGTTGGACATGTAATAGATTGGTATGCAGGCAAACAACGATTGGATGAGAGTGAGTCTAGCTGCATGGGAGAGTTTGTCAGCCTGACAGGTGCTAAGTTTAGACTTAAATTTGTCGAGTACAAAGTTGTAAGCTGCAGTTCAGTCTTTTCCTGGGAGGATGAGGGGGTGCCCAAGGTGAGCGAAAGAAGCATCCATCTCCGGGACAAGAAAAATTTGCTTGATTGCAGCAGCGCTGTTGGGGGAAACATGTTTGCTAAAAACAATGTTGGATTTGGACCAGTTTGGGGTTTGGCCAGAATTAGCGCAAAAGGATTGAAGAATGTGCATCATAGTTGAAGCTTGACAATTTGCCATGCCACATATCAGTGTAGACAATGCTGCTGGTAAAGCACAGCGTGTATCTTTAGTTCCCATGATGCGACAAATCCCTCTCTAGGCTAAGAGGCGATCCTCGATTGCGATCCTTCCAAGCGAGAGAGAGCAGATCTCTATATTTCCTGACAAGAGGCCAGTGTCTCGACTGTCCCATATCCAAATGCCAAGAGCCCGGGCTACACATAATTCAATTCAACAAGCAGCAGCAGAACCGACAGTTGATGCAACTCTTGATGTCAGAGGAAAGCTCAAAGGACTCTAGTTCGGCATCAGCCGTAAGTTCTCAAGCCCTCCAATGTGGAAGTCAAGGAACAATATTGCAGGTTCTGGAAATGCCAGCAAGCTATGCTTCAGTATCCACAAAAGAGTAGCTCTTGGTTTGCCTGCTCAACCACAAACTTTCTTGATGTCTGGTGCTGGCAGAATCTTCGATCCAGCTGTGCGTGACCAAATAATGGCAGGGAGACTCAGGAATGCGCAGCGGGTGTTCTACTCCAAGAGGGAAATGCATGTCCTCTAAGCGCTTGTTTTGGAATGTTCAAATTGATGTGGAACTGGGACATTGCTTGGAGAAGACCAGTGGCTGGGAGCTTGTGTTGATAACTTATGTTAGGGTTCTTTTTAGTGATGATAAATGGACGCGAAATTTTGGCACATGGGTGCTATGCACCCTATAAACCCCAAAATTCTTGGTAATTTTAAATATTGAAAGAAAAATCTAAACTCTCCTGGAAGCAAAAGATGATCAAGTATTGTACTTGTATAAAAATGTTTGGGCTCGAAATGATTGCCATGGTATCCTGGGCAAAAAAGATAAGTTTATGACGAATATAGCGTGAATAGTACATGAACATGGGGTTTGTTCAGTTTTGTCATTTTCACCCCGGATACAATGATAGTAGTTTCCTCGCGAAATATTTTTATACAAGTACAATACTTGATCATCTTTGGTGCCCAAAAAGTTTTAAATTTTTTAAACCTTTTTTTGAATTACTATGAATTGTTTTAGATGTACTGGGTGCCTAGCACCTATAAGCATTGATGTATTTTCCATGATTAAATGTTCTACTTTTAGGGTTGTGTATAACTGTACCCTGATAGGTTTGTTGGATTAGTTATTGGCATCTGTGCAGTTTATTTGATAAAAGATCATCTTTTTTTGATAATGCGTGTTTTTTTTTAAAAAAAAGTATGATGGAAGATCGTATATGTGTTTGTCATATAAACTGAAGATCATATATATGTTTGTCATATAAACTTAAATTTTGAAAATTTCTCCTGATGCGTAGGAGAAGATGTCGTTGCCTATGGCGCACCGGCGGAGACTGTGGGAAGGCGATGGCAGGGATGCCAGCGTCGATCGCATACAGCCGTGCAAGCATAGATCCTGATTTCAATTACAAAAATCTGAACTATGTAAATTATCCTATCAGTTTGAGCATGAGCATGGTTATGAACTTGTGACGAGCATATTCTAGTCCAGTCATTAGAATGAATTGGCTGAGCATCCCAGCAAGAAGAAGGCCTGGTTTCATTATCTCATTACGCCCAGTTGATTATCTAATTTGCATTTAGAACTTGAGATGCTAGGCCGGGGTTAATCCTTCAGCTCAGCAGCTGGGCTTTGTCCTTCGGCTCAGTAGCCGGTGCAAGAATGACTAGCTGATTTTGTGAGTCACGCTAGTTGGTTCCAGTGCCGCCTGCTGCTAATGATGATAGCATGCCCTCCTCCAGTCTTTGCAGCTTTTACTTGAGAACCCACAAATTCTCGATCACATCCAAGAGAAATTGGCACAGCAGAAATGATAATAAAAGATATAATTCAGCAACAAAGCGTCAATTGCATGCCATGCTGAGTCAAGAAACAAGGATTGGTTATCCCACATCTTTATGTTATAAAAAACCTATCATTCTGCAACTGTAAAATTTTCTGACTTTTCCATTAAAAATATGCTCCGATATTTTTTATTACAGTAGCAGGAACAAGAAAAGTGTAGAGTATTTCTTATATTTGCATTTCTCTTCTTCCAAGTCTCCTTCCTTCTGATGGACTCCCTGTCAATGGCTGGATCGGAGTGTGCATCCAGCGCAAAGAAGTCTCATGTGTCAAGGAAAAAACAAAAGGTTAGAAGCCAAAACATATTTTCATTTTCTCTTAATTCACAATCAAACCATGCAATAAAGAATAAGAAAACATATCTAGTAGTATATTTCGTTTGGCTTTAAATTTCCAATAATGTTGTCATGCTCTGAATGTGAGGTTCAGCTGCTTGATCCAGAATAGTCTTCATATTCTTGTTTAAGGTACTAGGCCACCTTCAGTAGAAGGTGAGTGTGTGTTACTTAGGGGCCTAGTGTTACTGGACCTACATTCAGTGGAACTAGAAGGACTGCGCGTGCATTGCCACGCCGTCCTTTTCTATTGGCGTTTTTTTATGCTTTACGCTTGGCGGCAGCAGTGTAGGTTTTCCCGGTCACTAAATAATGCAGCGATATTATCGTGTTTGTGTATCACCATTTGGTTCAGGTTATTTTTCACTGATCTAAACCTCCCAAGCACCAGACAGGAAATTATTCCTTAAATGGCATTTTAGAAGTATTCGCTCGATAAGTACAATGATCGATATGAAACAATTCTAAAAAATTACACAAGGACATGAAGGAGCAGTGTATACCAATTATTTTTCTATTTTCTTATTAATAAGCCAGTGTACACCATAGCCTTTGCTATATATACATACAAAGCTCCGGATTATAATATCTTGATAGATGTACTCTTCGATTCATTCCATCAGAGCATCAAACACCTGACCATTAATCAATACTACTTACAATCAACCATGTATACATGGTGACACAAAAAATAATAACACGCAAAGGGTAATTATGAATGCATGTATAATGTATTTGAAGAAAGTTATACTCCCTCCATCCATGAATATATGTCTTAAATTTTTCTAAATTTGAATATATCTATACACTAAATAGTGTCTGCACACATCCAAATTTTAATAAATCTAAGACATCTATTTATGGACAGATGTAGTAAATGTGGACAACTTTGCAAGTTTAAGAACTCTGCAATAGAACACATCCACTGAGAAAACTTCCTTTAGATTCTTCATATGTGTAGAATCTATCACTAAAACACGTTGAAGTAAACAAGCATAATTCAATTTACAGATCACCATCTTAATTTTTCATAGATAAGAATGCTTGTTTTGCAGCTGAATTAAGTGCAACTACAGAGATAATTGCATATATGCCTACAATGTGCAAGGGTAGCAATTTGGTGTGGCACCAAAACAAAGGACTATGTCTTATATGTTACGGAAAATAAATCCTCTCTGCTTGGTATTCTTTTCATCTCATGTTTTCTTCTGGCTCTGGTGTATCTTGTTTTTTGGCTGCCAGTAGTGGGTGTATATAATTATTTAGTACAATATAGTAATAAGAAAGACCCAGGATAAAGATGCACGGTCAGTGTATAGAGCACAGGCAAAAGGCTGCATAAAGTTGAGTATATATAAGAAAAGTAAACCCCAATCTGTAAGGAATACGTTAACTGGGTAATGTGTAAAACCAGAACAGCTTTTCACTTACGATAGGTTGTTTGGTACCATGGGATAGAGAAGCTAATATCATATGCATCATTATACTCAGTGTGGCATGGGATCCAAATAAGAAGAACCGGAAAGGAATGGGGATGGACACCAGAATGAAAGGCTTACCCTGCTTTCTAATCAGGTGATATAAATATCTCTTTTGATACAGTTCAAGTGTCTTAGCAATACAGTTCAAGTGTCTTAGCATAAGAACAAACAACAAATGCTTTTAGATTTACCATAATAACACAACTGAACTCCATCTGAAATGCCTTTACCAAGCACAAAGGTAACACAATATGTAATCCTCAAACTTGGTAAGCAGACTTACATTAGAAATAGATATGAACTTGGCCTTCTTGGTATTATGGTTGATGTGGGAACACAACATCAACACACTGAAGCACACAAAGAAATAAACATTCATAAAGTAAGTTGCGCAATAACTGGGATGGTACTGCAGTAAAAACTACAAAAATAGACATAAAACTCCTGGAAAAATAAAAAAAATCAAAGCTCAGCCATCTCTCCTTGATTGAGAGGCGATAAATAGATAGTAAAATATATTTTCCTATATTTCACCAATGGAACTTTGTCAGAACACATGCAATTATTACTTGGGTATCTTGTATGGACTCTGGAAAACCTGCTCTATATATTAGAACATACAAAACATTTATAGCCATAGACTTGAACTTACTCTCTACAGTGAACACAAAATTTCGAAAATGAAAAGCTATTGCCAGATTTTGGTAATGAAGCTATAAACAATAACATCAGTATCATATGTCTTCCTATAAGCACACCATAACGTCGCCTATATGTTCCTAAGAACATAATAAGAACATATTCCACTCAACAAGTTCTTTCTTTGAAATATATATCCTCCATTATGCAAGAAGGGAAATGCATGTACTACCGGTCATACATTTTGTTGTTAAGAAACACACAAAGATACAATTAAGCGATCTATTCATTATGTAATTGACGAACTAACATAATGAATATCAAATCAAGAACGCTGATTATAGTGATACTCAGTTTATAAGACCTTTATTTAAGGAAAAATATTTTGAACCCTGTAGCCATCAGGAAGTCAAAGTGTAGCTCAGACCTGGTATTTAACAATTTAATATCAGGCATCAAAATGTGTATGAGAAGATAAAAGTAAAGAAATTTGCCTCGGCCTGGTTACCAGACACCAAACCATGCGCATTAATTTGTTGAGGAGAAATACACTGGAATCCCAGGAAGAATAGAAGCGTAATTCTTTGGTTCCTGTGGGAACCAAAAAAAAAAAAACATATACTCCCTTCGATCCATATTAATTGACTTCAATATGGATGTATCTAGAACTAAAATGTGTCTAGATACATCCATATTAAGTCAATTAATATGAACCGGAGGGACATGTTCCGTAATCTTACTAAAGGACATCAATAACAGTAAGTCAGTGCCAGCTGCCCTTCCTTCCATCCAAAAGACCATAAATTTGAATAGTTTGTAACTTAATAGGTAAGACTTGTAACACAAGGAATGGATCTTCTAGAAAAATATGAAGCAGATGGTTGCCTACGAAGCATAGCAGAACAAAAAAAAAATTATGCATAATTTTTAGCTTGGTACATCTGGAACAATGCTTGGATGCAATACTTCAATTGTGCATAGGCACAAACAAAATTCAGAATAAAACCGCAATTAATATACATACAACAGCTGACACAACATTAGTGGCTTATAGTTTTTAAAGCGCATCGCTTATTGACAGGGGCACAGGGCATCATTCATTCACTACATATAGAAGTCCTAAAAGTTCTATAGTTCGTGGATCAGATGTGAAATGCATAGGCACCACACTGTAGTACATCGGCGTAAATAAATTACATATTCAATTAAGGAAACTGAACTGCCTAGCTAGCCTATGGATCCAAATAGTTTTTTCATCTCTTACCGTTGCGTTCTCCAATTCCTTCTGAGCAAACCAATTTACTAATGCTAGTGTGACTAACAATCCTAAGTATATATCCCAATAGAATCATGGCTCGAATGCCTCAAACCAAATGCCAAATCAATAAGCTTACCTCTGTTTTGTATTATTTTCATCTAACAGAATTCATCCGTCTCTAGCTTGTTATCATCTTTTAAGGGAAACCTTAAAATGTCAAATCGGATACAAACAATTATTTATTTGGCAATAAATAGAAAGACAAATTACAGATCTATGCAATCAAGACTTACACAGCCCAAAATGGAAGCTCTTAGTCGACCATAATGAGAAGCTTAGTACTGAAATAAATTTTAGCGGGGTTTTACATCAAATGGCCAATTTCCAACTTAACTATGTACTACAATAAAAAAATTAGTGGTGAATGGCCATTGACAGATCATAAATATGGAGAGAAAATGTCCAACGAAAAATCCTAGACTATGCTGATTTGTTTTGTTTTGGGCATACCTTGTCATAGAGAACATGTGCATACTTTAAACCAACATCCGCGAGAAACTGGAGCAGAAGTTCAATCTTCTTGTTTGGTACACATGATAGTTGAATTGGAAAAAAAAAACTGAGACACAATAATGAATTGGTGGAGGCCATGGCTTTGAGCCACGCGAGCCTAGGGGAATATCTTTAGACTTATGTAACTCTACAAATTCGATTTGACAAACAGATATCTGCAATTGTTAACCAACAATTCAGCAGCAATCACGCGGCGGCAGCGCAGGCACAACGATTCCACAACAATAACCAAGCAACACGGGAGCTGGGTAGACATAAAGACGGGAGAAGTGCAGGAATTTGGAAGGCGGTAGATACCTTCCAAGCTACGGGAGGCGGTGGTGGCGGCGAGGAACTCCAGGTCGTGGTGGCGGCGAGGAACTCCAGGTGCGAGCCAATTGAGGGCACGTGCGGAGGCGGCGCAATGGATGTGCGATCTGCCGATCTCACCTCCCTCGCCCGACCTCATCCCCGAGGGCGCCCAAAGATCACCATGACGGCCCAAGTCATCGGCACCGAAGAGGCTTCACCTCTGCATCGATCCGGATCGCCGTCACCACCTCACCGGCGCGGTATTGTACAGCCACGCCACCTCGTGGATCCAACCCTCCTGCTGCAGCGTGGCACCAGCAAGCCCTTGCGCCGTGTCGTCACGGTGGTGGGAATGGCTGGAAAGTTCCGACAGTAGCGATCCGTGGAGGGGCAAAAGCAGCGGCGGCTATCCGGGCATGAGCAATGCTAGGATTGGATAAATTTTTTGACATATGCATGCCATGTTATGGTTTCCTTAGTATGTCTTTCTCTCAAAAGCTGATTTGGTTTTTCTCTTTCTCTCTCACAGTTTTTACTTTATGGTTGAAGATGCTGCCTCCTGATGAAGATGCTGCCTCCTTATCCGAATCTAATTTAGACCACCCAAACCAAGATAAAGCTGCGAGGCAACACCCCTGAGGCTATGCATTGGCCATACCCTCCATGGATGGAGAAGAAGAGGAGGCGGCGGTCTTCTCTGTTTTGACCAAGCCGTCTTTGCCCACAGAGGGAAAGAGCAGCCCCAAAGGCGGTGCGTATAAGTCGGTACAGGCAGTAAAAAAGAAATGCTTCTCGCGTGGTGTGCCTGTCCAGTGTCCCCACCCGACTGGACAAACCAAATCACGACACGAGGATCAACCACAACGCGTCGCAAGGCTGGGAGCAATATGTACGTAGATATTTACCATTACTCTCACCTATAGTCCACATATATTCTATTTCTCTCCATGTATATGTTATTTGTTGTTTAAGGCTGAACGTTGTATTTGGTAGATCACTCCTTCCACCGAGAGCAGGACACAATTTGCAAAATTGTACAGGACAAAGCACATTATCCAATGATCTCCAGAACAACAGTTCGTCTCAATCCTGAACTTCATGATTCATATGGTAGTATGGTACTACAACACAAAACAACTTAATGCACCTATGTATGTAAGTGCTAGTTAGATTCATTTCTTCATATTTTTTTTAATTTCTCTATCAGCATCAGTATCGAAGAGTGGGGTTAATTGCATCATTTTTCAAGGATTTTTTTAGTTGTACAGTTGTCACATTCTAATTGGTTTTGAAAAAGTGGCTGTTCTTGAATTGAAAAACAGACGGCTGTTCTGAAGTCACTCCCAAAACAAAATGCAAACAGAGAGGAGCCGCGAGAGATCGCCGTCAGAATCCCAGCCCAGTCAAGCTTCTCTTAGAAGAAATAAAGCGGCTGCCGTATCTTCTGGGCGCAAGTTCAACCCAAGGTACGAGTACCATCCACTCTTCACCTCGAAGAGAGCCGTGAAAATATCTCATGACAGGAGCTGATGGAAAGTACGCAAGAAGAACTCGTAAACGAATACGGAACTTCCTAGGATCCCATCACATCAGCGGACTTGTGACCGCTTCTATGGTTTTTATGCCTTGTTTTGTGTACATACAAGAAGGAAGGATAGTTTGGCGGAGATAAAATACTCCCGAGAAACTTACGAAGAAACTGGAGTCTTGACATACATTTCTAGTTACTCTACATACACGCGTTTGAATTAGTATTACGAACTGATAATACTGGATTAGTAAAACTAATTAATAAACTAATAAATTATGGCATGACCCTGGGCCCAGGTCACCTTGAGTTGGACCCGACGTGGCCGTAGCCCAAGCTGAGGTTTGGCCCGCTGCAGGCTTCGGCCCGGAAGGGGTGGTGGACGGGCCTGGGCCGGTAGATGGGCCAGGCTTGCGCCAGCCCCGCGTGGCCGTCCATCGGCTCCGGCTTCACCTCCGCCGCCGCTCCGCGGCTCGCGGGGTCCTCCTCGCCGTCGCGGCCGCGCATTCGCTTCCGGCCGATGCAGACGCCGAAGAGCCTCGCGCCGTCGTCGGCGGCGGCCGGGCAGGAAGGCAGGGGGTCGAGCACGGAAGGGGGCGTGAGCAGCGTGGCCTCCGTGGTCTCGCCGGATGCGGCGGCCGAGGTGGCGTTGACGGCCACCTCGGGCTGCTGCTGCTGGGCGTCGGTGTACTTGGACATGAGGGCGAAGATGTTGTTGCAGAGGTTCTTCATCTGCCCGAGCTCCCGCGCGAGGCGCGTGTTCTCCCGCCTTAGCCGGTCGTTCTCGTCCCCCAGGCTCAGGTCGCCGCCGGAGCCGCCGGAGAAGGACGGCGTGTGTTGATGCGGAAATGGGGGCTCCGGGGACGAGCTCGAGGACAGCGCCTGCTCGTCGCCGGAGCGCGCCGGCGAGCCCGAGCCCTGCCGCTTCGCCACCGGCAGCGCCACCGGGATCGCGGCCGCCGGCGTCACCTTGCGGCGGTGTATGTCGACGAGCAGCCGCTTCTCCCCGCGCCGGAAGCAGTCGTTGGCGAACTCCCACCTGTCCGGAATGATCTTCCTGAATCCCTGCTCAAGAACCACGCATCAGGACCACCGCATTCCGGCGACAGAAAGAAATCCAGGCCGGATCAAATCGATTAGTCAAACGGGGAATGGGGAGGGGCTTACGTATGTGTTGAGCTGCCGCACGAAGCTGGAGAAGTTGTTGTGCTTGAAGTACTTGGGTAGGAGGTCCCGCGCGAACTCCGCGGGGCGCCAGACGACGAAGGTGGAGCCGTCGGCGTTCCAGGAGATGACGTCGTCGACGGCGGGGTCGTCCACCAGCTGGTACGTCTTGTTGAGGAACGGGGTCGGCAGCATCCTCTGCCCCGCTCCGGCCGCCGCGCCCGCCGCAGCCATCTCCGCCGGCGCCGCAGGAGGAGGAGGAAGAGGCGTCTCGCCGGAGGAGGCGGCCAGGTCGCCCATGTAACCGCCGCCGCCGCCGGAGCAGATCTCGTCCCGACGAAACGAAACCGTGGACGGGAGTTGGGCGGTTCTGGAAGGTTCCGGTTGCGTGGCGTTGAGAGAGCAACCAACCAAGGAAATCGGAAGCAAGTTACGCGGGCACGGAACGGGAGGAAGGAGCGGGGAGTGGGAGAGGCAGCGGCGGTTGCGGAGCTATAAACCCGAGGGCGACCCGTGCCGAGGACGCCAAGTCACGGCGGGGGCGGACGGCCGTGAGCCCTCGGCTCGGGCAGATCCAACGGATGTGGCGGGGGGTGACGAGGATGGGGGGACGGTGGGTGGGGCCTCCGAAGCCGCGAGAAGTTTCGGTGGATTTTTTGGAGGTCTTTTGTCGGGGCATGGTGGATTCTCGAAGCTTCAAGGCGGGACGGAGGAAAGAATCCGGGACACGTTTCCGGCCCCACCTCCACGAGCCGGATCGCGGAGCCACGACTTTCGCTCTGCCTCCCGTGGCCGTCTGACCAAAACAAGTAAGGGCATAGTCCACCGGGCTAAAAAATACGTCTGGCACTATCTCCAGCGCTTTGCGTCCATCGGGTCGAAAAATTCATCGCGGCGGATATTGCGGGACGCGCAAAGTGTCTGCTCGTGTTTTTTATCGGGCCCGCCCGGCAGCGAGCCTGTATCGAGGGCATCGTTTTCGTGGCCATCGCTTCCGCGGTCAGCGCTTCCGCACAACCTTCGCCAAACCGGATTCAGCTGCTGGACTCACTGCCCTTTCCAAGATCCACCTTGCGGCTTCCAAATAGTAGCGTCGGTAGTCCCGGACGCCGTAGTCTTTTTCGGTGCCCTCTACAGATTCGGCGCCACCGGCACCATGCACTTCGCCTACGGGAAGTACAATGGGACGCGCGGTGGGTCGCTGCGGGCGCGCTAGCGGAAGCCATACTACCGCAGTGTGTCGCCGACGTCGCGGCCGTGCCACCAGGCACGGCGGCCGACGTTGTTGAAGCGGCCGCTTGAGCAGCCGACCGCCCGCGCGAGCTCGACTGCGCGCTCATCTTTGAATCGTCACGGCCACGCTGAGCGCCCGTTGGCCTGCAGGTTCCTCTCCGTCGGCGTCAGCAGGTTCCGCCATTTCCTGGCAAGGGCTCGCATCTGTGCTCCTGCCGGTGGCGACGATGGCACGGCGAAGCCAGCGTTGGAGACATGTCAGCCATGCGGCAGCTTGTACTGTACTGGCACGGGGATGCACTGCCAGTACAGTACATCCGACTCGTGGTTGCTAAGCTGCAACGAGCGGGGCACGCTGCAGCCGTCGGCCTCGTCGTTATGCGCCGTGGGAGAGGTGCTTGTTTGCGCGGCGCCTGCGACAATGGCGGCTAGGGTTGGAAGACGGGGAAGAAGAGATGTGCGCGCCGGTGGGGTTTTAAGGGAGGCAGCGGATGCGCATTGAAGGTGCGTAGGGAAGGTGGGTGGACGGCGCGTGGCCAGTCGCCACACTCGTCGCCGCTTGGGTTTCTGCGCGGGAGGCCATTAATGTTGACGACCGACCTTCCGCGTCGTTTCCGATGCAAACCGCCGCGTTCTCTCGCTGACAATGCGTCCCCACCTGTGAAAACCGTCGTCCCGCAAAGCGTCGGCGCGCCCGATTCACGCCCTGCCGGTGCGGGGTTGCCAGCGTTTCTATTCCGCTCGAAAAAAACGTCGACGCTATTTAGGACGCGCTGGTGCGAGCCCATTTTTAATGCCGACCTTCACTTATGCTATGAGGCCGTTATCGAGGCCGCCGGTGGAGATGCTCTTAGCTCTCGGTTGGCTCGTTTTCGTATTTTCGCGAGATTTTTTTCCCTTTTTCCAAACAGTTTCTGCAGAGGCGGGTCGCGGAGCCGTGCAGCCGTGTGTGTTCAAAAGAGGTAACGCCGCAATCGAAAACTGGATTAAGCTGCTAGAGTCAGCGCCCTTTAGACAGCGGTAGCTCTCGGATGGCTTGTTTTCGCAGTTTCGCGAGATTTTTTCCCTTTTAGAAACAGTTTCTCAACATTTCGGTCACTGGATCGCTTCCGCGGGCTGACTTGTACCCACTACATATTTTGGCACGGCCCGGAGCGCTAAATATCGAGCCCCAAATCTCAGCTTGCACGGTTCTTCCAGCAGTTTTTAGACTCTACGAAAAAAAGAGGCTTGAAATGCTTTTCTTTGCTTACCTAAATAGGTGCCGAAAGGTGCACCGGCATTGCACTATGTACCTGCTTTCTAATTTGTAGAGAGGTTGGACACATCAGCTATTTCGATAAGAAACCCTAAAAACAACTGTAAAGAACAAAACAAATTTTAATTGAGATAGAAATATTACATAGTTGCAAAATGTGAAATGTGGATCAAACCTAAACTAGAGGATTTTGCTGGACCTCGCCTTCTTCGCTGCAACAAAAGAGGAACGCTAATCCAGGGTCTGGGACGCGGTGGCCGCCGGTGCGCCATCCTACTCCCAGTACGTCGTTGTCGCCCTCGATGAGGACGACGCCCTCGGCGGCAACGCGTTGTTCCGGCTGGACACGCCGGAGGGCGCCGGGGACTCCGGCCAGGCGACCACCGCGCCCTTTCCCAGCGGAGTGTGGGTCGAGGGCTCGCCGGCCTGCGCAGCATGCCGCCCACGCCGCTCCTTCCGCGCGCTTCCGCGCAGCCTCGTAGCTCCGCCGTGCCGAGCGCGCTCCTCGGCGCTCCTCCTCCGCCCGAGCGCGCGGCGCGTGGCTCCTCCCGGAGCGTGGAGCGGTGGCCCTGCCGGCGCCGATGGAGAGGAACGCCCACGCCTCGTCCTCGGCGTCTCCGGGCCTCTCGCCATCTCAACGGGAGGCGCGGCGCCTCGCGAGGTGCGCCATTTGGCCAGCTCCTCGAGGTCGTTGAGCTCGCGGGACGCCGCCGCGCGGCAGCTCGTCGTCCTCCTCCCCGGGCTGGGCCGTGGTTGCCGCGCCGCCGCGGCTCGGACAGAGGCCGCCGGGGCGGCCAGCCCGCCAGCGGCGTGCGCGGCTGCGCGAGGCGGCTCCGGGCGAGGCCTCGCCGTCGCCGAGGTGAAGCACGTGCGCCGCCGCGCATCGTGCTCCACCTCGAACCACAAGTCCTAGTTGGGACTTGTGTCACCGTAGGCGGGGTTCTCCCGGAGGTCCGCCGGCAGCTGCGCGCGGTGCCGCCGGATCTCGGCAATGCGGGCGCGGCCGAAGACCGGATCGCGGCACCGAACCCGATCTGGCTCGTGCGCCGTGGGAGGTGCACGTCGCCCCACAGCATTGGGACGCCTGCCTCCAAGAACATATGCGCCACCGCTACGGTGATGTAGATCCGATCGCGGATGGGAGCCGGTGGCCCCATGATGAACGTCGCCGGCGCGGTTCGCAGGCTACTGCCGGCCTCGTGGTCGTTGGCGAACGGCTTGAACTCTCGCTTCGGGGACATGGCGGCGCAGAAGGTCGAGCTCGTGCGTGCGGCCGGAGTGGAGAGTGGGGACTGGATAGAGACAGTCCCCCTCCCTAGTCCACATTTAATAGGACTAGGGCACCGAAAGGTGGGCCAGACACGCGAGGACGCCGCGTGCCATCCGCGGCCACGCAAACCTGGCCCAGATTTGGGCTGGGTTTGGGTCGTCCCGGACACAGCAGCCATCCGCATTTGTGATGCGTGGCCGCGTTGGGCCGCGATTTTGTCCGGTTCGACCCATCCGGACGCGCGGGCGCGGGATGGGTCGCCGCGTTGGAGATGCCCTTAGAGCATCTCTAACCGAGTCTGTAGATGCTGCCGGAACTGAATTTTTCTCGCGGATTTACAGGTTCGGGACGATATCCGCAGAGAGTAGCGCCTGAATAGGTGGCCCGGACCAAAAAACTTTCTTGGAGGTCCGAGAAACTGAGAGCACAACCCCTATTATACAGGCCGCGGAGGGGAGCTCGGTTCCAAACCCTACTCCCCTTCGCCGCTTTTCCGCCGCTCCGCCGTCTGCTGCTTCCACTTCCGACGAGCAATCCGAGCCAAGCCGCTGCCGCATCCGCTCTTCCGCGAGCTCCACCGCGACCGCATGGCTGGCACCGGCAGCAGCAAGACGGGAGGCGGCCGGATTGGCGCCAGCAACTCGCTGCCGCGCCTCCCCGTCTTCCGCTCGGAGGCGGAGCGGCGGAAGTGGAGCCGCTCCGAGGGCGCGTGGAAGCAAAGCGCGTGCCGCTAGACTAATTGGGGGCTGCCGCCGCCAGGGAAGCTCGCCCGCTACGCCAATAGCAGCGAGGGCTCTTCCTCCGGCGCGTCGGGCCGGAACCTTGCGCCATTCATCGACGACAGCAACGATGAGGAGGAAGAGGAGAAGGCGGCACCGCACACCATCTTCAACTCTGGGAACGACGTCCTCAACAACGAGGAGGAGGCGACTGCGATTTAGTAGGTTGCCATCATTTCAGAGGCCGAGGCGCGCGTGCTTCCACCACGAGGAGGCGGACGCCGTCCGTAAGGTGCGTGCGTACGAGGCGGCGTAGAGCGAGGCCGCCGTCTGCCGCGTAAATAAGGAGGTCGTCGACCTCGACGCCGAGTAGGTCGCCGTCGCCGTCCTCCGCCATCCCATCCTCCGCCATCCCGTCCTCCGCCGCACGTACATGACACGGTAGGGCCGAATTTTAGTGTAAATTAGGTTGCGGCGGAGGAACATCTATATGTGATGTCTATTTTCCGATCGTAATGTAAATTATGCAACTATGAAGTTTCAATTTGAGTTTACGAGCATGTTTGCGATTTTTTCGGTTCCGAATACGGGTGTTGTTCTAGGTCATCTCCGAATTCGCTCGAAAAACGTTTTTCAAAAAGGACGGGCTTAGAGATGCTGTTATGTAAGGCAAAGAAATTACACAACGTGTCGTATAGGGAAGAATTTTTTATATAGTGTCAAATAAGGAACTTGGTTTTAAGCCAGTGTCATATAATGAATTTTCTCAAATACGTGTAGCATGTTTAATATATCAGGACTGACTTTAGCCCTATATTTTGTCTAAACCCCAGACAAGTATTTCGAAACAAAGGGATTAAGCTGCTGGAGCCAGTGCCCTTTGGAAAACGGTAGCTCTTGGTTGGCTCGTTTCCGCATTTTCGCGAGATTTTTTCCGCCTTTCCCAAACAGTTTGTGCAGAGGCGGGTCGCGTAGCCACGGCTTTCGTTCCGCGCTCTGCAGCCGTGTGTGTTCAAAAGAGGTACCGCCGCAATCGAAAACTGGATTAAGCTGCTGGAGTCGGCGCCCTTTAGACAGCGGTAGCTATCGGTTGGCTTGTTTCCGCAGTTTCGCCAGATTTTTTCCCATTTAGAAACAGTTTCTCAACATTTCGGTCACTGGATCGCTTCCGCGGGCTGACTTGTACCACCACATATTTTGGCACGGCCCGGAACGCTAATTATCGAGCCCCAAATCTCAGCTTGCACGGTTCTTCCAGCAGTTTTTAGACTCTACACGAAAAAAGAGGCTTGAAATGCCTTTCTTTGCATACCTAAATAGGTGTCGAAAGGTGCACCGGCATTGCACTATGTACCTGCTTTCTAATTTGCAGAGAGGTTGGACACATCCGCTATTTCGACAAGAAACCCTAAAAACAACGGTAAAGAACAAAACAAATTTTAATTGAGATAAAAATAATACATAGTTGCAAAATGTGAAATGTCGATCAAACTTAAACTAGAGGATTTTGCTGGACCTCGCCTTCTTCGCTGCAACAAAACTAGACGGTCATAATCCTCGACTCATCGCCGCAAAGGGAGAAGACATCCAGCCACGAGTTTTGCTCAATATATTAAATAAGAAGGGGTCTACGTTTTCTTCATTGCTGCGAAGAAAAGAACATCCAAAATCAGGCACAACTTTTGCTCATTCTATTAAATAAGAAAAAAGATAATTCACTAGTTAATTTAGGGTACGTATGGTTCACGTCCAGCTATGGTTCACGTCCAGCGCGTCCTACAAACTAGTAGGCGTGGCCAATTTATGCTCGACCATAGATGGGCCAAGATTTGGCTAAAAATACACCATGCCGCACCTTCCGGACTAGGGCTCCCCAAAAAATTGAAGGCGGACCAAACAATTGCCGTGAGACGCAGGCTTCGCCAGCTTTGGCTAATAACCAAACACACCTTTACTCTCTTCGGCCCTAAATACGTGTCGCACGTTTAATATATCAAGACTGACTTTACCCTATATTTTGTCTAAACCTCAGACAAGTATTTAGGAACAAAGGGAGTATGAAAAATTGGGCTAAAACCAAACCCATTTAATCACAAAGCAATAAACCACACACCTGCAAATATAACCCGACAAACTATTCCAACACACAACAACCACAACCCTTAGATGCCTAACCAACGGAATGGAGACCTCAACAAGAACATCTCAACAAATTGGCAAGGGCCAATACCAAAAGCTACGGAACGATCCAAACCGAGGGGAGACGAGAAACCGTACAACATCCATCATGCACCTGATGAGTGCATTTTTGAAGCATATTTACTTTATGTTTTCGCATAAGTAGTGATATGATTTTGGTATGTTACGGCGCTAGCGCGCACCTCTTATATTTGTTCCCACAGAATCCCAAATAATAAAGTTATTGATGAACATATCGTTTGGGAGCTCGGAAATTCAATTCGGCTCCCGGGTGCGTATGCTCCCACTACCAACAAATTATATTTCAAAGTGTGGAAAAATTTTGACAAAAAATTCTACATGTACATCTCCATAATATAGGTGTGTACGTCAAGTTTCACGAAAAAATAATATTTTTTATGACCTATGTAAAAAAGAGAAAACTTATCCTGTGAAAAGCATTGTTTTAAGCACTGAATTTTGTCTTTTTTACACACGTCACATGATAAGTTTATTTTTTATGAAACGACTTTGTGAGCGCGTAGCACATGAAGATGTACTTGCGAATTTTTTGTTTCAATTTTTTTGAAATTTAAAATATGTGTAAGATGCAATTTAAAATATAGGGAGCATATGCTCCCATGTTCCAAAACACCACTCCCGAGGGAGCTGTCATATTGAAGATAAATATGAAGTGATAAAGGTCATTTAAATGATTTTCCACACCTAGGTAAAATGGCATTGTGAGAGGCTACTCCGGAGTGTTTAACAACTGCAGGTTCGGGCAGGACCCGCTCGTACCGCACACCCATACCATGTGGCACCGACTTCACCTCGTCAAATACTTTCACCACACAAAGACGGATTTGAGATCCCACATTCAAAGACACCAAAAATCGTATAAACCTTACCTCCGGAAGGGATTTGGAGGGGGAACTTGAAGAGGGTATCATCCTTGCTCCTACAGCGACCACTACTAGGAACAGACTTATAGGCTCCGAGTTACGCCGACGCGCTAAAAAGGATGTTCGTCGGTGCTATTTACCACCGGCGCACCCAAATATTGGAGCGCCGGTGATACGAGAGGATATCACCAACGGGCACAAAATTTGGTGCACCAGCGATAAGCTCCCTCAGGTCCAGTCCGGGGCAGTGATGTGCCCTCCACTTATCGCCTAGTAGTGGGCCGTCAGTGGTATATTGATTACCACCAGCGCACCACAATAGTTGTGCGCTCGCGGTAAGTGGGGGTCAGATTTGGCTCCATCCCCCTAGATCACCTTTTTTGTTTTAAAAAATAAAATAAAATGATAGCAACACCAAAATTCAATAACCTTCAAGATGACCATATGTTATGTCATCTTGTTGGTAGGAAAATTAGCAAACATGTATTTTAACTTTTTTTTTTGCAAAATGGCGCCATCTTTCGGTAAAACATCTTTGGAGGTTGCATACGACCTCTGATGGAAAAGGTTTTATATTAAAATGTATCTACAAAAATTTACATCCAGCCATTTACCAATTTTTTAGATTCGTCAAAATCAAAAAGGAACACATATTTTTTCTGAAGTTTTAAAAAAAAAACTTGCAAATTTTGTTTGAAAAAGGAAAATTTACCGCCGGCTACAGCTGGGCATGGGCAGCCCGACCCGAAAATGCTGGGCCGGGCCGAGCTTGCATGTAGGGCCAGGTTCGGGCCTGATTTTGGAGCTGGAAGGTCGGTCTGGGCTCGGGCTTGCAGAAAATAGGATTTAGGCTTAGTTTGGGCCGGGTCGGGCTTTCGAATGTTTGGGTCGAGTTCGGGCCAGGTTTATAAGCCCGAAGGTCGGGCCGGGCCGGGTTTTGGGCCTGGGAATTTAGGTTCGGGCTTTTTCAGACCTGGCCCGAAACCCGGCCCGGCCTGAGAAATGCCCATGTGTACCGTCGGCGCACCACCATATTGGTGCGCTGGCGGTAACCTTCACTATAAGTAGGCGACGCACCTTATCCTTCTCCTCTTCTTTCACTTCTCCCTCACTCTTCTCTTTTATTTCTCCTCCTCCCTCCCTCCTCTGGTCGCCCTTTCTCTCCATCTTCTCTTCTTTGCCTCACAGAGAGGTAACGCGATGACCACCTCCTCCCTGCTCCGTACCGGCGGCAACCACCTCCTCCCTGCTTCGGCGATGACCACATCCACCTCCTCCATTCTCCGGTGACGACCACGTCCACCTCCTCCATGCCCCTGCGAAGGCCACGTCCACGCACTACCTGATCCAGCCAACACCAACGCCACAAAGGCCTCACCCCAAGATGCGGTACTCACACCACACACTGAGCGCCACGAAGGCGTGATGCGCGTAGATGTACACGTCCGTTGGGAACCCCAAGAGGAAGGTGTGATGCGCACAGCAGCAAGTTTTCCCTCAGTAAGAAACCAAGGTTATCGAACCAGGAGCCAAGAAGCACGTGAAGGTTGTTGGTGGAGGAATGTAGTGCGGCGCAACACCAGAAACCGCGCCAACGTGAACCTACACAACACAATCAAAGTACTTTGCCCCAACGTAATGTGAGGTTGTCAATTGATACGTCTCCAACGTATCGATAATTTCTTATGTTCCATGCTACTTTATTGATGATACCTACATGTTTTATGCACATTATATGTCATATTTATGCATTTTCCGGAACTAACCTATTAACAAGATGCCGAAGAGCCAGGCTGTTTTTGGTTTCAAATCCTAGTAAAGAAATATTTCGGAATTGGACGAAACTTTCGCCTGGTCCTATTTTTGCAACGAAGCTTGAAGACCAAGACCTAACGGGGGCCACGAGGCAGCAGGTGGGGCGCGGCCCAGCCCTTGCCCGCGCGGCTCGGCCCCTCGTGTGGCCCCTCGCGTGACCTTCCGCCTACTTAAAGCCTCCGTCGCGAAACCCCCCGCCGAGAGCCACGATACGGAAAACCTCCAGAGACGCCGCCGCCGCGAATCCCATCTCGGGGATTCTCGAGACGCCTCCGGCACCCTGCCGGAGAGAGGGATTCATCTCCGGAGGACTCTTCATCGCCATGATCGCCTCCGGAGTGATGAGTGAGTAGTTCACCCTGACCATGGGTCCATAGCAGTAGCTAGATGGTCGTCTTCCTTGTTGTGCTTCATTGTTGGATCTTGTGAGCTGCCTAACATGATCAAGATCATCTATATGTAATTCTATATGTTGTGTTTGTCGGGATCCGATGGATAGAGAGTACTATGATTATGGTGATTATCAATCTATTGTTCATGTGTTGTTTATGATCTTGCATGCTCTCCGTTATTAGTAGAGGCTCTGGCCAAGTTTTTACTCTTAACTCCAAGAGGGAGTAATTATGCTCGATAGTGGGTTCATGCCTTCATTGATACCTGGGACAGTGACAAAGTTCTAAGGTTGTGATGTGCTGTTGCCACTAGGGATAAAACATTGATGCTATGTCTAAGGATGTAGTTGTTGATTACATTACGCACAATACTTAATGCAATTGTCTGTTGCTTTGCAACTTAATACTGGAGGGGGTTCGGACGATAACCTGAAGGTGGACTCTTTAGGCATAGATGCAGTTGGATGGCGGTCTATGTTCTTTGTCGTAATGCCCTGGATTAAATCTCACTATATTTATCATGTCATGTATATGCATTATTATGCCTTTCTCTATTTGTCAATTGCCCGACTGTAATTTGTTCACCCAACATGCTTTTATCTTATGGGAGAGACACCTCTAGTGGACCCCGGTCCTATTCTTTCCATAGCATACAATCTACTTGTTTTACTGTTTTCTTTGCAAACATCTTCCACTCGATACGTTTAATCCTTTGTTACAGCAAGCCGGTGAGATTGACAACCTCATTGTTTCAAAGTACTTTATTGTGTTGTGCACCCTAGTTGGCGCCGGAATCCCGGTGTTGCGCCGCATCACATTTCGCGACCATCAACCTTCAACGTGCTTCTTTGGCTCCTACTGGTTCGATTAAACCTTGGTTTCATACGAGGGAAAACTTGCCACCGTGCGCATCATACCTTCCTCTTCGGTTCCCAACGGACGTGTACATCTACGCATCAAGCACTTTTTCTGGCGCCGTTGTTTGGGAGATCAAGACACGCTGCAAGGAGTCTCCACTTCTCAATCTCTTTACTTTGTTTTTGTCTTGCTTTATTTTATTTACTACTTTGTTTGCTGCACTAAATCAAAACACAAAAAATTAGTTGCTAGTTTTACTTTATTTACTGTCTTGCTCTCTATATCAAAAACACAAAAAAATTAGTTACTTGTATTTACTCTATCTAGTTTGTTTTATTTTACTGCTACTAAAATGAGTAATCCTGAGGTTGAAGTTCGTTTTTAAGCAACAAGGTGGAGAAAGTTTTAAAGATGCTTGGTATAGAATTAGTAATGCTCATCAAAGGTGCATTAAGAAACACTCCACCACTATCCTTCTTAGGAACTTTTATGTTGGTTTGTCTAGTTGGAATAGATATGTTCTTGATACTCTTTCGGAGGTAATTTCCTAGGTACTCCCGCTTTAGAAGCTAGTTGCATCATTGAGAGTCTAGTTGGAATACCACCTGTTAATGAAGTTAAAATTGAAATCTCTCTTGAAGATGTTATGAAAAAATTGGAAACCATAGAGAAAATTTTCCAAGTATTGAAGCTAAATTGGGAATGTTATTTGACAAAACTTATGAACTTGATAAATCCTTAGAGGAATTGATGAAAGAATTAGTATCCTAGAAACTTGTGTTGTCCATGATAATCAAACCAATAGGATTGATGAACTTGAAGAAGCTATGGGAACCTTGGGTTCAACCTTTTCTTCTCTCAAGTATAATGAGAAAGCTTATGTGGGTAAAGAGCAAAAATTCATGTACGCCTCTAAGGTGCCTAAACAAAAGAATTATTATAAGCCTAAAATTGCTAAAACCCCTAGCACTACCATAGAAAATCTAGATAATGGAACACCTAAAGTACCCCCTGCAACAGTTGTGTTTGCATGAAGAATAATAATGTTGATGCTTCTACTCTCGATGTTACTTGATTTGCACTTTCGCGCCTAGCTGAAAGGCGTTAAAGAAAAGCGCTTATGGGAGACAACCCATGTTTTTACCTACAGCAATTTTTTGTTTTATTGAGTCTTGGAAGTTGTTTACTACTGTAGCAACCTCTCCTTATCAAGTTTTTGTGCCAAGTAAAGTTTCTATGTCAAAGTTGATGTTATATTTGGGATCGCTGCACAGAAACAGCATTGCTGTCTGTCACGAATCTGGGCATAATTCTCTGTAGAAAAATTCGAAAAATCTGCCAATTTACGAGCGTGATCCTCAGATATGTACGCAACTTTCATTAGTTTTGAGTTTTTCCATTTGAGCAAGTCTGGTGCCATTTATAAATTCGTCTTTACGGACTGTTCTGTTTTTGACAGATTCTGCCTTTTATTTCGCATTGCCTCTTTTGCTATGTTGGATTTATTTCTTTGATCCATTAATGTCCAGTAGCATTATGCAATGTCCAGAAGTGAAAAGAATGATTGTGTCACCTCTGAATGTGTGAATTATTAATGATGCACTAACCCTCTAATGAGTTTGCTTGAAGTTTGGTGTGAAGTTTTCAAGGGTCAAGAGAGGAGAATGATATACTAAGATCAAGAGGAGTGAAAGCTCTAAGCTTGGGGATGCCCCCGTGGTTCATCCCTGCATATTTTAAGAAGACTCAAGCATCTAAGCTTGGGATGCCCAAGGCATCCCCTCTTCATCGACAACATCATCAGGTTCCTCCCCGAAACTATATTTTTATTCACCACATCTTGTGTTAATTACTTGGAGCGTCGGTTTGTTTTTGTTTTTGTTTTTGTTTGAATAAGATGGATCCTAGCTTTCACTTTGTGGGAGAGAGACACGCTCCGCTGTTGCATATGGACACATGTCCTTAGGCTTTACTCATAATGTTCAAGGCGAAGTTTCTTCTTCGTTAATTTGTTATATGGTTGGAATTGGAAAATGCTACATGTAGTAATTCTAAAATGTCTTGGATAATGTGATACTTGGCAATTGTTGTGCTCATGTTTAAGCTCTTGCATCATATGCTTTGCACCCATTAATGAAGAAATACATAGAGCTTGCTAAAATTTGATTTGCATATTTGGTTTCTCTAAGGTCTAGATAATATCTAGTATTGAGTTTTGAACAACAAGGAAGACAGTGTAGAGTCTTATAATGTTTACAATATGTCTTTTATGTGAGTTTTGCTGCACTTGTTCATCCTTGAGTTTGCTTCAAATAACCTTGCTAGCCTAAACCTTGTATCGAGAGGGAATACTTCTCATGCATCCAAATCCTTGAGCCAACCATTATGCCATTTGTGTCCACCATACCTACCTACTACATGGTATTTACCCGCCATTCCAAAGTAAATTGCTTGAGTGCTACCTTTAAAATTCCATCATTCACCTTTGCAATATATAGCTCATGGGACAAAATAGCCTTAAAAACTATCGTAGTATTGAATATGTACTTATGCATTTTATATTTTATTAAGTTGCTTGTTGTGCGATAACCATGTTTCTGGGGAACGCCATCAACTATTGTTGAATATCATGTGAGTTGCTATGCATGTCCGTCTTGTCTGAAGGTCTATCATTTTAGTGGTTGGAGCATGCAAAATTGTTAGAGAAGAACATTGGGCCGCTAACTAAAGCCATGAATCATGGTGGAAGTTTCAGTTTTGGACATATATCCTCAATCTCATATGAGAATAATAACTTTGCTACATGCTTATGCATTAAAGAGGAGTCCATTATCTGTTGTCCATGTTGTCCCGGTATGGATGTCTAAGTTGAGAATAATCAAAAGCGAGAAATCCGAAATGCGAGCATTCTCCTTGGACCTTTGTACAGGCGGCATGGAGGTACCCCTTTGTGACACTTGGTTGAAACATGGCATGCAAAGATCCTGTAGTCCAAGTTAAGGACGAGGTGCGGGCACTATTAGTATACTATGCGTGAGGCTTGCAACTTGTAAGATATAATTTTCATAATTCATATGCTTTATTACTACCGTTGACAAAATTGTTTCATGTTTTCAAAATAAAAGCTCTAGCACAACACAGCAATCGATGCTTTCCTCTCGCGAAGGACCATTCTTTACTTTTATTGTTGAGTCAGTTTACCTATCTCCTTCCACCTTAAGAAGCAAACACTTGTGTGAACTCGTGCATTGATTCCTACATACTTGCATATTGCACTTGTTATATTACTTTATGTTGACAATATCCATGAGATATACATGTTAAAGTTGAAAGCAACCGCTGAAACTTAATCTTCTTATGTGTTGCTTCAACACCTTTACTTTGATTTATTGCTTTACGAGTTAACTCTTATGCAAGACTTATTGATGCTTGTCTTGAAGTACTATTCATGAAAAGTCTTTGCTATATGATTCAGTTGTTTACTCATGTCATTACCTTTGCTTTGATCGCGCATTCATTACATATGTTTACAAATAGTATGATCAAGATTATGATGGCATGTCACTTAAATTATCTTTGTTATCGCTTTTACCTCGCCGGACGAGCAGTAGGGGGATGCCGATACGTTCCAACGTATCGATAATTTCATGTTCCATGCTACTTTATTGATGATACCACATGTTTTATGCACATTATATGTCATATTTATGCATTTTCCTGAACTAACCTATTAACAAGATGCCGAAGAGGTTGCTTTTCTGTTTTTGGTTTCGAAACCCAGTAAAGAAATATTCTCGGAATTGGACGAAATCCTCGCTCAGGGTCCTATTTTTGCACGAAGCCAAGACCGAAGACCTAACGAAGTGGGGCCACGAGGCAGCCAGGGGGTGGCCGGCGCGGCCCAGCCCTTGGCCGCGCGCCTGCCCCCCGGGTCGTGGCCCCCGCGACCTTCCGCCTACTTAAAGCCTCTCGAAAACCCCCAGTACCGAGAGCCACGATACGGAAAACTTTACAGAGACGCCGCCGTCGCGAATCCCATCTCGGGACTGAGGATCGCTCCGCACTCGCCGAGAGGGATTCATCTCCCGAGGACTCTTCATCGCCATGATCGCTCCGGAGTGATGAGTGAGTAGTTCACCGACCATGGGTCCATAGCAGAGCTAGATGGTCGTCTTCTCCTTGTTGTGCTTCATTGTTGGATCTTGTGAGCTGCCTAACATGATCAAGATCATCTATATGTAATTCTATATGTTGTGTTTGTCGGGATCCGATGGATAGAGTACTATGATTATGGTGATTATCAATCTATTGTTCATGTGTTGTTTATGATCTTGCATGCTCTCCGTTATTAGTAGAGGCTCTGGCCAAGTTTTTACCTAACTCCAAGAGGAAAATTATGCTCGATAGTGGGTTCATGCCTTCATTGATACTGGGACAGTGACAGAAAGTTGTATGGATGTGCTGTTGCCACTAGGGATAAAACATTGATGCTATGTCTAAGGATGTAGTTGTTGATTGCATTACGCACAATACTTAATGCAATTGTCTGTTGCTTTGCAACTTAATACGGAGGGGGTTCGCACGATAACCGAAGGTGGACTTTTAGGCATAGATGCAGTTGGATGGCGGTCTATGTTCTTTGTCGTAATGCCCGGATTAAATCTCACTATATTTATCATGTCATGTATATGCATTATTATGCCTTTCTCTATTTGTCAATTGCCCGACTCGTAATTTGTTCACCCAACATGCTTTTATCTTATGGGAGAGACACCTCTAGTGAACTGTGGACCCCGGTCCTATTCTTTCCATAGCATACAATCTACTTGTTTTACTGTTTCTTTGCAAACATCTTCCACTCGGAGCACGTTTAATCCTTTGTTACAAGTCGGTGAGATTGACAACCTCATTGTTTCGTTGGGGCAAAGTACTTTGGTTGTGTTGTGCAGGTTCCAGTTGGCGCCGGAATCCCTGTGTTGCGCCGCATCACATTTCGCGACCATCAACCTTCAACGTGCTTCTTGGCTCCTACCTTGGTTTGTTTCTGACTGAGGGAAAACTTGCTATCGTGCATCATACCTTCCTCTTGGGGTTCCCAACGGACGTGTACATCTACGCGCATCATCAATCTCACCGGCTTGCTGAAAACAAAGGATTAAGCGTATCGAGTGGAAGATGGTGTTTGTTTGCAAAGAACAAGAAAGCAAGAATGTATTCAGATGTAAAAGAATGGATCGGGTCCACAGCTTCACTAGTGGTGTCTCTCCAATAAGATAACTAACATGGGGTGAACAAATTACAGGTTGGAAATTGACAAATAAAGATTCAATACATATCAACGATGATTACTATGTGATTTAATCAAAGCATTTACGACAAAGTACATAGACCGCTATCCAGCATGCATCTATGCCTAAATAATCCACCTTCAAAGTTATCATCCGAACCCCTTCAAGTATTAAGTTGTAAACAACAGATAATTGCATTAAGTATGGTGCGTAATGTAATCAACACAAATATCCTTAGATAAAGCATCAATGTTTTATCCCTAGTAGCAACAGCACATCCACAACCTTAGAACTTTCTCTCACTGTCCCAGATTAAATGGAGGCATGAACCCACTATCGAGCATAATTACTCCTCTTGGAGTTACAAGTATCAACTTGGCCAGAGCCTCTACTAGCAACGGAGAGCATGCAAGAACATAAACAACACATATATGATAGATTGATAATCAACTTAACATAATATTCTATATTCATCGATCCCGCCAAACACAACATGTAGCATTACAAATAGATGATCTTGATCATGTTAGGCAGCTCACAAGATCTATAACAATGATAGCACAAGCGGAGAAGACAACCATCTAGCTACCGCTATGGACCCATAGTCCAAGGATGAACTACTCACGCATCAATCCGGAGACGGGCATGATGATGTAGAGCCCCTCCTGATGATCCCTCTCCTACAGGTGCCGAGGCGATCTCCTCGAATCCCGAGATGGGATTGGCGGCGGCCTCTCGCAATGTTTTCCGTATCGTGGCTCTCCGTATGCTGGGTTTCGCGACGAAGGCTATTTGTAGGTGGAAGGGCAGGTCAGGGGGCGACGCGAGAGGCCCAGCACAACCGCGGGCAGGGCCGCCGCGCCGCCCTGGTGTCTGGCCACCTCGTGGCCCCACTTCGTCTCCCTTTCGGCGTTGATTTCGTCCAATTCCGAGAATATTTCCTTACTAGGATTTCTGAAACCAAAAACAGCAGAAAAACAGCAACTGGCACTTCGGCATCTTGTTAATAGGTTAGTGCCGGAAATGTATAATAATGCGTAAAGTATGTATAAAACATTCAAGTATTGTAATAAAAGTAGCATGGAACATAAGAAATTATAGATACGTTTGCGACGTATCAAGCATCCCCAAGCTTAGTTCCTACTCGTCCTCGAGTAGGTAAACGATAACACAAATAATTTCTCAAGTGACATGCTACCAACATAATCTTGATCAACATTATTGTAAAGCATATGAGATGAATGGAGTGATTCTGAACAAAACATTGCTAACAAAGATAATGACTAAACAAATGAATCATATAGCAAAACTTTTCATGAATAGTACTTTCAAGACAAGTATCAATAAGAGTTGCATAAGAGTTAACTCATAAGCAATAAATTCTAAGTAGAATGAATTGAAGCAACACAAAGGATGATTAAGTTTCAGCAATTGCTTTCAACTTGTAACATGTATATCTCATGGATATTTGTCAACATAGAGTAATATAACAGTGCAATAAGTAAACATGTAAGAATCAATGCACATTAACACAAGTGTTTGCTTTTAAGATAGAAAGAAGTGGGCAAACTGACTCAACAATAAAGTAAAAGAATGGCCCTTCGCAGAGGGAAGCATTGATTACTATTTTTGTGCTAGAGCTTTTGTTTTGAAAACATAGAAACAATTTTGTCAACGGTAGTAATAATTCATATGTGCTATGCATAATATTTCCTACAAGTTGCTCATGCATAGAGTACTAATAGTGCTCGCACCTTGTCCTACTTAGCTCGAAGACACGAATTATCATCGCATAACATATGTTTCAACCAAGTGTCACAAAGGGGTACCTCTATGCCGCCCGTACAAGTGTCTAAGGAGAAAGCACGCATTGGATTTCTCGCTTTTGATTATTCTCAACTTAGACATCCATATCGGGACAACATAGACAACAGATAATGGACTCCTCTTTTAATGCTTAAGCATTCAACAACAGTTAATATTCTCATAAGAGATTTGAGGTTGTATGTCCAAAACTGAAATTTCCACCATGATACATGGCTTTAGTTAGCGGCCCAATGTTCTTCTCTAACATATGCATACTCAAACCATTTGATCATGAAATCGCACTTACTTCAGACAAGACGAACATGCATAGCATCTCACATGATATCCAACAAAGGTAAAGTTGATGGCGTCCCCAAACATGGTTACCGCTCAACAAGCAACTTATAAGAATTAAGACACATAACTACATATTCATCACCACAATAGTTTTTAAGCTATTTGTCCCATGAGCTATATATTGTAAAGGTAGAGGAATGAAATTTTAAAGGTAGCACTCAAGTAATTTACTTGGAATGGCTAAAATACCGCATAGTAGGTAGATATGGTGGACACAAATGGCATGGTTTTTGGCTCAAGGTGTTTGGATGCACGAGAAGCATTTCCTCTCAGTACAAGGTTTGGGCTAGCAAGGTTGTTTGAAGCAAACACAAGTATGAAAAGGTACAACAAAACTCACACAAGAACATATTGCAAGCATTATAAGGCTCTACACTGTCTTCCTTGTTGTTCAAAACACTTTACCCGAAAATATCTAGACTTAGAGAGAACAATCATGCAAACCAAATTAAACAAGCTCTACGGTAGTTCTTCATTAATAGATTAAACTACATGATGCAAGAGCTTAAACATGATCTATGAGAGCTGAAACAATTGCCAAGTTGCCAAACCATATGCAGCATTTTCCGATTCCAACCAAATAGCAATTTAACGAAGCAATTTCAGCCTTCGCCATGAACATTAAAGCATAATTAAGAACACAAGTGTTCCATATGAAAAAGCGGAGCGTAATATCTCCAATATAAGAATGGTGGGATCCAACTTTATTCAAAACAAAACAAAAATAAAAGCAAACCGACGCTCCAAGTAAAGAACATAGATGTGATGGAATAAAAATATAGTTTCACTAGAAGTGACCTGATAATGTTGTCGATGAAGAAGGGGATGCCTTGGGCATCCCCAAGCTTAGATGCTTGAGTCTTCTTAAAATATGCAGGGATGAACCACCGGGGCATCCCCAAGCTTAGACCTTTCACTCTTCTTGATCATAGTATATCATCCTCTTCTCGTGACCCTTGAAAACTTCCTTCACACAAACTTCAAGCAAACTCATTAGAGGGTTAGTGCATAACCAAAATTCACACATTCAGAGGTGACACAATAATTCTAACACTTCCGGACATTGCACAAAGCTTCCGAAAGTTAATGGAACAAAGAAACTCATTCAACATAGCAAAAGCGGCAATGCGAAATAAAAGGCAGACCCTGTCAAAAATAGAACAGTAAAGACGAATCTGACAGGGGCACTTAACTTGCTCAAATGGAAAAACTCAAAACTAATGAAAGTTGGGTACATATCTGAGGATCATGCTTGTAAATTTGCAGATTTTCGATTTTTTTACAGAGACTTCTGCGAGAATTCGTGACAGACAACAATGTTGTTTCTGCGCAGCGATCCCAAATATAGCATCAACTTTAACATAAAATCTTTACTTGGCACAAAAACATGATAAGGAGAGGTTGCTACAGTAGTAAAAAACTTCCAAGACTCAACAATACAGTAAATAAAATAAAACATGGGTTATCTCCCAAGAAGTGCTTTTCTTTAACGCCTTTCAGCTAGGCGCAGAAAGTGCAAATCAAGTAACATCAAGAGATGAAGCATCAATATCATAGCTTGTTCTAATAATAGAATCAAAAGGCAACTTCATTCTCTTCTAGGAAGTGTTCCATACCTTTTTGAGAGGAAATTGATATTTAATATTACCTTCCCTCATATCAATAACAGCACCAACGGTTCGAAGAAAAGGTCTTCCCAACACAATAGGACAAGATGCATTGCATTCGATATCCAAGACAACAAAATCAACGGGGACAAGGTTATTGTTAACCGTAATGTGCACATTATCAATCCTCCCCAAAGGTTTATTTTTAACATTATCGGCAAGATTAACATCCAAATAACAATTCTTCAATGGTGGCAAGTCAAGTATATCATAAATCTTTTTAGGCATAACAGAAATACTTGCACCAAGATCACATAAAGCATTACATTCAAAGTCATTGAATTTCATTTTAATGATGGGCTCCCAACCATCTTCTAACTTTCTAGGAATAGAAGCTTCAAGTTTTAATTTCTCTTCCCTAGCTTTAATGAGAGCATTTGTAATATGTTTTGTAAAGGCTAAATTTATAGCACTAGCGTTGGGACTTCTAGCAAGTTTTTGTAAGAACTTTATAACTTCAGTAATATGACAATCATCAAAATCTAAACCATTATGTTCTACAGCAATGGAATCATTGTCACCAACATTTTGAAAAATTTCAGCAGTTTTATCACGCAGCAGTTTCAGTTTTTGTACGCTTTGCACTAGGAGTAGAAACATTGCCAACACCAATTATTTTACCATTGATAGTAGGAGGTGCAACAACATGTGAAGAATCAACATTACTAGTGGTGGTAATAGTCCATACTTTAGCTACATTATTTTCTTTAGCAAGTTTTTCTTTTTCTTCTCTATCCCACTTAGCATGCAATTCAGCCAACATTCTAATATTATCATCAATTCTAACTTGGATGGCATTTGTTTTAGCAAACCTAGCATCTTCAACTTTCTCAGGCATAACTTTCAATTTTAAAAGATCAACATCAAGAGCAAGACTATCAACCTTAGAAGCAAGAACATCAATTTTACCAAGCTTTTCTTCAACAGTTTTATTGAAAGCAGTTTGTGTACTAATAAATTCTTTAAGCATGACTTCAAGACCAGAGGGTACACTCTTATTATTGTTGTAAGAATTACCATAAGAATTACCATAACCACTACCATTATTAGAAGGATATGGCCTATAGTTGTTGTTACCATAATTATTCCTATAAGCATTGTTGTTGAAATTATTGTTCTTAATGAAATTCACATCAACATTTTCTTCTTGAGCAACCAATGAAGCTAAAGGAACATTATTAGGATCAATATGAGATCTACCATTTGCAAGCATAGACATAATAGCATCAATCTTATCACCCAAAGAAGAGGTTTCTTCAACAGAATTTACCTTCTTACCTTGAGGAGTTCTTTCAATGTGCCATTCAGAGTAATTGATCATCATATCAACAAGTAATTTAGTTGCGGCGCCTATGGTGATGGACATAAAAGTACCTCCAGCAGCTGAATCCAATAGGTTCCTTGAGGAAAAATTCAATCCTGTATAAAGGTTTGGATGATCATCCAAGTAGTCAGTCCATGGGTTGGGCAATTCTTTACCAAAGATTTCATTCTCTCCCATGCTTGAGCAACATGTTCATTATCAAATTGTTTAAAGTTCATTATGCTACTTCTCAAAGATATAATCTTAGCAGGAGGATAATATTTACTAATAAAAGCATCTTTACATTTAGTCCATGAATCAATACTATTCTTAGGCAAAGAAAGCAACCAATCTTTAGCTCTTCCTCTTAATGAGAAAGGAAACAATTTCAGTTTTATAATATCACCATGTATATCCTTATACTTTTGCATTTCACAAAGTTCAACAAAATTATTAAGATGGGCAGCAGCATCATCGGAACTAACACCAGAAAATTGCTCTCTCATAACAAGATTCAGTAAAGGTTTAATTTCATAGAATTCTGCTGTAGTAGCAGGTGGAGCAATAGGAGTACATATAAAATCATTATTATTTGTGCTAGTGAAGTCACACAACTTAGTATTTTCAGAGTACCCATTATAGCAGTAAAGTAAACTAAGCAAATAAAGTAAAGACAAGTAACTATTTTTTTGTGTTTTGATATAGAGAACAAGATAGTAAATAAAGTAAAGCTAGCAACTAATTTTTTTGTGTTTTGTTTAAGTGCAGCAAACAAAGTAGTAAATAAAATAAAGCAAGACAAAAACAAAGTAAAGAGATTGAAGTGGAGAATCCCCTTGCAGCGTGTCTTGATCTCCCCGGCAACGGCGCCTAAAAACGGTCTTGATGCGCGTAGATGTACACGTCCGTTGGGAACCCCAAGAGGAAGGTGTGATGCGACAGCAGCAAGTTTTCCCTCCGCAAGAAACCAAGGTTATCGAACCAGTAGGAGCCAAGAAGCACGGAAGGTTGTTGGTGGAGGAATGTAGTGCGGCGCAACACCTGAAACCGGCGCCAACGTGGAACCTGCACAACACAATCAAAGTACTTTGCCCCAACGTAATGTGTGAGGTTGTCAATCTCACCGGCTTGCTGAAACAAAGGATTAAGCGTATCGAGTGGAAGATGGTGTTTGTTTGCAAAGAACAGTAGTAAAGCAAGAGAATGTATTCAGATGTAAAAGAATGGACCGGGTCCACAGTTCACTAGTGGTGTCTCTCCAATAAGATAACTAACATGTCGGGTGAACAAATTACAGCGCAATTGACAAATAAAAATTCAATACATATCAACGATGATTACTATGTGATTTAATCAGTAATTACGACAAAGTACATAGACCGCTATCCAGCATGCATCTATGCCTAAATAATCCACCTTCAGGTTATCATCCGAACCCTTCCAGTTAAGTTGTAAACAACAGATAATTGCATTAAGTATGGTGCGAATGTAATCAACACAAATATCCTTAGATAAAGCATCAATGTTTTATCCCTAGTAGCAACAGCACATCCACAACCTTAGAACTTTCTGTCACTGTCCCAGATTAAATGGAGGCATGAACCCACTATCGAGCATAATTACTCCCTCTTGGAGTTACAAGTATCAACTTGGCCGAGCCTCTACTAGCAACGGAGAGCATGCAAGAACATAAACAACACATATATGATAGATTGATAATCAACTTAACATAATATTCTATATTCATCGGATCCCGCCAAACACAACATGTAGCATTACAAATAGATGATCTTGATCATGTTAGGCAGCTCACAAGATCTATAACAATGATAGCACAAGCGGAGAAGACAAACATCTAGCTACTGCTATGGACCCATAGTCCAAGGATGAACTACTCACGATCAATCCGAGGCGGGCATGATGATGTAGAGCCCCTCCGGTGATGATCCCCCTCCGGCAGGGTGCCGGAGGCGATCTCCGAATCCCCCGAGAGGATGTGCGGCGGCGGCCTCTCAGAATGTTTTCCGTATCGTGGATCTCCGTACAGTGGGTTTCGCGACGAAGGCTATTTGTAGGCTAAGGTAGGTCGGGGCGACGCGAGGGGCCCAGACAACAGGCCGCGCGGCCGGGCCCGGGGCGCGCTCGCCGGTGTCTGCCACCTTGTGGCCCCACTTCGTCTCCCTTTCTGTCTTCTGAAGCTTCGTGTAAAAATAGGCCCCTGGCGTTGATTTCGTCCAATTCCGAGAATATTTCCTTACTAGGATTTCTCAAAACCAAAAACAGCAGAAAAACAAAGAATCGGCACTTCGGCATCTTGTTAACAGTTAGTGCCAAAATGTATAATAATGCTGTAAAGTATGTATAAAACATTCAAGTATTGTAATAAAAGTAGCATGGAACATAAGAAATTATAGATACGTTTGCGACGTATCAAGGCGCCTCACCTAAATCTCCGGTGACCCTCGCCACAAAGGCCTAGGTCACGGTTCCACTAAGGGATTTCCTTCGAGGCGGAAACCGTGCCTTACACAAAGGTTGGGGCACACATCCACAACTTAATTGGAGGCTCCCAACAAATCACCACAAATGTCTAGAATCCGTCTAGGGTTCCAAGAACCCAAGAGTAACAACCTTCTTGCTTTCACCTCCATGAATCACCGTGGAGAACTCAAACCGATGCACCAAATGCAATGGCAAGAACACCACAAAGATGCTCAAGTCCTTCTCTCTCAAATTCCAACAAAGCTACAAAAGCTATTGGGGGTATAAGAGAGGAAGAACAAAGAAAGGAAGATGAACACCAAATTTCTTCCAAGAACTAGATCTAGAGATTCCCTCACAAAGAGAGAAAGATGATTGGTGGGATTGTAGATCTAGGTCTCCTCTCTCTTGTCCTCAAATTTGAGCAAGAATCATGGAGGGATTTGGAGTAGGGGAGGCTCTCAAATCTTGGCAATGGAGGAGAGCAAAAAGTATGTGTTAACCCTAAAAAACGAGAGGAGGAAGAAGAGCTATTTAAAGGGCTGCGGGATTTCTGCCCGTTGGGCTCGTCCAGGCAAAGAGGCCGGCAGTACCGGCCTGTTATGGCCGGCAGTGCCGCCAGCAGGAAATCGAAGCGAGCGGCTCGGTTGGGCGAGCGGAGCAGCGCGCGACTGGGCGGGCGAGCGGCGCAGCGGCTGGGCGGGCGAGCGGCGAAGCCTGGCTCGAAGCTGGGTCGGCCCGGCAGTGCCGCTTGGGATGGGCCGGAGGTGCCGGCCAGCGCGGCCCGGTAGTGCAGCACGCGGGAGCCGGCAGTGCCGGAGTGGGCCGAGCGGAACTGCCGGATCAGCAAGGGCGGTAGTGCCGGTTGCCTCCCCTTTTCCTTTTTTCTTTAAATCAAATAGAAGACAAACTTCAAAACACAATATCTAGAGATTGGAAACTCGGATCAAGACGAAACCAATTTTGTTGGAAAGAGGACTACAAGAGCTACCCAACAAAAAGTGAAAATATGGAAACTAGTGGGGGTTGATTTTCTATTATTTTTAGAGGTGCAACACCTCAACATGAGAAACCGAGAAAATCAGCAAACTCGAAAATGCAACAAGTGATCAATGCAAAATCCTTGATGAACTAGAGCTTGTCATGAGAATAAGCACAAGCTCTAAAACATCACATGGATAAGATCCAAATAACAACCAAGAAACATGATGCAAGGATGCAAAGGTTTGAGCTCTCTCCGAACGATACGATCGAGTTACTCACTTGAGAGCCCTCTTGATAGAACGGCAACTAAACTATAAACCGGTCTCCAACTACACCATGAGACCGGTAAGAAAGAAACCCTATCAAGAGCAAACCTTAACCTTGCGCGTTCCTCTTGAGCTCGATGAAGACGATCTTGATCACAACAAGATGGAACGCCTTTCTTGATTGTGCTTGCTTGATGAAGTCTTGTGGATTGCTCCCCCATGATCCACCATGGAAGAGCTTCTTATTCGGCACATCTTCACATATCCATGATCACCATATGGATGGCAAGCTTCAAGCAAATGGTCTCTTCGAGATGGCTTATCTTGAACTTGCACATCATTTCTTCATTCTTCATCATGTTGATGTCTTGAAGTGACTTGAGGGCTCACTTCATCTTCATCTTCAAGACATACTTGACACTTGATATCCTTCATCTTCTTATTGCAACCTTGAAGCCAACATATGGTTCAAGCATTGCCTATGGACAACACCTATAAATATAACTCAATGCAAACATTAGTCCATAGGGATTGTCATTAATTACCAAAACCACACATGGGGGCTCCATGCACTTTCAAGGGCACATATAGCGGCTAAGATCCTTTCGCCAAACCCAATCTTCCGGAGGACCTCAAGAAGGAGGGCCCAGTCCACTGTGTCGAAGGCCTTGGTTATATCCAATTTTAAGAGCACTGCCGAGGTGGCATTACTGTGGAGCTTGCGTGCCGTTCATGTCGCCATGTCTAGATCTCAGGTACCTTAGCCTTAACGTCATCAGGTCTCAGTTACAATCTAATTGCAACTCATGTTTAACTTATAGGATAGTACGAATCTTAAAGCAAATTCAAGAGAGTGGATATTTATTCTCAGTCGCAACACACTTGCAACTAAGAAAATCTCACTTGTAACCAACTTGGCAGCGGAAAAAATCTCAGCTCCAACCTAGTTGCAACTAGGAAAATCTATGTTGCAATCTTCTTGCAACTAGGGAAATCTAAGTTGCAACCCAGTTGTAACAGTTCAGCATCAATCACGAGGCAAATACAATAGCTAGGAAGTCAACTTAGGCATAATAAAAATCAGGCGCCAGATTTTAATCAAATTCATAAATTTACTCCCTTCAGTCCTAAATACTTGCCGCACGTTTAGTATGTCTAGACAAGTTTTAGTCTATATTTTTATCTAAATCTAGAATGACATTTTAGGGATAGAAGGGATATGAAAAAATGGGCTAAAACCGATACAAATACAGGGCAAACTCTTCCAACACACAACAATCAGAGCCTTTAGAGTATCTCCAGTCGCGGCCCCAAACAGTGTCGGATCGAACGTTTGGGGATACCTCCACTTCGAGCCGTGTTTAGGGTGCGTCTTTATCCACCCGCGGCCCCAAATACGCCCCCAAACATTAAATAACTTTTTTTCACATTTTCATTTCAATAGAGAGAAGGAATTTGTAGGTAGAAATGTAGAATCAAGATTTTGAAAATAGTGCAAATGTTTAAACAAATTAAACATAAAAACTGCGAAAAAATGTGTTCAGACTACTTATGCTTTGATGGCTCCGCCTCATCATCCTCACGGAGGCGCTTCCTTCTCGTCACCTCTTCCGAAGAGGCAGTGGCCTTCGACGCGTCCAATGAGCTTGTGTCCCCTTCGACGAGTAGTCCTTGGTGCACGTCGTTGTCAACGGCCTCCCCCTCCTCCTCCTGGCCGTCCATCGGCGGCTGCCTCCCCTCTTCCTCTGGTCGTCCGTCGGTGGGGAACTAGAGCTACTAGGCGTGGCAGTTCTTTCCCACCAATGGTGCCATCCCGGCGGCTTCCCCTCGCTATTGGTGTCCTATGGCAAAGAGAGGTTGCTCATGGTCAGAGAGGAGAGGTTGCTCAGTCGTAGAGATGAAGGGCACCGGCCGGTTGGAGATCCGAATGCACCTATGTAGGGGTCTTATTGAGCGGCGATGAATGGCGGCGTAGATATCGAAGAGGGTCACAGTTGCTCTTCCGCGGAGTTCGCGCTCCATTCCGGCGTTCGCGCGTTGATCGACGTGGTTGCCACTCCGGCGGTTTCCCTTCCCGACAACATCACATTTGCTGCATGCGAATAAAAATTAAGTCACGAGGTAGGCGAAAGTTGGGCGTCGTGCGTGTGTCAATGACGCGTCAGGTCTGCCACTCCCCGCCTGGTTTCTCGCTTTATCCGGCGCACCCAAAGCGTCCCATGTGGAGCGGGGACGGCATCGGGGAGCCGGACGACCTATTGGGCGCGCCGGGCAGAAGGGGGCTTTGGGACGTGCGACTAGGGCCGAAAAAATGTCCGCCGTGCCCCAAAAACCTTTGAAGGATGTGACTGAAGATGCTTTTAGACACCTTACCAACAAAATAGAGCCCCGACAAAAACACCTCAATAAAATGGCAATGGCCAACACCAAAAGCTATAGAGGATCCAAACCAAGGAAAGCCGAGAAACCATAGAATATCCACTAAGCAACCGCGGTCACCTTTCCTACTGCGCCTTCTTCTTGTGTTTGCAGACGAGTGAGTTCTCGTTCCGAATGCTTGTATGAGCGCAATCACCCCGTTTTTTTCCTTGATTGTCGTCCTAGTCAGGGGACAAACAATCGTCCTTTCACATCTAGGAATTACGACCTTACAGTTGTTGAGCACGTCACACGTCACAGAGCTCCTTACCGAAGAGAGCATCGGAGTTATGAACTGGCAAAGGTGGAATGGGCAGGGAAGACCCATCTGAATCGCCCAGGCGAGCTCAAGGTTGTCGTCAAGTTCACCTTCATATGCTCCACTAACAGAGCGGAAGCATGGCCCGCTCCAAGGTCCCGAAAATCGGACATGATCTACAACACCGGAGTCATGACCTCTACGGTGGTCTCACCCTCAAGAGTGGAAGAAACAGAAAGCAGGGACGAACTATCCCCAACACTTTCCTAGTTGCCTACTCCCTCTGTTTCGAATTAAATATCGCATTTTATTTCTAAAATAAGCAAATATGTACACTAAAACGTATCTACAAAAATCCATATGTCTATGTTAAATCTGATCGAAGCCGCCACGCCTAATTTTACGGATGATAGACTTGGCAGATGCGTAGGTTTGGGTTTTGCTTGGATAAGAGCATCAGCGATGTGGGGATTCTAGTGACAGAAACTGCTCACATCGGCACTCCCAATTGAAATACATGTCATCCCGAATTCAATATAAGCGTCGGTAAACCTCAAAGTAATCATGCAGGAAGGGAGTCTATCGAGCATGCCGGCAACAAACTCCATGCAGAAAAATTCTCGCCAGCCCACGCATCAGTCTCTCTCTCCATCTACCTCTTACTGGGTTAACCGGTGTGGATAATTTATTCTTTTGGTTGGCGTTCGCGTGTTGACTTGCCGGCTATTATTTGGGTTTGTGGGTGGAGAAGTGGAGATGCTCTAATGGAGTTCAGATGGACGTGTTAAACATGCGTGTTACGGCGCTCGAGGCTGATTAACCTGGTCAAGGAAGAACACTGGGGACGCGACGAGACGCAAAGGAACAGACGGTCATGGTCGTAGCAAGGACGCCGCATGCGTATGCAGCTGGACGAGAGCAGAGAGAGGCGATGGACGGATGGGTTGGAATTGGATTCCGTTTAACTGACGAGGCATGCAGCAGGACCAGAAGCCGGTTCGTGTTCCGTCTGGTCTGTGTTGCCAAAAGTCTCCTTTTGACCAACGCCTTGCGCTGCCTGCCTACACGTCTGGTCCTCTCCGGATAAAAAGGGCAGGAGAGATGCGTTCTGGACATGCTCCGTCTGGTGCCTTTCAGACTTTGCCAGCGAGGAGATTTTGGCAGGAAATGTAAGTACCGTAGGCGTGTTGACTGTTGACTGGGATGAAGACGGAGGTGACGGGAGAGTAGTAAATTCAGACATTCAGTGGCGTCTGCTGGTTCGTAGCAGCTTTCCATTGTTTCTCGGCAAGGTAAGCCAGCTTTGTTTGACTGCAGCTTGCTCGTTACAGCTGTGCACATGGCATGGCACGTACTATGGCAGTGACCAGTGACTAGTGACCAGTGTCCTCGTTCAAGTGAACTTGCAGGCCAGTCATTCCTTCAAGCCCGCCCTGTAAACTCCACACCACAGAGCCGACTACGCCACAAATCGGCCCAGTGATCTAGAGCTCCACGACCTCGTCTCTGCCCATGTTCCTTTGACATAACAACTAGGCCTAATTCTGTACGGAAAAACCTATTCATCGCCCAGCAGCGCGTCTTAATACTCCGCACGGGCTGCTGGTGATTTTGGGCCGGGACCTATTAGTGCCGTTTTTTCTTTTTTTGCTGGCTGGGTATCTCGTTAGGCCATTATATTATCGGATTTCTTCCCCGTTTATCAGGTTCTGGCTGTTTTTTTTTCAGTTTGCTTAGGCTGTTTATTGATTTTTTTTGGGAATTTGTTCAAATTTAAATTTTGCTTCATTTTTGGATTTGTTCAAATTTTAATTTTTAGAGCCGACTTATATGGATCAACTCTAGTTTAAGGAATTTTTACGCGGTTTTTTTGTTCTTTCTTTGGTTCAGCGTTCTAACGGTTTTTCTTCCGGTTCACGTTTTTCTGTCCTTTTCTTTTTCTTTTTCTATTTTTCTGAATGGGTTTTAACAATTTTTTTGAACAAAAAAAGTGAACAAATTTTTCTTTTGAACAAAAATTTATGAAGAATTTTTTTTAGCAAACAAAATTAACAAATTTTGTTTGAGAACAAAAATTATTATGAAGAATTTTTTTGACTAATTTCTTTAACACAAATTTTGTTGAACAAAAAATATTATGAGCAATTTTTTTCATATTAAAACATTTTTGGTCAAAAACCTGAAGTTTTTCAATTTTAAAATTTGCCCAAATAAAGTAAAAGTAAAATCTTGAGAAGAGGCTTTACCTGGGCCAGCCCAGGCAGCGACCGCCTGGAGCTATGCGTGCGTGCGGTTATCCGGCACACACTACATCGATGTATAGGGCGCCCCGCTTATACCGCTCGCTTGCCACCCGCGGTGGCCCGCGGCCGAGTAAGTTTTTTCATTTCTTTTCCATTTTTCTGTTTCATTTTGCTTTTTCTGTTTTTCGTTCTTTCTTCTTCTTCTTTTTTTTCTTTCTTTTTTATTCTTTTTTGATCTACTAGTTAATTTTTTTTAAAGATCATTTTTTTAATCTGAACCATTTTTTACCTTGTGAACCTTCTTTGATTTTGAATCAATTTTTAAAATCATGACCAGTTTATTAATTTTTATTTTTAAAATGTGGAACCATTTTTAGTTGGTGAGCCTTTTTAAATTTCAACATTTTAACTTTTTTTAAAATTTGAACCATTTTACTTGTGTGGAACCATTTATCCGGGTGAATCACTTTTTAAATTTTAAAACGATTTTTAAATCATGAAAAAAATTCAAAACAGAACAATTTAAAAATTTGAACCATCTTTCTCTATCTCTACTACTATAGTGTGGCAGTTTTGAATTTGGATTTACCACTTACCTACCTCTCAGTTCCCACCGGAGCATGGCGAAATCAATCCTAGCCGTCAATTCCTTCTCTTTCACTGATATCTACCTTACATCAGACGCTAGTCTTCTGGATCCAACGGCTGATATTTGCTGGATTCGCAGCCCCTCCACTCACCTGTGCCCGAACCAGCTTGTAGATTCGCGATAGTTCCTCGGCCGACTCACTGTGCTGGCCAACTAAATTGGATCCGGCCCACACAATAGTCGTCACGCTCTCATTTCCCCCTCGATAGCTCTCATGCCGCTACAGTACTTGGTCTCTCCTCTCTCTTCACCGGGCAGATCCAAAGCCACTCCGCCCAAATAGACGGCCAGAGGAGGTGGAGGTGAAGTGCCGGAGTAGTTTAGGGCTAAGTTAGGTCTTCTCCCCTCCTTGTTTAGTAGTTTACCCTTGTGGATTTGGCGTTATGCCCGTGTTGAGGTGGTGGTGGTGGAGGCTAGGCTACTCCTTGCTGCTGGCGGCGGTGCTACAGCTGCTCGTGGCGCTCCGGCGGTCGGAGCCAGAGATGAGCGGCGGCAGAGCGACGTCATCCTCCTCAATAAAGCTCTTCTTTGATCCACCAGATCCGGGTGATTTCGTCCTAGCTCTCCCTCTCTCTGGTCACCGTGGCGGTGGAGACTGGGAGGGGACCTCTGATACGTCTCCAACGTATCGATAATTTCTTATGTTCCATGCTACTTTATTGATGATACCTACATGTTTTATGCACACTTTATGTCATATTTGTGCATTTTCTAGAACTAACCTATTAACAAGATGCCATGCCAGTTTTCTCGTTTTTTGGTTTCGAAATCCTAGTAACGAAATATTCTTAATTGGACGAAATCAACGCCTGTGTTCCTATTTTGCCCTAAGCATCCGAACACCCGAGAGCCGAGGGGGCCCCTGGGCCCCAGATGATAGGTGGCGCGGCTCGGGCCCCGGCCGCCACCCATGGTGTGGGCACCCCTTCACCCCCCGCGCCGCCTCTTCGCCTATTTAAAGCCCCGCATCGAAAACCCTTAGGAGGAAGCCACGGCACGAAACCTTCCGAGCCGCCACCATCGCGAAGCCAAGATCTCGGGGACAGGAGTCTCGTTCCGGCACCGCCGGACGGGGAAGTGCCCCCAAGGCTTCTCCATCGACACCGTTGCCATCTCCACCGCCATCTTCATCACCGCGCGCTCCCATGAGGAGGGAGTAGTTCTCCATCGAGGCTCGGACTGTACTAGAGCTATGTGGTTCATCTCTCTCCTATGTGCTTCAATACAATAATCTCATGAGCTGCTTACATGATTGAGATTCATATGATGATGCTTGTAATCTAGATGTCATTATGCTAGTCAAGTGATTTTTACTTATGTGATCTCCGGACTCCTTGTCCCACGTGTGTAAAGGTGACAGTGTGTGCACCGTGTGGGTCTCTTAGGCTATATTTCATGAATACTTATTCACTTTTATGAATGGCATAGTGAAGTGCTTATTTATATCTCTTTATGATTGCAATGTGTTTTGTATCACAATTTATCTATGTGCTACTCTAGCAATGTTATTAAAGTAGTTTTATTCCTCCTACACGGTAATGGTGACAGTGTGTGCACTCGTGTTAGTACTTGGTTTATGCTATGATCATGATCTCTTGTAGATTGCGAAGTTAACTATTGCTATGATAGTATTGATGTGTATTATTCCTCCTACATAAGCATGAAGGTGACAGTGCATGCTATGTTAGTACTTGGTTTAGTCGTTTCGATCTTTCTTGCACTCTAAGGTTATTTAAATATGAACATTGAATTGTGGAGCTTGTTAACTCCGGCATTGAGGGTTCGTGTAATCCTACGCAATGTGCTCATCATCCAACAAGAGAGTGTAGAGTATGCATTTATCTATTCTGTTATGTGATCAATGTTGAGAGTGTCCACTAGTGAAAGTCTAATCCCTAGGCCTTGTTCCTAAATATCGCTATCGCGCTTGTTATCAAATCACAGCACACATTGCACACGCATGTTTACTTCCCGCAATATTACTACCATCAACGCACGCCAGAAGCACTTTTCTGCGCTTACTACTCATATTCATTCATACCACTTGTATTTCACTATCTCTTCGCGAACTAGTACACCTATTAGGTGTGTTGGGGACACAAGAGACTTCTTGCTTTGTGGTTGCAGGGTTGCATGAGAGGGATATCTTTGACCTCTTCCTCCCCGAGTTCGATAAACCTTGGGTAATCCACTTAAGGGAAACTTGCTGTTGTTCTACAAACCTCTCGGAGGCCCAACACTGCCTACAAGAATAGAAGCACCCGTAGACATCAAGCACTTTTCTGGCGCCGTTGTGGGAGGAAAGGTAAAAGGCACTCACACTCCGGTTCCAGGTACTAGTTGCTCCATTGTGTGTGTCGAAGCTATTTCCTTTAGACTCTGCAATCGCGACATTTGGTTTCTTGTTTACACTAGTTAGGCATAATGGACAACAATGAGCTTCTTATTTTATTTCCTGATTTAAGACATGGATGGTTTGATGCGAAATTAAAAAACCCATGGAACATATTAATATGAATGCTTTGAACACTATTGTTGTTAATGATATGGAAAATTCTAAGCTTGGGGAAGCTGGCTTTGATGAGCATGATATTTTTAGTCCCACAAGCATTGAGGAGAAAATTTACTTTGATGATACTTTGCCTCCCATTTATGATGATTATAATGATAGTAGTCTTTTGTTACCACCTGTTATGGAGGATAAATTTGATTATGATTAGAATATACCTCCTATATTTGATAGCTACTTTGTTGAATTTGCTCCCACTACAATTAATAAGAATGACTATGCTTATGTTGGGAGTAGTAATTATTTTATGCATGAGACTCATGATAAGAATGCTTTATGTGATAGTTATATTGTTGAGTTTGCTCATGTTGCTACTGAAAGTTATTATGAGAGAGGAAAATATGGTTGTAAAATTTTCATGTTACTAAAACACCTCTCTATGTGCTGAAATTTTTTAAGCTACACTTGTTTTATCTTTCTATGCTTGTTACTTTGCTCTTCATGAACTTGTTTATTTATAAGATTCCTATGCATAGGAAGCATGTTAGACTTAAATGTGTTTTGAATTTGCCTTTTGATGCTCTCTTTTGCTTCAACTCCTATTTCTTGCGAGTGCATCATTAAAACTGCTGAGCCCATCTTAATGGCTATAAAGAAAGAACTTCTTGGGAGATAACCCATGTGTTTTTTTACTACAGTACTTTGTTTTATATTTGTGTCTTGGAAGTTGTTTACTACTGTAGCAACCTCTCCTTATCATGTTTTTGTGCCAAGTAAAGTTTCTATGTCAAAGTTGATGTTATATTTGGGATCGCTGCAGAAACAGCATTGCTGTCGTCACGAATCTGGGCACAGGCCTCTGTAGAAAATTCGAAAAAATCTGCCAATTTATGAGCGTGATCCTCGATATGTACGCAACTTTCATTAGTTTTGAGTTTTTCCATTTGAGCAAGTCTGGTGCCACCTTAAATTGCCTCTTTACTGTTCTGTTTTTGACAGATTCTACCTTTTATTTCGCATTGCCTCTTTTGCTATGTTGGATTTATTTCTTTGATCCATTAATGTCCAGCTTTATGCAATGTCCAGAAGTGAAAAGAATGTTTGTGTCACCTCTGAACATGTGAATTTTTGATTATGCACTAACCCTCTAATGAGTTTGCTTGAAGTTTGGTGTGAAGGAAGTTTTCAAGGGTCAAGAGAGGAGTATGATATACTATGATCAAGAGGAGTGAAAGCTCTAAGCTTGGGGATGCCCCCGTGGTTCATCCCTGCATATTTCAAGAAGACTCAAGCGTCTAAGCTTGGGGATGCCCAAGGCATCCCTTCTTCATCGACAAAGTATCAGGTTCCTTCTCTTGAAACTATATTTTTATTCGGTCACATCTTATGTAATTTACTTGGAGCGTTTGTGTGTGCTTTTATTTTTGTTTTTGTTTTGTTATCTTAGTTCTCTGAATAAGTTCATCCTTGTGTGGGAGAGAGACACGCTCCGCTGGTTCGTATGAACACATGTGTTCTTAGCTCATAATATTCATGGCGAAGTTTCCTCTTCGTTAAATTGTTATATGGTTGGAATTGGAAAATGCTACATGTAGTAATTCTAAAATGTCTTGGATAATGTGATACTTGGCAATTGTTGTGCTCATGTTTAAGCTCTTGCATCATGTACCTTGTACCCATTAATGAATAATTACATAGAGCTTGTTAAAATTTGGTTTGCATGATTGGTCTCTCTAAGTCTAGATATTTTCTTGTTGAGGTGTTTGAACAACAAGGAGACGATGTAAAGTCTTATAATGCTTACAATATGTTTATATGTGAGTCTTGCTGCACCATTTTATACTTGAGTTTGCTTCAAATAACCTTGCTAGCCTAAACCTTGTATAGAGAGGGAATACTTCTCATGCATCCAAATACTTGAGCCAATATTCATGCCATTTGTGTCCACCATACCTACCTACTACATGGTATTTCTCCGCCATTCCAAAGTAAATTGCTTGAGTGCTACCTTCAAACAAATTCAAAAGTTATTACCTCTTATTTGTGTCAATGTTTTATAGCTCATGAGGAAGTATGTGGTGTTTATCTTTCAATCTTGTTAGGCAACTTTCACCAATGGACTAGTGGCTTCATCCGCTTATCCAATAATTTTGCAAAAAGAGCTGGCAATGGGATTCCCAGTCCCAAATTAATTAACAAAAATAGACACTCCTCCATGGTATGTGATTGTTGGACGGCACCCGAAGGATTGGTTAGCCATGGCTTGAGAAAGCAAAGGTGGGGAGGAGTGTCATCATAATAAAACTAAAATAAAAAGGCACTCCTTCATGGTATGAGATTGTTGGCACCCGAGGATTCGGTTAGCCATGGTTTGTGAAAGAAAGGTTGGAAGGAGTGCCACCCAAAAATAAAATAAAATGGGAGCCGCTCTTTGAAGGTTTGTCTGGCAAGGGGGTTAGAGTACCCGCTACCATTCGTTGACAATAACAAACACCTCTCAAAACTTTACTTTTATGCTCTCTATATGTTTTCAAAATCAAAGCTCTAGCACAAATATATCAATCGATGCTTTCCTCTTTGAAGGACCATTCTTTTACTTTATTGTTGAGTCAGTTTACCTATTCTTTCTATCTTAGAAGCAAACACTTGTGTGAACTGTGTGCATTGATTCTTACATGTTTACCTATTGCACTTATTATATTACTTTGTGTTGACAATTATCCACGAGATATACATGTTAAAGTTGAAAGCAACCGCTGAAACTTATATCTTCCTTTGTGTTGTTTCAAAGCTTTCTACTAAGAATTTATTGCTTATGAGTTAACTCTTATGCAAGACTTACTGATGCTTGCCTTGAAAGTATTATTCATGAAAAGTCTTTGTTATATGATTCATTTGTTTACTCATTATCTTCATCATTGCTTCGAATCTCTGCATTCATCTCATATGCTTACAATAGTATGATCAAGGTTATGATGGCATGTCACTTAAGAAATTATCTTTGTTATCGTTTTACCTGCTCGGGACGAGCAGAACTAAGCTTGGGGATGCTGATACGTCTCCAATGTATAATTTCTTATGTTCCATGCTACTTTATTGATGATACCTACATGTTTTATGCACACTTTATGTCATATTTGTGCATTTTCCGGAACTAACCTATTAACAAGATGCCAAGTGCCAGTTCTGCTGTTTTTGGTTTCGAAATCCTAGTAACGAAATATTCTCGGAATTGGACGAAATCAACGCCTGTGTTCCTATTTTGCCCGGAAGCATCCAACACCCGAGAGCCGCCGGAGGGGGCCCTGTGGGCCCCAGATGATAGGGTGGCGCGGCCTGGCCCCGGCCGCGCCGGCCTATGGTGTGGGCACCCTTCGACCCTCCCGCGCGCCTCTTCGCCTATTTAAAGCCCCCGCATCGAAAACCCTTAGGAGGAAGCCACGGTACGCGAAACCTTCCGGCCGCCGCCATCGCGAAGCCAAGATCCGGGGACAGAGTCTCTGTCCGCACCCCGCCGGACGGGGAAGTGCCCCGAAGGCTTCTCCATCGACACCGTTGCCATCTCCACCGCCATCTTCATCACCGCCGCTGCTCCCATGAGGAGGGAGTAGTTCTCCATCGAGGCTCGGGGCTGTATCGGTAGCTATGTGGTTCATCTCTCCTATGTGCTTCAATACAATAATCTCATGAGCTGCCTTACATGATTGAGATTCATATGATGATGCTTGTAATCTAGATGTCATTATGCTAGTCAAGTGAGTTTTACTTATGTGATCTCCGGAGACTCCTTGTCCCACGTGTGTAAAGGTGACAGTGTGTGCACGTGTGGGTCTCTTAGGCTATATTTCACAGAATACTTATTCACTGTTATGAATGGCATAGTGAAGTGCTTATTTATATCTCTTTATGATTGCAATGTGTTTTGTATCACAATTTATCTATGTGCTACTCTAGCAATGTTATTAAAGTAGTTTTATTCCTCCTACACGGTGTAATGGTGACAGTGTGTGCACTCGTGTTAGTACTTGGTTTATGCTATGATCATGATCTCTTGTAGATTGCGAAGTTAACTATTGCTATGATAGTATTGATGTGTATTATTCCTCCTACATAAGCATGAAGGTGACAGTGTGCATGCTATGTTAGTACTTGGTTTAGTCGTTTCGATCTTTCTTGCACTCTAAGGTTATTTAAATATGAACATTGAATTGTGGAGCTTGTTAACTCCGGCATTGAGGGTTCGTGTAATCCTACGCAATGTGTTCATCATCCAACAAGAGAGTGTAGAGTATGCATTTATTATTTATTATGTGATCAATGTTGAGAGTGTCCACTAGTGAAAGTCTAATCCCTAGGCCTTGTTCCTAAATATCGCTATCGTTTTGTTAATGTTTTTACACACGTCACGTTACTACCGCATGTTTACTTCCCGCAATATTACTACCATCAATGCACGCCAGCAAGCACTTTTCTCGCCATACTACTCGCTCATATTCATTCATACCACTTGTATTTCACTATCTCTTCGCGAACTAGTACACCTATTAGGTGTGTTGGGGACAAGAGACTTCTTGCTTTGTGGTTGCAGGTTGCATGAGAGGGATATCTTTGACCTCTTCCTCCCCGAGTTCGATAAACCTTGGGTAATCCACTTAAGGGAAACTTGCTGCTGTTCTACAAACCTCTGCTCTTGGAGGCCCAACACTGTCTACAAGAATAGAAGCACCCGTAGACATCAACCTCCGACGAAGCCGCTGTTGGCGCATCTGCTGGTTCCATATCCAGAGTTGTTCTTCCTCGAGCGAATCACGCGGTGACCATGCATGTCACTGTGATCTTCGGCCAAAAAGGTGGCCTGTCTTCCTCAACCTCCATGGCGGAGGCCCTCATGATCGGCTGATGGAGCTCGACGCCGGGGGGGAGTCAAGTGGTGCGTCCCAACTCTCTGGAGGTAGCCAGGGGCTAGATCTTCGCGCTGGACATGAGCATTCAAGCGTTCTGTGCTCGCGACTCGGCGGCGACGCCTGGAGTCCGCCGGCGAGGCGTGGCAGAGGAGCGCCTGGACCTGATTGTTTTTTCTTCCTTTTAGGATTTTCAAAGAGGAGGGCCTCTTTCTTAGGCCAAGAGATGCTAAGGGGCTTTTCTGTAAGATGTATCTGCCACATCTTTTAATATATGAGCTCCACCGGGATCGTCTGACCCCTCTTTTGTGCAAAAAAAAAAAAAACTGGCCCACACGCGTTACTTTTCCTTCGCACCATACACGAACCAGCGCGCCAAACACCATCGTCTCCATCTCCTCCACCTGCTGTCTAATACGATTCCATCCTGCATCGAGCATGTTGGGATCGAGCAGGAGAGGAAGTGCCATAGCCCACAGGTGAGCACGTGTGACTCTATCTTCGTATCAATCACCACTACCTTTTTTTTCTGTTGGTTAATAATTTCTCACATTTTCTCAAAAAAAAACTCACATGAGAGTACCGTCCCATTCAGTACTTGTTCAAATCGTGGCATGTTCTGTCCTTTGTGGTGACTGTGTCTTTTTGCACATGTGTTTGTGTTTTTGTCCAAACTGCTACGCAGTGATAGACCCAGAGTACGATACAAGGGATTAGCGTGTGGTTGTGAAGTTGCATACCAGAATTGGATGGATAAGTGGGATGGTTGTATTTTTGTATTTTTTTTAGTTGGTTCAAGTACGTGGCAACCATTTGAGACTTCATCTCTTTCCTTATTATAAAACATGAACATAAAATTTCTTTTTTTTTGAAACAAGGCAACACTTGCCATTTTCATTGATAAAGAAGAAGGAGGCCGATTTATTAACGGGAAAACCGGCCAAAAACCGATACAAATGCACCAATATCGTCATGGGACACGACAATATTGCACAAACCCCCGACCGATCTGGCCAAATGCCAACAGTCGGCCACACACGCCAACGAGAGATGGCTCCGACTTGGCCGTCGAGCATCACAAGAGAACTATGCTGGACTTGCACCGACCGAATCATCCTCCACACCACCGGTTGTTGGGCATCGTTGCCGCAGGGGCACACTCCACCGCAGCTCCGACTCCATAGCTCCACAGCGAAGCACGAGAAGACCCGTCGAACATGCCGGTAATCGACTATCGAAGCCCAAGCCGCGACCCAAACTCTGCTTGACGCCTCATTGTTGCCAAACTGCCCGTAGCGCCCCAACTGCCCGTAGCGCCCCAAGCGAGGCAACTCAGCAACCATCCATCCTCGAGTCCTGAGGACGAAGCCCACTCCGAGACGATGCCCTCAACAGGGAGAGAGATGCAGAAGGGCCTCCATCGTCCGATCCCAAGGATCTGAGGTTTCCCTCCAAAGGCAGAACTCCGAGGTGACGAGAGGAGCCCTGAACGACGCTTCCAAGAAAGCCAACGGCACCCACAGGTGTCGCCGTCGCTAGTCCGGACCAAAGCCCGGACAAGGATTTCTCCCAGGATTCATCACCTCGAACCACCCGAGTTGCTAGGTGACGACCTCCAACCGCACATCCGCAACCAAGAGCGCCACAACACCGCCTCCCTGCCGCTGCCAAGCACCAACAGATCCAAGATGGATCGATCTGGGCCAGCAGCACAACCACCCAAGCCACCACCTCTCCAACCGACGACGCCGCAGCCGCCTCACCGCCGGCCTGGCCAGACGCAGGGATTGGAGCTTGGAGCTCCAAATCCGCCACGAAGGAGGCTCCCTGGGCTAGCCGGCAGCGACGCCACCCCCGTGGCTGAAGTTGCCGGCCACCATCCACGGGGACGCGCCGCAGCACATCACCGTGGCCACCACCCGAGCTTCCGCCACCGAAGTGCCGTCGGCAAATTTCTAATCTAATCTCTTTTGCTATGTTCAGAAGTTATACTCATTGGAGAAATTTGCATATGATCTTGAGAAAATATAAGAATGTCGTAGTTGTTCTGTTATTGATTAGATTAGATATTAAATATTGCAGTTCCATGACTTGCACAGAAATAAATTCCATTTCAGTTATATTACCTCTGTTCCTATATTATGGAGCAGAATTAGTATTTCATAATTTTCTATGTCCAAATCACAATGTGAGGACATATATTTTAGTAAGAACATTAATTTGTTGATTATATGCTCTTATGTCCTGGTTTATGTACTCCTGAAGATTTGTTGTAGTAGCGCACAGTCCATAGCTGGGCAAAAAGATGTGAGCTACAATGACCACATACACATGCTTATGGATTCTTATCAGGTGACAGAATGTAGAGGCAATGCATGGATACGTCTCCAGTTCGAGTAATAAAAGACAGCAGAGAGTCCTGAGACTTTTTTTTTGACAATCAATACCACATATATTCATAGCAATAAATAGTACATGGTAGAGATACATGAACTGACTCCAACGATTACAAAATAAAGTCTAAAAGATAGTAACGAATCTTCGAGGTCTTCAATTTCTTTCTTCTCAGAACACAATCTTGTACTCTTCCGAAGGCAGCCAAAAAAAGATAACGAACCATAAACTTGTAGATACCAACGAAAGTTCTCCCATAATTTTTGAGCCGCAAGAAGGCTGCGTGCACGCACGCAACCATTAAAGCAGTCATACAACATCGGCAAGAGTACCAACACCAGTATGTCAGGGAATAATAACCGACTAGCTTTGTCGTTGTTGATGGAGAGACGAGAGTACGAATCACCATTGTCGAGGACATAGCAGCTGACAAAAGCTGCGCGGATAATCATCCTCGCGGCAACAGCGACAAAAAAGGTCCAAAATCGATCCGGCGAAGCAAGATCCGAAGGCCCATACCTAGAAAATTGTGATTGTTCAACACCACCATTGACGCCGGGAAGAAGATCTCGTCGCCGAACGAAAGGCTGAAGATCACTTATTGCACGATGCCATCTCATTGAGGAAACCAACAAGAAGACGGCTACCAAAACCCTAACATAGACTACTGAAAAGACTACTTTTATTAAAAACTCCACACATAGATCGGGTTCCCCACTCCTCCCGACGCCGGCGAAGCCAGCCGGAGGAGGGAGAACCGATCTATGGAGGAGGCTGGAGTGGAGGCGGCTAGGTCTTTTTCTTGGAGGCGGCGGCTAGAGAGTCCTGAGACTTGATAGATAGCATTACGTCTCAGGTTTCAACTAATATTGTCCATGCGGTTAGCATATTTCGACAGGTTTCCGTATGTCTTGTTTTTGTTGTTAGGAAGCGTGTCTTTTTGTACTCACCGCGTAGATATGAGATATTTTTTTTTGAAATTTTCTGAGATTTAGTCTCTTTTCACTTCACATTTTGTACTCAAGTTTCATTCGGAAATTCAATTCGGCTCCCGGATGCGTATGCTCCCTCTACCAACAAAACATATTTCGAAGTGTGGAAAAATTTTGACAAAAAATTCTACATGTACATCTCCATAATATATGTGTATGCGTCAAGTTTCACGAAAATATTTTTTGTGGCCTATGTAAAAAAGAGAAAACTTATCCCGTGAAAAGCATTGTTTTCAGCACTGAATTTTGTCTTTTTTACACACGTGATAGGTTTTTTTTGGTTTGGAGCGTGTAGCACGTGAAGATATACGTGCGAGATTTTTTGTTATATTTTTTGAAATTTAAAATATGTGTAAGATGTATTTTAAAATATAGGGAGCATATGGTCCCATGTTCCAAAACACCACTCCCCGTTTTGCCTTTTTAAGACAAAAAAAAACCCCAAGTTAGCTTATTCAAACCGTTTACTCCACGATTTACCGCGCTATTAAATACTCATATTGTTATGATGTGATTATATAATGTTGTTATATCTAAGTTTCCTTGTACTCTCGCACAAATTGCATAAATGTACTTGAATTTGGGATACCCACAGTTGGATATGTGATTGAATCATTGAAAGTCATTCATGCAGATACATGTTTAACTCCTTTTGCGGGTTTTCTTATTACATACAGTATGTTGGAACGCGCAAAGCACGTGTCAAATTTCGTAGCAGAAGGTTACCTTGCTGGACAATTCCCTGGTAGGTCGGTCGTAGGCCTCGTGCTGGGCTGCACCGAATGAGTTGTACGACTCTAGCATCCACCAATCCCCACTATGAACCTCCTCATCTTTTTTCCCTTGTCAGGAATAGGCTAACTTTGGGCACCCACTCACGTTAACGGTAAGTGCACACGCTTTTTTTTTGTTGCTGTGTTTTTTATATCTGTTCATTTTTTAAGTCTTAGTATTAGTATTTATGTTTTGCTTTACTTTTATTTTTATTGCTTTATGTTTTAATTTTTATATTGGTCAAATGCAAGGCTCTCTCCTTTTTCATTTAATATATAAAACTGAATACACGAGCATTTGTACTGAAGCATATACGTAATATTTTTGCAGCATTCATGTAGTATAGGAGATACGCTCATCACCTTGTAAAGTTTTGTATTTTGCATTATTCATGTAGTATAGTAGGTTATGTACATCACCTTGTAATACTTGTATTATATAGTTTTCACATGAGTCATGAAAAAATGTTTCTCATGGACCCAAAATGTTACATGTTTAAGAACATATATTCGGCCTAGTCACATGAACATGATGTTTTTTTTTTGTTACAAAAAGAGGTTGTACATACAAATTGTATAAGGTATAAAATAAAAGGAAAATATAAAACAAATAATTCAACTTAGAACGAGGCACGAAAAGCATGAAATTAAGTTCAAAATTCAAAAGGGAAATTTAACATTAATACACACTAAAATATACAACCACGAAAACAAACTTATATAACAAAAATAAACAAAACAGGAACAAAGAAAAGAAAGCACAAATCAAACTGTGTAATTTCCTTTCTTGCTAGCTTGGTATGCAACACTCCGGTCTTCATATTCCCCACTAAGGGCTTGTTGGTGTGTGTGCGCGTGTGTAATTAGTGTATGTTTGACGTGTTGAGTTGAGTGATAGAGATAGGGCCACTCCATGTAGTGTCTTGTAAAAAAAGGAAACATTGACTTCGCGACTATAGCCAATAAGTAATTATTATATGCTTACACTTTGTTTTTGTATGGTTTTCACGTGTTCATCTGCACTTGTTTTGATAACTTTCATGTGTAATTTTTGTTTCTCTTTTTTGCACTTACATTCATTATATATTTCTATATTTTTATCTTATTCTTGTGCTTTGCAAGCATGCATATGGATCAGGGCCTAAGAGCAGAGAATGAGAGCAATCCTTGCTAGAGCTAAGAATAACCAAAACTTCTTTTTTGTGAGCTTAAGCGACAAACTGTGAATTCGAATTGTATGTTAGATAAGTGCAAATGGATAACACTCGCAAATTTAATTTTAATAGATAACTATGTAAAATCTCGTTCCTATCCTTTGTATGCATGGCCTATCATCATATCATGTAACCTTAATTCTATAAGTATATCCTGTCACTCTTTGCTCTTGTTATATAAGAGCATGACATATATCCTAACACTCTTGTTCTATAGCGTGCCATCAATCATTGGTATCCTTTTTCTACAATCCACCATCCCATGTCTTGCTGGACGGCTAGTTGGTTTGTCACCTTAACAAGTTGAGCTACTCCGATAGTTTTGTTGTGTTCCATTTTGCACGGTGAAAGATGTTGTTTATTCCCATAAACATTCGCTTTCGTATGCATGTTTGTGATTTGCCTCTAATTTTCCCCATGTTTGTTTTCCGGTGCTATCTTATTTTCTATTTATTATATGATTTCGGACACGTTAACACATATTCACGCATGTCGCCCTGGTATTTTATTTTATTGTTTGAAACATGGTAGCCACAACAAAGCATGTTTTGCTATGATATAATAATATTATTACTATTGCATATGGCTCAATTATTATCTTAGACACTACTTGTTCTTGTCTTCTTTTTGGCCCACTGTAGCTTGCAAAACCCACTCTTCACTTTCTTGTCCTTCCTGAGCATGGCTTGCGAAATCCACTCTTTATTTGTTATGTGCATATTTGATATGTAAACTAGTTTTTAATGTCGTGATGTTGCGGAGGCTAGGTGTATTTGGTATCATCTTGATATTAATATATTATTCTTTGCCGAAAAAATGTGCCATGGAAGTTGGACAAAAAGTTATACGTTCATTTCTCATGTTACCTAATTCGTAGGTGGTCTTCGATATTGGTTCCAACTTTACAGGGATTTCTCAGTACCTACTCCAATGCATCCATGTACTAGAAGCCTAGCTAGAACTTGTCACTCAGAATCGAACAACTTGACAACTAACGCACCTCCTAATCACATGCTCTCCTGCGAAATGCAGTTTTATATACTTCATTCACTGACATAGGCCAAAGTGAACCTGTTTAACGTGTATATATAACTACATAAGCTACTTACTACTTGGTATACTAGTGACTGCAAGCCTAATCTGTAACTTGTCTGTTTGACTGTTTGTCTAACCATTCTGTAACAATGGTCCTGAGCAGGCACCTTTCTTGCCTGGCTCGATCATGGATCAATCAACCAACACCCAGATCTCAACCATCCACGACATGACCAGCCTTTTGGTAAAATAATGAGAAGAAAAGCAACTGGACTGACGAGAGGGTCTACGAGGCCAATCATTAAAGGCAGAAGAACACAGAGGAAGAAAAGGGATTAAGGACAGGAGCATTTGATCCGAGTAATTTCAGAAGAAACAACCTACTTCTTACCTGGCCATCCAGATCTCGCACTGTCTCACGTGGGTAAAGGCGACAGTGAAGTTTCCCGTTCGACTTCATTGTCATTTTAGAATCATCCATGTGGTCTGGGCGATCGATCTCATGATCTGCTACTGTACTGACCTACTGAGACATGTAAGTGCGCATACCTGAAAGTAGACAGCACCAACTTCCTACGTTGCTGTCATGAGTCCTTAATACTTCCTGAATGGAGGCCACTTTGTAGATTTTATTGGCGACACAGGGGCCGACCCACCGTATCTAAATCATTACGAAATATCAAGGAAAATATTTAAATTGTGTGAATTTACAAAAAGTATCTCCACTTAAAAAATTTCTGGCCTTGCTCAATTTTTCCTCTGAGTCCGACCCTGCTCGAGCATGTACCAGCGCGTCATTACTCTTAATGTAGCATAAGATAGTAGTGGTGCTTTTGCCCACAGGTGCATATGAACCTATTGTGAAAAATGCATAAAAATAAGATTTGAAATATAAAAAATCGAAATAAAAAGTCGTGTGTACCTCCGAGCAGTCTATGTTCGCACGCAAGTTTATTTTATAATTTTTATTTCATAATTTTCTTAACATTTTAAAAGATGTTTTCAGACAGCGGTTTATATGCACCTTTGAACCGAATTGGATTTTCCAAGATGGTAAGCTAATTGACGAAGATTATAGAAGAGAGTGACAAAAAGACAAGATACAAAGTCAAAAGCCTTTATAAAGACGATTTATTGAAAATTTGATCTATGACAATTCAGAGAGCAAATGCAGACAATATATGTGAACCTAACCAACTATAACATGGTCGTCCAACTATGCAAACTCATTGACAAGATGAGCTGATGATGCAAAAAGTAAAATTTCTTAACTATATCAAAGCACACCTCACCCTTCGATATCTATATACTACTCGTATACTATTTGGCCTTATTGGCTTATTTCTGCAAAGTAGAAACTCCAAACTATCGACACGGACCAAACTCAAAGGAGCACAGTAGCCGCTAGCTCAGCAGCTCCTGATCACTTCACAGGCTGCAATTGCAAATCACAGCCACGTTTCCTCTTCAACGGCAGCAGCCTCGTCACCACAACTTTACCGGGCTGCTGCTGTTTCTTCACCGACTCTTCCTCGGCTTTGGCGCGGCGCCAGCCGAGATGCGCCGACAGTTTCTCCACCTCGATCTTCACAACATCCTTCCTCACGCCGATGTCGGTGATGTACCTGCCGGCGCAGTACATTCCCGCCGTGACGGCGAACATGCCCAGCGGGCCGCCTGACATGAGCCTGAACGGGGTCGAGAAGAGCGCCGCCAGCGGCACGCCGACGGCGGAGGCCGCCTGGCCGCTCCTCCCGATGCCGGCCTCGGACGGCAGGATCAGCCCGGTCTTGCAGTAGAGCGCGAAGTCCTCGCAGTTGTTCTCGAACACGTCGTAGCTGCCGAACCCGTTCTGGAGGAGGTACATTGCCCGGTGCACCACGGCGTCCGGCGGGTCGGACGCGGCGGTGGTGCAGGTGCCGCCGCGGAGCTTGGCGAGGAAGACGGCGGGTGGCACGCCGTACTCGAAGCCGTGGAGGGAGCCGTCGCGGAGGAAGCAGTCGAGGCAGGTGAGGATGACGCCGCTTTCCGGGAGCTGGAAGCCGCAGTCCGGGAAGGTCGGGCACTCCGGGGAGCCGCCGGAGATGAGGCTGGACATGGCCACGGCGGAGTCCAGGCCCGCCGTTCCCGCCTCTTTCTTCGTTGTGAAGTGGACCACCTTGCTACCACCGACGTAAATACCTGAAGAAAGCAGCCAGACAATTGCGTCGCTTGAGTCTTGAGATGATCCATTCAACTCGAGAACAAAGTCAGTAGTGATCACTAATATCAACAGCAGTATACAAAACGTTTCCAAGATTTTTTTTCTTATCTTCCTGGCTAGTTAATTGGACTGTACTAGACATAAACATTGGTCAGAAACATGTCATCTTTTGGATGCAGGTTTGGTCATGTGCAGAGTGACCCCATGCACGTCCTTCGTCCCTACATCTGTAATGATCGAATGTCCACGGAGACGTCCATAATGGCAGGGATCTATGCCTGCAAATGCAAGGGAAAAAGTACCGTGATGTCCATGCATGTAGCCAGCGCATAGCGACACCACGAATAAGAGCCCTTTACGCTTCCAGGTTTGGATCCAATTACGGCCGGTAAAAGAATAGGAAAAATGGGAAAGAGATGCAAAGTAAAAGAGCCATATGGTAAGGAAGCAGCTAGCTGGAAGAAGAAGAAGAAGTTGCGTTAAGGCATCAAAGTGAAAAGATGGCCACTTTGGCTAACCCGACGGATGTTAACGAACGATTCCGTGGTGACCTTGTCTTTTACAGACCGACACTCGAGCACCGACTACTGTACTTGCGTGTGTGTAGCAGTTAGTGTAGGTACTGTAACAGTTGATTATGAGCAGCAGAGCAAGTTGCAATTAAAAAAATAGTTGTGAAGCTTGTTAGCTAGTAGCGTTATTTTACTTTCCAGAACGTGCTATATCGAGGACATTTGGATCGGCAAAATTCTCTTCGAGCCTGGCCTAAACTAATTTCAAGTGGCTATTGTTTTTTCAGCCAACTCGTGTTGCAAGTTACTCAACCAACAACTGAAGTACATACTCCTACTAGAGATTGCTTGGGTTGATCACACTGAGTACGAGTTACTGGCAGAGCTGCCAACCAACTTTGGGACCTGAATAATACGGCTACGCTGCCGCAATGCCAATTATGGATATACGGCAAATACGAGTGGACCCGAGAGCGTACCGTCAGAAATACGCGTCGGCTATTACGGAAGCCGACGAGGACGCTGGGTGTACAATACGGTCAAGCTATCGCCTTCAGCACAGCGTAATTAGCTGCCGAAATTCTGCTCGCTGCATGAGCAGGAAAATTGTCGAGAGGGAGTGGAAGCAAGAAGAGGCGGAAGCAGAGGCGCAGAACACGAACATAACAGAGAAGAGAGGGGAAAAAAGAGGGCCGATCTCGAAGCAACAATCCGGGCATTCACCGGCGAACAACCACCCACCCTGCCGGAAAAGCGAAATGCGGCGGCGAAGAACGATGTCCGGCCCGGACGGACGTGCAAACGCGGCGTACGGCTCTCGGCGAGAGATATCGGCGGCGACGATGCGGGTGTGGCGTACCGTGGTGGGAGTAGGAGTAGGCGGCGCGCCATGTGTAGATGTGGTCGCCGGGCTTCAGCTCCGACCGCTCCACCCGGTGCGACAGCAGCCCCATCCTTGTGAGCGCCGGAATTCGGCTGCTGCTTCTTCCGCAGCTGCCCGCCGGCGTGGGGAGTTGGTGGCCCGAGTGATGCGGGAAAGAAGGTAGCTAGCTCTCAGTCTCACTCTCACCCGGTGGCTACTGGCCGGGCTGGAGCTGGAGGGAGAGGTGAAGTGCGAATCGTGCGATGAAGCCGCTGGTTATCTTGACGCGCGAGGCTGGGCGTCGGCATGTGTGTGAGATCCGGGGTGCAGCCCTCGGGATTCGTGCGCGATCTCGGAATGTGGGGGCGCTGTCCTGCGTGCCCTTCTTTTTACTCCACTGCTGCACGGTGGTGGTACGCCGGTTTTTTAATCGGCTGTTTCGTCCATCGCATGACTCGCCACGTTAAGCGAATCCTCTGGTTCCAGGACAAAGAAACGCTGTTTAGGTGATTGCTTTTTTCTGACAAATCTTACCCATACACGAAACTAATTTCTTGTGTGACCCTTTGGCAAAACAATTTCGGATTCTAACTTCGCCTTCAGCGCGATCGTGAATGGGGCCGAATTGGTGCAATTGACGCGACTAAAAAACAGCACAAAACCATCCAGATAGAAGGGTGAAAAGATCAAGGTTGGTAGAAGTACAAGCAAAAAACCCAAAGGTAGAAGTGCAAGCAAAAGACCAACAATTGATAGAAGTCACCAAAGAAATCACAAGGATTCAACAAGGAGATCGGGTGATTCAAGATCTAAGATCTATGGTAGGGGTTCCCACATGGGGGTAAGAGCAAGGCTTAAGTTCTTTCTCAATTCAACTCTAACCCTAGATGTGAGCCAACAAGGCTATTTATAGTGGGTGGGGCGAAGGGATAAGTTACGTGCCGAAACAAGCAGTTTTGACTAAAATTCGTATCAGCGGAAGTTCCGGTCCTTGGGGGCGGAATTTCGGTCGGGGCGGAAGTTCCGGTCCTTGGGGGCGGAAGTTCTGGTCGAGGCGGTAGTTCCGGCCAACTTCGAGTCTTCTTCCGAAAATGACCGTTTTGCTTGCAGTAACATCCAGGGGGCTTTGAGCGTGTTTTCGGAACTTGGGCGGAAGTACCGGCGGCCGGCGGGTGGAAGTTCCGGTCCTTGGGCGCGGAAGTTCCGGCTGGATCCTCTTCACTGAGACTTTCTTCATTTCTGGACAACATCTGTGAGGCATCTGGGCGGAAGTTCCGGTCCTGGAGGGCGGTACTTCCGGCTGGGGCGCTAGAACTCCGTCTTCTACATATTCAGCTTCCTCTCCATTGGCTTGGTCTCCATGGTTTGCGTCTTGTTTGATGTACCTGATTGGATACAAGATATTTGAGTAAAGTAGCATGCCATCCAGTTATGTATCAATGTGATGCATGGAAAGGAGCGAATTGACCTCTTGGTGCGTGGCTTTGGCTCGTGCTCGTGTCATTGGGTCATGAGGAGTACTTGGTGGTCTTGAGGCGGAGGTGTCCAAAAGCCACCCCGTATCAACGAAGGCTATCACAAAGTAAAGTGCATAAGTAAATAGTTCAGGTATAGGAATAACCGATGTGTTGCGGAGACGACGATGTGTCCCGAAGTTCACACTCTTGCGAGTGCTACTCTCCGTTGGAGCGGTGTCGAGGACAAGTCACTCCAAACGACACGAAGGTCCACCGTATTCTCCTCGACCCTTCCCACCAAAGGGGAAGACCTCGAACCACTATGAAATCTTAGGATGGTCACCTGACTCGCACAAAGCTTGGGGCTAACTCCACAACTTAATTGGAGGCTCCCAATATTCCGCCACAAAGGCCTTGCACTTGAGGAATCTCCACAACTTAATTGGAGACCCCAAGAACACCACTAAGCCACAAAGCTACAAACTTGAGGCAATCTGTACAACTTAATTGGAGACCCCAAGAACACCACAAAGACCACTAAGCCGTCTAGGGTGCAAACACCCAAGAGGAACAAGCTACGGGAACAAGCTCCCGAAGGGAATATCTCACGAACTTTCATCTCCACGTATCACCGCGGAGAAGTCAAACTGATGCACCAAATGCAATGGCAATAACACCACAAAGATGCCCAAGTCCTTCACTCTCAAATTCCAACAAATCTACTAAAGCTATTAAAGCTATTGGGGGAATGAGAGAGGAAGAACAAAAGAAAAACACAAAGTTCCCCCAAGACTGCGGTGACCCAGCATACCACTACATGTTGTAGTATACAAGTCGTTGATATGATCTTCATGAAGGGACTTCTTCACAAATATCACATCCCTCAGAGTGGTACAACAGAAACATTGCAGGTCATAACACTCGATAATATATTACAATCATGGTCTTAACAAGTTGGTATTCTCACAGGTCCGATGAGAACACCCTACAACATAAGGTACTTAGTACAAACCAACTTAGATATGAAAAGAGCTCGCAACTTATTTAAGTATGCCACTATGCTTCTCTATACTACTCAGTATATCACTACTCCTCCACCTCCATGTCATCGGATCCGTAGACTATCCCATAGTCTACGCCTTCAACTCCTCCGGAAAGATCAGGTTCCTCGAGACCAGCTCGTAGCTTCCTCCTGGTACTCCATCGGTCATGGCCTCCACTTCGTATCACGTCTAGCAAGGGTGTCGAAATAAAGTGAGTACGTGGGTACTCAGCAAGTTCAAAAGAGTAAAAGGTGTTTGATGCACTAGCTACGACCTTCGATCAGAAAATCTTAGGTCAATGCATGTTTCAAAATCATTTCTTCAAAAGGTTTATTTTATTCTCAAAACTATGCCCGTCATCACAGGTTGACTAGAACTTCACGGATTTCCTTTCTGCGCGTTCCCTTCCTAACAGGAGTGACAGCCACAATTCTTGATACCCTCCTCGCAGAGGTGCGTTACTTTTCCCATAAGAGATCTCACCCTTTTTGCCATCCGCAGGACTTGCCCCCGTTCACACTTCCTTGGTGTGAGGCCGGGTATAAAGATCCAAGCCCACACCGCCTTCTCCGCGACCTGCAGACCCACCCTTTTGTAAGTCTGTCCTCTCCTATATCTATGGGTAGACTAACCTGCACTTGTTCTCTCCTATACCATTAAGGTAGACCGAGAACAACTTATATGCCCTGTTCTATACACCATAGATAGACCGATCCGGACAACCCTTACAATCCTTCATAGACCAATAATAAGTCTACCCTCTCCGTATCTAATGGTAGTGCGGACCACATGTCCCCACCTTTACCAAAGATAGACCGATCCAGCAACCCTTATTACCAATCCGTTGGCATGCGAGAGGGAAAGATACAGTGGCTTCCCCAGAGCCATTATAGATCTTATGGTCAACGCAATATGTACGGCGCTAGAATCACTGGACGGCATTGGTACTTAGTCCTAGATGAATAGTACCCTTGCAATGGAACCTCCACCAATCAACACATACCATGGTTCCATTGCCAACCACATAGTCATATTCATAATTGGAAAAGTAACATTTCATTTTCAATGCAGGAATGATAAGTCATATAGTTTTGCATTAAATTAATAGAAAATACTCAAATTTGACATGAGCAAGGGTGAACTTGCATGTGAGAGATAGTGCGGTCAATGCGTTGGATGGAACCTGGACCTCGGGTTAAAGAAGCATCATTGTCCGGTAAGGACAATGTTATAAAATCCAAATGATGCATGCATGGATGTATTATTTTATGTTGAATCCCTTTATCCCGATGAGTTATTACAATTTAGGGTTGAGTTAAGATTTATGCCTTTGGCAGTAATTTGCAACTATTTTAATGTATAAAACACTTTAATTCACACAAGGTAACCTAATTCAAAGCAAAACTACTTTATGTTGGTGATTCATTATTTATTCCAAAATAATTTGAAATAATAGAGTTGTCTCAATATTTTTGAGAATAAAAAGGATTAGAATATCTTCCTTTGGAAAATACCTTTTCAAATAGAAATGACTTGGAATAATAGAATTTCATTTTGAAATGTTTAAGAAATAAGTATTTAAACTTATTTGGGATTTTCCTTGATTTATTAATACAAGGAAATATAATTTGAAATTCCAAATGTTTATTTTAAATTCATAAAATTCACAAATTTAAATTTGTTTATTAAATTTTATTTCATATTTTATTCTTATCAAGAATAATTTTTTATTCACCAATCCAATTTTTAATGGATTTTTAGAGTTGTATTTTATTTATTAAAAATTGGTGAAATAATGGCCTTTTTCTAAATTGTGAAAAGACTAAAATACCCCTGACCCATATTGGGCCCGCAGCACTACCTAAGCCCATGGGACAGCCCACTAAGGCGTGCCCATAGCGGCGGCTGGTGACGGCCCACCGCTCTCACTCACTCGGCCTCTCTCTCTCCGTTCCTAACCCTAACTTCTCTCTCGACTCCGTGGCGATGGCGTCGCCACCATGGCCGCCGCCGTGCTCCGGCCGACTCCGAGCTCCTCCGCCGTAGCCACCTACCGCACCTAAACCGCCGCGAGCGATCTATCGATCTGTCCGCGTGGTTTTCCTTTCTCTTCCTCTCCCCATCGCCTCTCGATCTGATCTCGCGAGAATCGCCTCGACAACTCGGCGAGCTCTCGTCCACGCCGACGACGGGTGCGCCTCCGGACTGACCCGGCGCGGTGCCGCTTGCGGTGTTTGTGCCGCGTCTGGTGCGTCGTGGTGGTGTTTGTGCTCGCGGCGTAACGCGGCGCCTACTCCTTGTTAGGGCCGCGCGAGCACCGCCTCGCCATGCCCTAGCCTCTGCCGGCGCAAGTGTTGCATCCACCTCTTCTCGTGCGCCTCCTCTTGGTCCGTTCTTCTTCCTCTCAAGCTCTGCCTCTTCTGATCCTGGATCACACAGAGCCATGCTATTCCTATGCAATTCGTCTGTGCTTGGATTGATTGCAAGATCATGGTCCAATTACCATTTACTGGTGGCACATGCTGCTCGACATGCTGTTCATGTTGTTCTTGCTTCTCTGCTGCTCCTAGCATGCTCTATACTTGCCATGCTCTACTGTGCTTGCTCAAGAGCTAACTATGCCATGCTATGCTTGGTGATGACTTGCTTATGCTCACTGGTCTATCATGCTTGCTTGTCTAGGTGTACTTGTGTTGCATCTGTGACACTTGTGTGTGCCAGAGGTGCCTGTGATATGATTCGGTGCTTCCTGCAAGCCAATGATCCATTGGATCATTCTTGCTTGTTGGCTAACCTCTCTGTGTAACTTGGCTTGCTATGATTGATCCATTTGATCAATTGATTATGATGATGGCTTACTGCAAATTGTGGCTATAAATTAACCGTGTTGCTCAATAGTGTGCTTTAGTACGAGCATGGATCGTGATAAATTCATGCTTGTATTAATTTGATTATGATGAACTGCTTGTGCAGTGATGATTTTAAATGACTTGCTTGGATATTAATTTGCTGTTCATGATTATTTAACAAGCAATTAAAGTCTGAATCCATTTCTGGATAGTGATGCTTTGTATTTGGCTTTCTCTCAATTGGTGCTAAATGTGAAGTGACCTCAGTAGCCTTGCTACTGACTGGTTGCTCACATGGTTGGCTAGATCTGGTTGGCTACTCATCTTTGCTTGTATATTTGGGAATCATAGAAACTATGAATGCCAATATACTTGCATGTGAAGAAATCTAGGGTTTCATGGTTGTATGCTTAGGATTTATTGTGTAGTCTTAGCTGCTAATCTCGCCATCTGGTGCTATCTATGCATCGGATCTTGCTAGTGTGTGCATCTGTGCATATGTGCTAGTTTCTGTGCATAGATCTACCTAGATGCTTTCTATTTTAGTGGCTTTTGACTGGAAGTAATCCTTGGTGAAAACCAAGTGATGATCTACCCATATGAGCATCTCCTCATCCCATGCTCATGCATATGATGGATTAGATCCATAGGATCTTTTCCAGGAACTAGGTATACCTTGTTCCAGCTCCTAGAAAGAAATATTTGGTTGATGCAGACTTGGGTTTGTGTTACAGCTCTTCACCTGTGTCTTGGATGATCTCTCAGGTCACCATGATTCCTGGTGGTTGAGTGGTTTTGTATGGGTTGGTTCTGCTTCTTGCTCAAGAACTGGATGAACTGAGCTTGTTCTTGCTTCACCCTTACCTGGTGAATCTTGATCTGGTCGACTGGTTATGGCTTCTAGGTTTGTGCCCCTTTATATGAACCCTACTTCTATCCTTGCATTGACACACAAGCCTGGCTTGCCTTGGTGACTAGGCTGATGCATTGCCTTCTGCGCTTTGCCTAGCACACTTGAGCTTGTGCTCTCATATCTTTGGAACTTGAGCCCCTGTGTGTGCTCGGGTTTGGTCTGCTTGCCCTTATCTTGTGTTGTCCATGGTTTTGGAACAGACAAGTGTGCATGACACTTGGTTCTGTCCAAACTGAATATTTGTCTAACTCTAACATTCTGGCTAGTGTAGATGTTTTATTTTTCAGGTTTTTGAAGATGGACATGGCCATGAAGAGATATTTCAAGGCACATAGTCTAGATTTTAGTTTAGGAACTATATTGTAATCTTCATTTTTATTTCTGTTTATTATTCATCAATTCTTGTATCAAGAATATTGTAAAGACAATGTAATTTATGTTGTGATATCAATAAAGCTCAAGTTTTTGTTTATGAGCTTTTGCATTAAGTATTGTGTATATTCTTGATTAAATATTGTATTTGATACTCACTTTGAAATCCAAAATGATTTGAATATTATCTTGTGTTTGAATTATAAATTCATATTTATATTGTGTAATTCTTATTGTTTAATGCATTGACACTTGTCAAATGAAATCAATTCCCCAAATCAACAAGATACAAAAGATCATGTCGAAATTTCCCTAACTCACATTGCCTAACCCTAAGTGCAAAATGAGAGAACCTCGATCCCTCTTAGGTTTAGTTGCAATAAGGCGCGAAAATTTCGTTTTGCGATGAAATGCACATCCCATTTCTAAATCTACCCTTCGTTGTTCCTATGTTCTGGTTATTACAGCCTCTCCTTAACAGAAACTTCGTCCCGAAGTTAAGATTGGTACCTGAATAACTCGGGGTAGGACTTCCTGGAGCTCTTCTTCGGTCTCCCAGGTTGCTTCTCGTTCAGGATGATGTTGCCATTGTATCTTGCAGTATTTGATTGCTCTATTCCTTAACTTCTTCCACTGTACTTCCAAAATCTTTTCAGGCTTCTCCACATAAGTTGATTGTAGCTCTATTTCTTCATGTGTAATGGGATCATCAGTGCCTTCAAACATTTTCTGAGTTGTGATACATGAAAAACATTGTGAATTAGACCGAGTTGTTCCGGTAGTTCCAACTCAAAAGCTGTTTCTCGATTCTGACTGAGTATCTTGAATGGTCCTATGTATCGAGGACTTAGTTTTCCTTTTACTCCGAACCTTTTGAGTCCTTTCATTGGGCTAACTTTCAAATATACCATGTCTCCTACTTTTGGTTCCCAAACTCGTCTCTTCTGGTCGGCATAACTCTTCTGTCGACTTTGGGCTATTTTGAGTCTATCTCGGATCACCTCGATGACTCCTTGTCTCTCCTTGATGTAGTCCGGTGTAAACTCCTTGTTCTCTCCTGTTTCAAACCAACAGATTGGTGATCTACACTTCCTTCCGTACAATGCTTCGTACGGTGCCATCTGGATACTACTCTGATAACTATTGTTATATGAGAATTCCGCCAATGGTAGATGGTCCTCCCATGAGCCTCCAAAGTTTAGAGCACAAGCTCTAAGCATGTCTTCAAGTATCTGATTGGTTCTTTCGGTTTGTCCTCCGGTTTGTGGATGATAAGCTGTACTGAAATCCAACTTGGTTCCTAAAGCTTCTTGGAGTTGTTTCCAGAACGCTGATGTGAAATTGAACCTCTATCTGAGACTATCTTCTTTGGTACTCCATGCTTGCTAACAATCTCCTTCACATATATATCCACAAGCTTTTCTGCAGTATCCTTTGTATTTACGGCTATGAAATGAGCACTCTTGGTAAGTCTATCCACTATTACCCATATCATATCCTTCTTCTTACTAGTCATTGGTAAACCAGTAACAAAATCCATTCCGATTTCATCCCATTTCCACTCCGGTATCTCTAGTGGTTTGAGTAATCCCGCAGGACTCTGATGTTCTGCTTTTACTCGTTGACATGTATGGCATTCAGAGACATATTGAGCTATCTCTCTCTTCATGTTGTTCCACCAGAACATTTCCTTCAAATCCATATACATCTTAGTACTTCCTGGATGTATTGAGTAAGGGGTTTCATGTGCTTCCTTCAATATGATTGACTTCACTTCTGGGTCATCCGGTACACATAACCTCTTCTGAAAGTATAGAGAACCAAACTCTCCGAGACTGAATTCTGGTTTACCCTCTCCAATCCTTTTGATTTCTTCTTGGATGAATAAATCATCTGCTTGCTTCCGAATGATTTCATATTTTAAGTCTGAGTACATTTCATCCATGATCCTCATGGTTGCTATGCTTCCCACTGTATCACCTTGGATAAACAAAATCTGAGCTTCTTCGAGTTCTTTCCGAAGTTCCTTCGGAATCTCCCATTCTGTAGGTTGATTCTCGGTACTCTTCCTGCTTAAAGCATCTGCTACTACATTAGCCTTGCCTGGTGTGTAGTTGATTGTCAGCTCATAGTCTTTAATCAACTCTAACCATCTCTTTTGTCTCATGTTTAATTCCTTCTGAGTGAAGAAATACTTCAAGCTTTTGTGATCTGTATACAACTCACATTTGGATCCATAGAGGAATTGCCTCCAACTCTTCAAAGCATACACAATTGCCGCCAATTCTAAGTCATGTACTGGGTAGTTATGTTCATGTGGCTTTAGTTGTCTTGATCCGTAGGCTATCACCTTACGATCTTGCATTAGAACACATCCAAGTCCATTCTTGGAAGCATCACAATACACCGTGTAATCCTTTCCGGTTTGGAACTGCTAACTGGTGCCGTGGTTAACTTCTCTTTGAGTGTTTGGAAACTGGTTTCACACTCATCAGTCCACACAAATGGGGTATTCTTCTTGAGTAACTTGGTCATTGGTCCTGCAATCTTCGAAAATCCTTCAATGAACCTCCGATAATAGCCCGCCATACCAAGGAATCCTCTGATCTCCTTAGCATTCTTAGGTGACTTCCATTCCAATACTGACTGAACCTTGCTTGGATTCACTGCTATTCCCTCTTTGGTTATGACATGTCCAAGAAATTCAACACTATCTAACCAAAACTTGCACTTGCTGAACTTTGCATATAGCTGATGTTCTCTTAAAATCTGCAGAACTATCTTCAAATGCTTGGCATGTTCTTCTTTATCTTTGGAATAGATCAGAATGTCATCGATAAACACGATCACAAACTTGTCCAAGTACTTCATGAATATCTTGTTCATCAAATTCATGAAAATAGCTGGTGCATTTGTTAGTCCAAATGGTACAACCAAGTATTCATGGTGTCCATACCTTGACACAAACGCTGTTTTTGGCACATCTTCCTTCTTGATCTTGATTTGGTGATATCTTGACCTTAAATCTATCTTCGAGAAGACTCCTCCTTGAACTTGATCAAAAAGATCTTGTATTCTGGGGTAAAGGGTACTTGTTCTTGATGGTTACATTGTTAAGATTCGTAATCTCCACACATTCTCCTTCCTCCATCTCTTTTATCCACAAAGATAACTACCCTATGGTGACACACTTTCTTGGATAAATCCCTTCTGTTCCAGTTCATCTAATCTGAGCCTTCAGTTCCACTAACTCCTTTGGCCCCATCTTATATGGTGGTTGAGCTATTGTGTTGCCTGGAATTAGATCTATGGTAAACTCGATCTCTCTATCGGGTGGCATTCCCGGTAGTTCCTTGGGAAATACATCTTGAAATTCATTCACTACAAGGATATCTTCAATCTTCACCTCCTTCAGACTATTCAGCTCCAATCCTATCTCCAACTGAGTGTACTTGTCTCCTTGAAACACTATCTGACCTCCTATGGAGTTTCGGAGTGATACTGTCTTGTCTCCACAGTGATTACACGCCATTCTCCGTTAACCCCATTCCTAGGATGACCGATATGTCCTTCATGGGGATGATGAATAGGTCCGAAAATACAGTCACAAATAGTTATGACTGTGCTTCTTTCACGTGGGTTACTAAGATCGTTCCCCCCGCAGATAAGACAGTTATAGGTGTTTCTAACTTAGAACATCTAAGCCCGAATTGTTCCACAAATTCCCGTGCAAGGAATGATGTAGTTGCTCCATATCAAATAACACTTTGCCGGATGAGTAAGGGTGCTGAGCGTACCTACGACTGGATCCGACTCTCCGCTTGCTCCAAAGTTGTGCAATTCAGCTTCCCATATGGCTTTCCCTCTGTTGTTGTTGTTGTAGTTCCGGTTGTTGTTGTTGTTGTTGTTGTTGTTGTTGTTGTTGTTGTTGTTGTTGTTGTTGTTGTTGTTGTTGTTACCTCCGCCTCGTCCTCCGGAGCTTTGTCCACTCCATGACGCCTTGTTTGGACACTCTGGCTTGATGTGTCCCTCTTTCCCACAACCATAGCATATGATCCTGGGCTTCTGACAATCCCTTTGAATATGTCCCCTCTGCCCACAACACATATGATCGATTTCTTGGGTTCTATTCCGATCTCCCGGTTATACGATTACGTAGGTCGGAATCGGGGTTTGAAACTCCGATCTGAGTCGGTTCTTGACTGTACTTCCTTGGCTCGATACGAGCCTTCTTCCTTCTATCCTCCTGGACCTGCCTGTAATCATCCTCGAAAGTGATTGCCGAATCAATCGTTCCTGGAATTCTGCAGTCCGTGCCAACCTCAGTTGCATTTTCATGTATGGATTCATGCCTTTCATGAATCGTTTCTTTCTTTTCCTCGTGTCCACTTCCTCGTGCATATCTTGACGTCTATTAAAATCTCGGACATGCATGATAGGTGCAGTATTCTCAGCTCGTCAAACTCTCTCTTCTTCAGCTCCACCACGCTCTCCGGAACATGGGCATCCCGGAACTTCTTCTTGAATTCCTCCCGGTGAACACCTTTTACGGAGGGTGTCTGCCACAAGATTCTCCCACCATGATGTCGAACCTGACAACAGATAAGTGGCATACCGAATCTTTTCTTCATCATTGCATCCAACGGTCCTCAACTTTCTTTCGGTGTCCATGAGCCAGTCTTCTGCATCCATTGGTTCTGATGCAAAAGGTAGTGGTCTTGCATTCTGGAAATCTGATAGGTTACTCCCCTGCCTTCATTACCCCTATCATTGATGACGTGGGTAAAGAAATCTTGCATGTTCTTGTTTTGACTCTCCTGGTACCTCCTCCTATCTTCTTCCATTGCCCTCATGTACTGTTGGAAATCTGGATGCATCATTGGGTGTGGTGGTGGTGGTGCATCCTCTGCTCTAGCTGCGGCATCCGCTTCCTCCTTTTCTTTCGCCTCCCGCTCTCTCCGAGCATCTTCGGTTTCAACTAACGCCATTTCCCCCTAGTCCCGTAACAAAGAGCGATTACTCATAATTACACCATGCCAATGTTTTCTGAGCTCAACTCATTGCCCAGAACTAGTCACACAATGAAATCAAGAAGCAAATCCAAAGCAAACATTTATTATGTATATACACCGTATATTACATAACTTACACACATATATTACATGTGGTACTTATATAACCACTTATTTGGCTTCAAGCCCAAGCCAACGGAATTTAAAATACGTTATAGTACAATACCACCTATACTACTTTATTCTTCCTTGAAGCTCTACTCCTCATCATCTTCGTTCGCCTCCGCATACATTCCTGGGGTCCATCCGGTACAGCGACTCGTCTTCCGAACACCGTCCGGAACAAAGGTCCTTCCAGGAGGTATGTAATCTAATCGGACGAAGTGCCGAGACAGAGATCAGTCATGCCAAAATAATCTGACAATGACTCGTATGTATCCCCAGTATTCATACCTCCTTCATTGGTCATCCATGAAGGGTTTCGATTCACCTGCCCCTCATCTTCTTCTTCTTCTTCTTCACTCCGGAGCTTTCACCTTCCTCGTACTGTGATGGTTTTGAGAATCCCATCTCCAAGTCTAAAGAAATGGAATCAGTACCTTTCTCTTCCTTCCCGTAGTGTCGGTTAACATACTGGTTAACCCCACCACTTTCATCTCCAGTGTCACATGGAATAGGTTCCTCCTCATCTCCATAAGGTTCCCCGAAACGCCAACCGGTTGAGTTTTCGATTGGTGACTCGGAGCAGTTTAGGTTCCATGAGTTATCTCCCCCATATCCAGAATCATATGATGCTGACACATGTGGATAATGTGGGACAAAGTTGGGTGTAAGTGGATCTCTCTGGGTTGCCTGGCCACTCCAATCTACAGGGTTGTTTAGGCTAAAGAAGGGTGTTGTATATTGGGGTTGTGCCCTCAGATCATGCATCCGAGCTTGGACTTTATCAGGTCCGTGAACTCAGCTAGCATGTGGTCAATCTCACCCACCATCTTCACGTGTAGAAGGTACATCGTAGTCGTAAAGACTTACAACTGTCCATGTGCTGTGCTGCAACTTCAGGATGTTTGTTTGCCATCGCAGATGATTCAGAGCGGGATCCTCATCTTCCTCGGCATGAGGTATATGAGAATACTCTGAACATAGCAATTCTACTGACTTGTGCTGCCTTATTTCAAGAATTGCCTTGAATATGGGCATGTGAAAGGCTGTAAGGTTTTGGCTTCTCCGTATGGCATTATACGGCTCATCTCCAGTGCATAGGTAGTTGAACTGAAACTCGTGCTTGGCTACTATCTCTCCATCATAATAGGTGTACTTGAAAACAGGTATCCGAGTTTCACAGTGAAGTTCCTTCAGCATCCCACGCAGGAGATCTGTAAGTGGTCCCTCATAATCACCGAGCCATCCCTCAACCTGCCTCAAAGTCCTCTTGGGAAACGTGTACGCCATTATGGCTGTATACAAAAGCAGAAAATTAGTAGTGATAGTGTATAATAATAGTTATAATAAAGAATTATCGCACTAAAATATATGATTTTTCTATTCTCAAGTGAATAAACATCATATTCTTAGAGAATCCTTTACTATTTCAACTTGACTCCTACAGGTTTCTTCCCTATACTAGGTTTTTCCAACCTAAGGTCGCAACATTTGCTCTGATACCAGCTGCGGTGACCCAACATACCACTACATGTTGTAGTATACAAGTCGTTGATATGATCTTCATGAAGGGACTTCTTCACAAATATCACATCCCTCGAGTGGTACAACAGAAACATTGCAGGTCATAACACTCGATAATATATTACAATCATGGTCTTAACAAGTTGGTATTCTCACAGGTCCGATGAGAACACCCTACAACATAAGGTACTTAGTACAAACCAACTTAGATATGAAAAGAGCTCAGCAACTTATTTAAGTATGCCACTATGCTTCTCGGCTCTATACTACTCAGGTATATCACTACTCCTCCACCTCCATGTCATCGGATCCGTAGACTATCCCATAGTCTACGCCTTCAACTCCTCCGGAAAGATCAGGTTCCTCGTAGACCAGCTCGTAGCTTCCTCCTGGTACTCCATCGGTCATGGCCTCCACTTCCGTATCACGTCTAGCAAGGTGTCGAAATAAAGTGAGTACAGGGGTACTCAGCAAGTTCAAAAGAGTAAAAGGTGTTTGATGCACTAGCTACGACCTTCGATCAGAAAATCTTAGGTCAATGCATGTTTCAAATCATTTCTTCAAAAGGTTTATTTTATTCTGAAAACTATGCCCGTCTACCAGGTTGACTAGAACTTCACGGAGTTCCTTTCTGCCGCGCAGCTTCCCCTAACAGGAGGTGGCCACAATTCTTGATACCCTCTGCAGGTGCGTTACTTTTCCCATAAGAGATCTCACCCTTTTTGCCATCCGCAGGGACTTGCCCCCGTTCACACTTCCTTGGTGTGAGGCCGGTATAAGATCCAAGCCCACCGCCTTCTCCGCGACCTCGCAGACCACCCTTTAAGTCTGTCCTTCCTATATCTATGGGTAGACTAACCCAGGCACTTGTTCTCTCCTATACCATTAAGGTAGACGAGCCGAACAACTTATATGCCCTGTTCTATACACCATAGATAGACTGATCCGGACAACCCTTACAATCCTTCATAGACCAATAATAAGTCTACCCTCTCCTGTATCTAATGGTAGACGTGCGGGACCACGTCCCCACCTTTACCAAAGATAGACGATCCGGCAACCCTTATTACCAATCCGTTGGCATGCGAGAGGGAAAGATACTGGCTTCCCCGAGCCATTATAGATCTTTATGGTCAACGATATGTACGGCGCTAGAATCACTGGACGGCATTGGTACTTAGTCCTAGATGAATAGTACCCTTGCAATGGAACCTCCACCAATCAACACATACCATGGTTCCATTGCCAACCACATAGTCATATTCATAATTGGAAAAGTAACATTTCATTTTCAATGCAGGAATGATAAGTCATATAGTTTTGCATTAAATTAATAGAAAATACTCAAATTTGACATGAGCAAGGGTGAACTTGCCTGTGGACTGCGAGATAGTGCAGTTCAATGCGTTGGATGGAACCTGGACCTCGGGTTCTGTAAAGAAGCATCATTGTCCGGTAAGGACAATGTTATAAAATCCAAATGATGCATGCATGGATGTATTATTTTATGTTGAATCCCTTTATCCCGATGAGTTATTACAATTTAGGGTTGAGTTAAGATTTATGCCTTTGGCAGTAATTTGCAACTGTTTTAATGTATAAAACACTTTAATTCACACAAGGTAACCTAATTCAAAGCAAAACTACTTTATGTTGGTGATTCATTATTTATTCCAAAATAATTTGATATAGAGTTGTCTCAATATTTTTGAGAATAAAAAGGATTAGAATATCTTCCTCTGGAAAATACCTTTTCAAATAGAAATGACTTGGAATAATAGAATTTCATTTTGAAATGTTTAAGAAATAAGTATTTAAACTTATTTGGGATTTTCCTTGATTTATTAATACAAGGAAATATAATTTGAAATTCCAAATGTTTATTTTAAATTCATAAAATTCACAAATTTAAATTTGTTTATTAAATTTTATTTCATATTTTATTCTTATCAAGAATAATTTTTTATTCACCAATCCAATTTTTAATGGATTTTTAGAGTTGTATTTTATTTATTAAAAATTGGTGAAATAATGGCCTTTTTCTAAATTGTGAAAAGACTAAAATACCCCTGGACCCATATTGGGCCCACCACTAACCTAAGCCCATGGGACAGCCCACTAAGGCGTGCCCATAGCGGCTCAGCGAACGGCCCACCGCTCTCACTCACTCGGCCCTCTCACTCTCCGTTCCTAACCCTAACCTCTCTCGCGACTCCGTGGCGATGGCGTCGCCACCATGGCGGCCGCCGTGCTCCGGCCGACTCCGAGCTCCTCCGCCGAGCCACCTACCGCACGAACCGCGCGAGCGATCTATCGATGTCCGCGTGGTTTTCTCCTTCTTTCCTCTCCTGCGAATCGCCTCCGTCTGGATCTCGCGGAGAATCGCCTCGACGAACTCCGGCGAGCTCTCGTCCACGCCGACGACGGGCGCCTCCGAGACCGACGGCGCAGTGCTGCTGCGTGCTTGTGCCGTCCTCGTGCCGTCCGTGGTGGTGTTTGTGCTCGCGGCGTAACGCGGCGCCTGGACTTGCGGCGTTAGGGCCGCGCGAGCACCGCCTCGCCATGCCCTAGCCTCGCTTCCTGCGCAAGTAAGTGTTGCATCCACCTCTTCTCTGTGCGCCTCTTGGTCTTCTTCTTCCTCCTCAAGCTCTGCTCTGATCCGTGATCACACAGCCATGCTATTCCTATGCAATTCGTCTGTGCTTGGATTGATTGCAAGATCATGGTCCAATTACCATTTATTGGTACTGCACATGCTGCTCGACATGCTGTTCATGTTGTTCTTGCTTCTCTGCTGCTCCTAGCATGCTCTATACTTGCCATGCTCTACTGTGCTTGCTCAAGAGCTAACTATGCCATGCTATGCTTGGTGATGACTTGCTTATGCTCACTGGTCTATCATGCTTGCTTGTCTAGGTGTACTTGTGTTGCATCTGTGACACTTGTGTGTGTGCCAGAGGTGCCTGTGATATGATTCAGTGCTACTCCTGCAAGCCAATGATCCATTGGATCATTCTTTGCTTGCTGCCAACCTCTCTGTGTAACTTGGCTTGCTATGATTGATCCATTTGATCAATTGATTATCAGTGATGGCTTACTGGCTAATACTGTGGCTATAAATTAACTGTGTTGCTCAATAGTGTGCTACTGTTAGTACTGAGCATGGATCTGTGATAAATTCATGCTTGTATTAATTTGATTATGATGAACTGCTTGTGCAGTGATGATTTTAAATGACTTGCTTGGATATTAATTTGTTGTTCATGATTATTTAACAAGCAATTAAAGTCTGAATCCATTTCTGGATAGTGATGCTTTGTATTTGGCTTTCTCTCAATTGGTGCTAAATGTGAAGTGACCTCAGTAGCCTTGCTACTGACTGGTTGCTCACATGGTTGGCTAGATCTGGTTGGCTACTCATCTTTGCTTGTATATTTGGGAATCATAGAAACTATGAATGCCAATATACTTGCATGTGAAGAAATCTAGGGTTTCTGATGGTTGTATGCTTAGGATTTATTGTGTAGTCTTAGCTGCTAATCTGCCATCTACTGGTGCTATCTATGCATCAGATCTTGCTAGTGTGTGCATCTGTGCATATGTGCTAGTTTCTGCATAGGATCTGTACCTAGATGCTTTCTATTTTAGTGGCTTTTGGCCGTAATCCTTGGTGAAAACCAAGTGATGATCTACCCATATGAGCATCTGCTCATCCCATGCTCATGCATATGATGGATTAGATCCATAGGATCTTTTCCAGGAACTAGGTATACCTTGTTCCAGCTCCTAGAAAGAAATATTTGGTTGATGCAGACTTGGGTTTGTGTCACGCTCTTCACCTCCAGGTCTTGGATGATCTCCTCAGGTCACCATGATTCCTGGTGGTTGAGTGGTTTTGTATGGGTTGGTTCTGTTCTTGCTCAAGAACTGGATGAACGAGCTTGTTCTTCTTCACCCTTACCTGGTGAATCTTGATCTGTCGACTGGTTCGCTTCTAGGGTTTGTGCCCTTTTATATGAACCCTACTTCTATCCTTGCATTGACACACAAGCCTGGCTTGCCTTGGTGACTAGGCTGATGCATTGCCTTGTTGCTGCCTAGCACACTTGAGCTGTGCTCTCATATGCGGAACTTGAGCCCCTGTGTGCTCAGTTTGGTCTGCCCTTATCTTGTGCTGTCATGGTTTTGGACAGCACAAGTGTGCATGACACTTGGTTCTGTCCAAACTGAATATTTGTCTAACTCTAACATTCTGGCTAGTGTAGATGTTTTATTTTTCAGGTTTTTGAAGATGGACATGGCCATGAAGAGATATTTCAAGGCACATAGTCTAGATTTTAGTTTAGGAACTATATTGTAATCTTCATTTTTATTTCTGTTTATTATTCATCAATTCTTGTATCAAGAATTCTGTAAAGACAATGTAATTTATGTTGTGATATCAATAAAGCTCAAGTTTTTGTTTATGAGCTTTTGCATTAAGTATTGTGTATATTCTTGATTAAATATTGTATTTGATACTCACTTTGAAATCCAAAATGATTTGAATATTATCTTGTGTTTGAATTATAAATTCATATTTATATTGTGTAATGCTTATTGTTTAATGCATTGACACTTGTCAAATGAAATCAATTCCCCAAATCAACAAGATACAAAAGAGATCATGTCGAAATTTCCCTAACTCACATTGCCTAACCCTAAGTGCAAAATGAGAGAGAACCTCGATCCCTCTTAGGTTTAGTTGCAATAAGGCGCGAAAATTTCCCCCGTTTTGCGATGAAATGCACATCCCATTTCTAAATCTACCCTTCGTTGTTCCTATGTTCTGGGTTATTACAAAGACCTAGATCCCAAAGATTCACTCACAGAGAGATGATTTGGTTTTGTCAAAATGTGGATCTAGATCTCCTCAATATTTCTCTCAAATAGATGCAAGAATTATTGGATGGAGAGAAAGATCTCAAGCTCACAAAAAGTCAACAACAACGGAGAGGAGAGCTTGAGAGAGAGGAACAATAAGAAGACCGACAACAGGAAAAAGAGAGGGCTTAAAAAGGTGGGGCAGAAAATCTGCCCGTTGGAGCTAGCAGCGGCTAAGGCCGGTAGTACCGGCCAGCCGGCCCGGTACTACCGCTCGTGGTCGAGCACATGGGGACGCGGTGAGTGAGCACGGGCGAGCGGTGGCGCGAGAAGCTTGGAGTGGGGCGTGGGCGAGTTGGCGACCGCGCGAGGTGGGCTTGGTGGCCGGAGGCGGCATCCGGTGGCGGTAGCCGGCCAGTGCATGGCTGGTAGTACCGGCTGGTACTACCGCCAGCACCATAAGCTGCAACAGCTTCGAGCAAACGGGTGAGGGAGCTGCGCGCGTGGGGTGGCCGAGGCCGGCACCACCGGTCATGAGTGGCCGGTACCACCAGTGTTGGTAGCGTCCGTGAGTCCATGTATACTGGTTGCATACCAGTTTTTACCGGTACCAAGGGCGGTACCTAGGGTGGTACTACCGACCGTGCTCCCCGGGTGGTACTACCGGCCCAGCTCGGGCGGTACCGACCCTAACTGCCCTTTTTCTTTTCTTTAAAAATCAAACAAAGGCAATACTAAAATGCAAATATCTCGAGATAGGAAATCCAAATGAGACGACTTCTTTTTTTTTAAAAGAGGACGACAAGAGCTAGCCCCACAAAATATAGAAACAACTGGGGGTGATTTTCTATTATTTTTAGAGTGAAACCTCTCAATACAAGAAACCAGAAAAATCATCGATATCGAAAACGCAACAAGTGATAAACGCAAAATCCGTTTTCGATGAACCAGAACTTGTCATGGAAAATAACCACAAGCTCTAAAACACCACATGGATAAGATCCAAATAACAACCAATAAATATGATGCAAGGATGCAAAGGTTTGACCGCACTCCGAACGATGCGATCGAGTTACTCACTCGAGAGCCCCTTGATAGTATGACCACTATCCTATCAACCGGCCTCCCAACTAAACCACGAGACCGGTAAGAAAGAAACCCTATCAAGAGCAAACCTTAACCTTGCGCCTTCCACTTGAGCTCGATGATGATGATCCTGACCACAACAAGATGAAACGCCGTTCTTGATTGTGTTTGCCTGATGAAGATGAGGTATTGCGGATTGCTCCCCATACTCCATTATGGATGAGCTTCTTCTTCGGTGCAACCTCATATATCCATGAACACATATGGATGGCAAGCTTCAATTATGTGAGATCTTCGAGTTGACTCATCTTGAACTTGCACCTCATTTCTTCGTATTGCAACCTTGACGCCAACTTATGGTTCAAGCATTGCCTATGGACAACTCCTATACATATATAACTCAATGCAAACATTAGTCTATAGGGATTGTCATTAATTACCAGAACCACACATGGGGGATCTATGCACTTTCAACCTCCCCCATTTTGGTAATTGACGACAATCTCTTTGAGAGGGTTTATAATAGGAATTTAAGTAACGAACAATTTGAATATTTAGAGCAAACTCCCCCATAATATATGCATGTTTGAATGAACTTGAATTTCATTGCATATATTGGCAATCAAGATTCCCTTGACTTTTCACTATTGAAGCGGACCAGGATGCCACAGTGGCTTTTGCGTTCCCGGGGAACACGTGCAGGGTGGTCTTCCGTCGCAACTTGGATTTGGGGAGCGAGTTGAATGGGACAATCTGTCTCTATTGGTGGACGGGCTCACCCTGTCTGAGCCACAAGACCTGATTTCTTGGTCCTTGGAACCTTTGGGGAGGTTCTCGGTACGCTCCCTCTATAAGCAGATTTGTCAGGGTATCCCTTATAAACACTTCGACGTACTATGTGGATCAAAGCCTCACTTGAGATGCACATCTTCTTGTGGCAATTAGCCAAGAAAAGGCTGTCGTCTAATGATAACATTCGAAAGCGTATGGGCCCTTCCAATCGCTGTTGTGCCTTGTGCGGGGAGGTGGAAGATAACAATCACATTTTGTTCCTTAGTTCCTTCGCCCACTGGCCGGATTCACGTGGAGTGCAATCAGGGAGTTACTTAGAACCCCTCGTTCTTTGGCGATATCTTTAGGATCTTGCAGATCCATATTGGCCAAACTAGAATAGTTGTTTGGTTATCGTCAGCTGTGGAATCTTAGAAACAAGCTCATGATTGAAGGTGTGTTTGCGATACAACCGATTGATGGACTGTACAAAATGATCATGCACTTGCAGGTGTGGAAGCTTTTGGCTAGACGTTAGGACATCGAGGCGGTGGAGCTGATGATCGGCAAGATTCGAGCTCCCCACGCGACCATTAGGGACAGGGACTAGCGTGTGTTTGTATATTGTTCTTCGTGTCACTTGTGATGCCATAGGTGTTGAGTTGGGGCGCTGGCCTGTGCACCTTATCGTACTGTAATCTGGGTTGGTGGAGCGTCCCTCCATCTTTTGTCTTATCTACCTCCATTTTAAAGAATAAAGCGTTCTCATTTTACGTGTTTTTGTTTAACCAAGAATTACTTCAAATATATAAATATTGTTTGTATGAAATCAACATCGTTAGAAAGTGCGTTTCAATACGAATCCAACGATACTAATTACATATAATATAATAAATATTTTCTTGCTCATTTTTATTGGTCAAAGTTTATTTTAAAATACGTGTGCGTCTTATTCTTTGAAACGGAGGTACTATATTGGATCTGCTATTTGAGCTTTACTAGTAAGTGTGTACGTGCACGCACGTCTCAACAAATACATATTGCAATAAGTAAATACTTATAAACTATAAAACCGTTCATAATATATTTCTAAAATTTCATTTATTGTATTTAGATACTCAGTTTGGCATCCCAGATAGATTAACACCCGACTACACATGTTATTCATTAGTCAAAAAAGACTATTACACCAGCCACTATGTACATGTTCCTCATCGTGTTTGTCATCTTCCAACTCTCTTCCCTCTCATCCTGATCGATGCCACCCTCGCTCCAACACTTGCCTTCCCTCCTCATTGTCATGTTCAGCAAACCATTGCTCAAGCCCAATTTCTATCACATGATATGGCCACCTAGCGGCATAAATCTACCAAAGGACCAACTACATTATAACTAAGTTGTAAACTATTTACAACACAGTAGATACATATTAGAGTGTTATGCTAGTATCAAGCTCTGACTTTTGAGACAGCTACTAAGTTCAAACTGCAACCATGCAACCCTGTCATGGATAAAACAATTATCACTAAACCAGGCCGATTGCTGAATATGGTAGCTAACGCAGTCATCAAGTCAACCTAGTCGACCTGCTGGTGTACTATAAATGAACATACAAAATCTGTGGCTATGCCGTTCTTCCAAAAAAAAAAGAGTGATGCATCTATCTATAAATAGAGACATTTACCTACTCAAATTACAAAAAAAATCTGCTCATGGAAATGTATAAGAAATATTGTTTAATTCCAAGTACGGAACACATCATATCTATTTATTTCCAACATCAGTGGTCATTAGTACCAGCCTATAATTCAACAAGTGTTCACCCAATATAGGAAATGTTTACAGACATTTACCTCCTGTGAAAGAGTTGGCCCTTTCTGGGAGGTAGTACAAATGTTTTCCAATGCATGCAGATGTATAGTCGGGGCTAATATATATGTAGCAACTGATCAATAGATCATTTTCTACAAGCAGGGTATTAACTTGTTACTCCTGGTCCTTTTGAGTTCTTTTTACCGGACACATCAAAACATTGGGAATAAATACACATCTCAGAGTTCAGAGCTTGTAACATCATCTTGCCCCTCCCAATTGACTGTCAAACTAACAACATTAGTTGCAGAAGAAGTGTACGATTAAGAAACTTAGCTCCGACAGGGAAATTTTCACAAAGCCCAGTTGGTGGCATCCAATTATAGGCTCAGGCAACAATCAGCTTCCTCACGCAAACAAGAGTTTTAGTATTCAATATGGAGAAGAAACATGATATTATTTAACAGTGTACATTCAAATGAAACTTATGATCAAGTGGAATGAATTAAGAACTCAAATTTACTCAGGAGATCTACGGGAAATAATAAACTCACCAAGGACAATAAATACGGTGATGTTCAATGGAGTAGATGCCGATGAAATATATGATTTGAGTGGAAGAAGAAAATAAGCGCTCATATTTATTCCTTGAAGGTCCTGGAAATAGTAAACACAACAATTATTTTTGTCAGCAGAATGCGAAGCAATACATAATTTTATCATTCACTAATCAGTATGTTGTTAACACGCCACTTCAGATATTTTCAATTACCTAGGTAATTACATAGTTTAGTTAACTGCTTGATTGTTATTTGTATATCCTCGGAGGAAGTTTTCACCGTGCATGGGAACATGAAAAAAAAATGTTGCAGTAATCGCAGTTTACGGGTACTTTTGATAAAACAAATTCATAGTAAGAGATTAAGGCTAGATAAAATATGAACAATGTGCATCTCGCATGAACAAAAAGTAGCATAAGATTTAGCTTACTTGTGAATGCCCTTCAATTGCAGCACTGCAAAAAGGAGCATAATCCTTACGCCCCATTGAAACTGATGCAGTTGAGCAGCCACTGCCGATCTTGGCCTGGCCGATGCTTCGACCGTTGAAGCCACCGCCACATGTGAGGCCTCTCAAATACAAACAATCCAACCGAAAACAAGTTTACGCCCAAACAACTGACCAAGCACTGACACTCATACTCCTGTACATATCGATCAAATACTGATTAAAACAATTTATCAGGAACTGATTAAAATAATGGATATACCCTGATTGACAAAGCATATTGCAGGGAACCGGTGAATATGCATCCTTCATTCTTGACATCGTCCTCGCTGATAATGGCATCCTAGAATTGACAACATATTCTTAACAATCCACTGTATGCACAACCTTGGCGTGTTGTGCCTCGGAGAAAGCTACAGGAGAGGACACGTGATTGAGCGTAAGAGTACTGTATTAGGATCTGTTTGGGAGCAATGTAAGATTCTCCCTGTTAATCAAATACTCGTGTATGTTAAAGCACGAATAAAACGACTATAGACAACAGTATTTCCTTACACTTCTAAATTGTTGTTTGGATACAAAGTAGTTCTCTGCCCTTGTACAGTTTAGAATGACTATAGAAATAAAGACGGAACCTTAGTTAAGACACCAATTGAGAGCTTTGGTATTCAACATAACTATATAATCTGGTGTTTCTGTACTGGTCTGAACACACGAAAATTCAGAAAAAAAAAACAACACTAAGTGCACACATGGTACAGAAACTGCTGAAATATCAGAGAACGTCAGCTATTAAATTGAAGAGGACGTACACATGGTCTGCCAACCGATACACACATCTGATGCAGAAATCATCCCTAGCTGGAGGAGGAGGTGGAGAAGAGGGCGGGGATCGGGGAAGCGGCGAGGGTAAGCCGTGAGAAGCAGCAGTGGCGCCAGCCGGCGTCACCTTCCTTGCGTATTTGGCCGCCTTCCTCATGTACTGTGCCTGTTGAGCAGAGGCCGACGGTATCCTCAAGTGATTAGTCAGCGGCAGCGGGGAAATCAGGAACTGCGGTGGAGCGTGTCACATTCTCTCGTCCCCTCGACTCCTTCCGTCGTATCGGCCCGAGGTAGATAACTTTATTTCGCGTCAGTGCGAGGCTGCAAGCATCGGAGGCGGCGGCGTGCGGCTAGGGTTTGGGGCCTGGAGGCGCGTGGGTGTGGCAAACTGGCAATGGTGTGGGAGCGACATGGAAATTTGGGGAGTAAATCTGATAGTAGCGGAGATGCAATGGCTAGGCGATCTGTGCGTGCGGTCGGTGGTTGAAGGGAGCGTGATTTTCGCGGAAGAGAGGGGAGAACAAACAAACATGAAGCGTTCGATTGATAACTATGGACGGTGGAGATTTGATTTTCCAACAGCACTTCGTGCCTTTATAAGTAGTAGAGATTAAAAAATTTAAAGCCGCATGTTGCTTGAGTCTTATGTTTAAAAGAACGTGATGGGCCGGACACTCTTTGCTTCTTTAAACGGGCTAAACTACCAACGCAACGTTCCTACGAAGCATCCTCCGGCCAGGCCCAAGCTGTCTCACTGTCGTTTGTGGATCGCGGCCCGTACGTTTGCGGCAGAGTTTCTGCGGTCCAGGTGACGTCTGACAAATAACAGCGTGAGTCGCCCTCTCTCTCTTTATCTTTCTCTCTCCGATACTCGCCGTGACCAAACCGAAACTCTCTCTCTCTCTCTCTCTCGCGTGCTCCCAAACCCTAGCCGCACCAAGACCCCGCCCCGCCCCGCGCGACCGACCCAGCGGACCAAGCCAGCCATGGCCGCGGAGAACTACTGGAGGTACGCCGACGCGCGGCAGCAGCAGCAGGCCATGGTGGCCGCCGCGGCGGCCGCGGCCGGGATGGCGCCGGCTGCCACCGTGGCGCAGGCAACCGCCGCCGCCGCCGGCATGCACCAGCACCAGCACCAGCACCAGCAGTCGGCCCTGGCGCAGCAGCAGCAGCAGCAACAGTCCGCCGCGCCCTCGCTCAAGCGCGCGCGCCCCGACTACGGCGGTGAGCTCCCGTCCCCCCAGATCTGGGCCCACTTCTAGATCTGGAACTTTTCTTTTGTTCTCGTTGTCGTGCTTGTTTGTGCGCGTGTCTCCTGGCGGTTTTGGTTCATATAGATGTAGACGAGATATTGCTTAGAGTTAGATCTAATAAACCACTAAAGTAATAATTTTGGTGAAGAAGATAGCGGTTTAAGCCAGTTTCGGGGGTGTACTCTGGCATCATCAGATCAGTAAATCGTAAATAATCCGTTGATAATAAAAAGTCCATATTTTTTTTTGGTCTACAAAAGGTTTGAGTTCCCAGCATAAGTATCTGTCTGCAATTAATTTTCGAGGACGACAGTCAGAGATGCTTGCAGAATTGGTGCTTATGTGGTACATCTGCTGTTTGGACTTCTGGCTACAGCTATTGATCACAGCCTGTTTGCCACAGGGAACATTTTAGTAATTGTTTGGATCTCATTCAATGGGGCTTCAATAGCTGGGTAGTAGCTAATGCTCCCTGCCTGAAATAGATTCCTGAGTTCGACGTCATGAAATACGCTCATTATAATAAATAATAAGACATGTGTGTGACTCTGATTTGGTAATTTTTATCCTGCGTCTGTTTTATACGTTTTCATGCATATTTTCCATGCTAGTAGTTTTGTCGTTTTGTTACGACTTGCGTATCTAATGAAAGGATCTAATTAAAGATATTGTCGGCAAGTGAGATTGCCGTGAAACATTCTCATAATTTGTCGTTTTCGCAGACGGACCTGGAGGACAAGAGATGGCTGGATATTATCCACGTGAAAATGCCGGCTATCTACTTAGGGACAATGAAGCAATTGGGGCATCTTATGACCGCTACTTACGCAATGGGGTACAATCTTAACTTTCATCATGTAAAACTCATTTTTCTGAGCACATTTTGTTGACAATTATGCCTTTTTGACGTGCTTGTAGATGTCTTCTGTCACCGCCAATGAACCCAGTAGGGCAGCTGTTGGTGGGCTGGGTGGCGGTGCGATGGTTGGTGGTGGGATGGGTGGATTTCCTGTTGATGATCGCCGTATGATGGGTGCCATTGGTATGGACAGAGGCATGGGGTTCGGTGGTGCCAGGCCTGAGCCCCCTCTCCCACCAGACGCGTCCAACACTTTATATATTGAAGGCCTGCCTGCAAACTGCACGCGTCGGGAGGTTTCACGTATCCTTATATACACTACTATGGTGCCAACATGATTTGCTCTACTTTTATTTCTTAACGGAAAGACTGGCTCTATCGTGGGAAGTTGATGGTTTTCTTGGTTGTTGCTCTGCTTATATTCATCACTAATCCCACTCCTGTAGTTTATGATTCTGTTTCATGTTAATTTATATGCCTTGATGAGCTGCTTGTTCAGTACAATGTATCATCTCAGTATATGAGCCTTTTGCTCCTTAACCTTCTCCTCTGCAGATATCTTCCGCCCTTTTGTAGGTTTTCGTGAAGTGAGGCTTGTCAACAAGGAGTCAAGACATGTATGTTACTAATAGATATGTTGTGTGTTAATAATTTCACGTGTATTCTAATGCTGATACATCTTAACCCGTCAACTTTTCTGCAGCCTGGTGGAGATCCTCACGTTCTGTGTTTTGTTGATTTTGATAGCCCTGCCCAAGCTACAATTGCACTTGAAGCTTTGCAAGGTGAGCATACTTACGTCTGTAGATATGGATTATGTTGTTTTATAGATAATCTTACTTCAATGTTTTGTAATGATCAGTTCTCATGTTTTCTCATTTTTGACTTACGTATGGTTGGCATCTCCTTTACTCCCTCATCATGCTTGCTTCGAGATCGACCATTATATTCAGTTGTCTTTAGTTCATCTGTTCTACTTTATTGTCTGTTGTGCTTTCTTCGTTAGGTTGTGTTTATGGATAGCAACCAGATGACTTTAACTGGGACTAATAGGGGAAAAGGCACATACTTTTTACTACGCAACGATAATACCAATTATAAACCATTTATTTACACGCAACGTGTTTGTGACAGCATTTCGCTGGACTAACATGTACCCACAGAATGTGGAAGTTTGGCTCTGAGTGTTAGTGAAGTCATTCACCATCTATGCCTATGCTCCGTAATAGCTAGTTCGAATGCTGTACAGTTAAACTTCCCATATCGACGTATCTATGCCTGTCCAGTCTTTCGGTTTATAGTTATTACTGTATCTATATTCCCTATGCATTGGATATTATACTTGCACCTGCATTCTTTATGGCATGGGGTGAACGTTGAGGTTCGATATCTTGTTCTCCCACGACGAAAGCAAAATAAACCGTCGCGATTCATTTTGCAGGTTATAAGTTTGACGAACACGATCGTGAATCAGCCCACTTAAGGCTGCAATTCTCGCGCTTTCCTGGTCCGAGGTCAGCTGGCGGGCCTCGTGGTAGGCGTTAAGTCGTGCGGGTCAGATGGTTGACGAACCTACCGTTTATACGAGCGATCAAACCTCCGTGGCGTAACGCTTTGTGCTGAATCTCCGACGGTGGCTTATAGGGTTTGTCAGCTCATGTTGCGAAAGCGCGAAATGGACGATGCAATAATCTTGATATCCAGTATACATTAGATTATCGTGTTGCATGTTAGGGTTGGAACATCGTATTTATTACTGTATCTGCCGTAGTATCTTAATTCTCTACTGTATTTTGTTATCTCGCGGCGTGGCCCAGACAATTTCAGCTTGTTTTCGATTGAAATGTTAACTTTCTCAAGTACTCCCTTGTGTTCTTGGCCGTGCTTAGTAATATCAGGTCTTGCTTTGCCTAGCATTTGTCAGTACACCTAGGTAATATATAAAATATGCATTTTCCTTCCGTTTCATGCTCCGTGCAAGTATGTGGTTGTCCTGGCAGTGTGTGCCTTCTCCCCGCCTTCATTAACATAAGGTGGATGCATCCTTTCTTTTTTTTAGAGTAAGGGATCCCTCCAATTATGATATGTAGTTGCCTGCCCTAATTTCAGTTAGTATACTGATTGTAGGAGTGATCATGTACTCTACAAATATAGGGATCCTGAACCATAGTTTTCACATATGAACCGTTGTCCATGCACAATTCCTCCTGTTGACCAAATCCGCGCTTCTTAAATTGTATGTTCTGAGGTGTGTTCTTCAGCATGCACGACTGCACGTTATCTGCCAGGGTATAGTATAGTCTCATGCATCAGCTATTATTAGTTGATCATATCCTGGAAAGCCTAGTAGCTTGAAATTTTGAACTTAATGCCGGTGTCCATAATTTGAGTGGTCACATGGTAAGCTATAATTTGATTGGTCATGTGGTAAGCTTGGACGTCTGGTTAAAAGTTGTACCTGCTGTTAGTTGGTGTGAAGTAGATGTGCATAACCAGTTTACCATGTCTCCTTTATCACTCTTTTACAAGGAATACTCACGAGCTACCCCTGTGATGTTTCTCTATGGATGTAGTTTGAGTTAGTTTGCTTGTTATCAGTGCTAATAGTGGTATCTTGTATTTGTTTATTTTTTCTGGTTACATGACTGGCCGTATAAGATCATTCAAGTTGGTTTGCTGGAGCAGCATGTTGTATAAATATGTTATGCACGGTGAACTGTTTATACTGTTTATATTTCTCAGCTGTATCATAATGAGCTGACGGTAGTTGTAGGGTGATGAATCTTTGTACCAAGTTGCAGACATTGTTTGAGGCGTTCTGTTGCACGTTACCATTGTATATTTGCTTGCCTTGAGATGCTGCATTGACTTGTTCGTGTATGATGATAAATGAATGGCTCAGCCGAAATTGCAGTAGCCTTCCTTTTAGTTATACTCCATTGGTTATAGCTGAAATTTCGGTGGAAACGATTTTGACCTTACCCAGACAAACATGGGTTGTCTTGTTCTAGCAAAATGTCTGGCAGCTGAATGTGGCTGCAGTTGGAAGTTTGTTGCCCTACTCCTTGAGCCGAGTTTGTTGCTAGTACATGAAGATTATTAATCTGAATGCGATGGGACCATTTTAAAGTTTGATTGATTGGTTTCTGAGAAGAGAAGAAATACTCACTGTTACGGTTAATGAAGTTCGCATACAGAAGACCTACAATACTTGTTGCCTCTCAGTTTTTATGGCCATCTGTGTTGTAAACTTCCACAGAACGTTCTGAACTAGCGGTTGCAACAATAAAGTCAGCCATAACATCTATCGCTACCGAGAAAGGTCTAACCGTCTATTCACTTTGTCCGTACATGCCGGTTTTTTCAAGATAAATTACAAAGTGGAGTGAAAAATACATTGAAAAGATGCAAATCAACATCTAACTAATGGAAAGATGCAACATCTCATCAAGAAACTGAGAACATGTTTGAATATTATTGTGTTTGATTTTCCTGCAATAAGAGAAGCAATTTTTTCTACTTTAAATTACATTGGAAAGATAGAAGTACACTCTTTTATGAATAAAATTTGAAGTTAAACCGTTCACTTATTCGAGGGTAATGAAGAAAAAGATGTATCCCTCTGTTCTAAAACATACGTATATATACTTTCATAGCTAGATAAAGTTAAAAAGCTTTTTTTGGAAAAGGAGGGATTACTTGTGTGACTTTTGTTTGCTAAATCCCACAAAACTGCTGTATTGCTGCTATTCTTAGCCATGGTGTCGTTTGATGTTGAGCTCCATAGCTGCCCCTTGTCCTTCGTTGGCAATCGGAGCAAGGTGCAAAACAAAGGGAGGGCCAAATGCTTGTAATGCAAAATAATCAAATACATGTCTTTCAAGAATGTAACTGCTGAATCTTTAGTTATTTTACTGGTAATATATTTAGTAAGTATATGATTTTTTCACATATACCGGTTCAGGTTCATGATGCCTTCAGCAGTTGCACTAGCATCGTCTTTATTTCTTCTGTAACATGTCTCCATGTCTCCAGGGTTTTATCTTGAAAACTATAAGCACAACTACCTAACGTTGGAGAAGTGTAAGATGCCTCCTATTTTTTTTCCCCAATGTTAGTCAAAGCATCTGAATTAGTGTGTATGTGTAGCTAAAATGAAAACTCTAAATATCCCAATTGACATTCAGCAATCAAGGAATCAACTCTGCACTCCTGGTTGAATATGTTTCAGATCTGTACATAATGAGTATTAAACACTCCATGAATCTATTAACTGCATACCTTGCTCCACGACAAGCTGCCATGTGCTATGGACAATTGGCCACCACGTTCTGCAAGTGAGGTGCAACCTGGTTGAATTCTTTATGTACCAACTATAATTTTGCCATTCTGAACTAGCGGTGGACTTGAGGGAAGAAGGAAGCCGCAAGACCTGTGGAATTTTGGAGTCCGGAGAACCGCAGAAGAAACAACAGATCTAAACATTGCATATCCTATTTGACGCTTGTTACATTGGTTAGCGCGGCGACGTGTACACCTCCGACGCAACAACCCGTCCCACCATGCTCGTGACAGTGGCGATTAAAGTTGCTAGAGAGAAAGGAGGCAATGCGGTGACGACCTTGCCACTGACGGGGATGACACAACTGGCTGCAACGTAGCTGGCTAGGCAAGGAATTGACCTCACCAAAGATGAGGACGACACGACCATCCGTGACATCGCCCCAGGAGGTGAGGAAGAAAACATTAGGGTTTTAGGGTAGGGTGCAGTGGCTGGCAACTTAATGTTTGGGTGGTGGTGTTGGGACCTTGCCGGAACGAAGAAGAAACATTGTATGCGAAAATTATCATTTATTTGCTTATTTGGATGTAATAAGGAACTTAACATTATTGTATTGCAACATTATTATTTTCTATATCTACGATGTTATTTGGGTTGAAAATATGATGAGAAATAATCTATGAATGGATAGACCGAGCACATATGGTTGTACTTGTTTTGAAATAAAACATCTGCTGTCGGGGAAGAGGTGTCTTTCCAACACACCCTTCAATCTGTATATAAGCGGGTCTCCCACATTGCAACGAGACAAGAGTATCATTTAGTCTATCCCTTTTTGTCTCTTAATTCTGGGCCAAACATTACTTTTCCCTACTTTTCCCTTTGTTTAAGATTTATTCAGCCTACATGGATTCATCTCTTGTTGGGGGGATGGCCCCCGGTACGCCAAGACTATGGCAAATAAGCCATGTTTAAGCATTGATCTACCGAATTAAAGATAAACCGGATGCTCAAAGTTGAGTAAGCACGAACCGGTATGCCAGGAGGGGTATGCCGGAGAACCGGCATAGGCTCAACTGTAGCATGTCGGCATTCCAGTCAAAGATTCCATCAAGGACCAAATGCACTTTTTAAGCGAAGCACTTCAGCTTTAATCAAAGCCCTGACGCCAAAGAGGATGATGCCGTAAAAGAAGCCGGAGGAGGTCATCAGCTCCTGATTAAAGACATACTGGTGTCATCTGGGGCCAAAGTAGAGTAGCTTAGCTCATCAAAGATGCCATTAGGGTTTCTTCCCTTATAAGCCACCCTCCCCCTATATAAGGAGAGGGGGCACCCCCTGCGCGGGGACGATTGACATTCACTAAAGGAACACTAGGATAGATGTGCTCACATTGTAGACCGTACCATCTTCAACCTCTGGCCATTTTGGTCAAGTTCATCAATACAAGATCTTGAGTTCATCGCTCCTTCTTTCTTAACCTTCCCCTCACCCGGATCCTCAAGCGTATATCCGGTCCCAACTTAAGCCATTCCATGGCATCTGTTGTTTCACCACCACGACATCTCTTGTGCAAAAAATGTTTTAATTATCTAACAAAAACTACAACAATAACTTTACAAAAACACTTCATCAGCGGCGGCGGGATCTCCTCTTCTCGCGCGCTAGGGAGGCCTCGCGGGGCGGTCGCATACTCGCATCTAGTGGCGAAGATCTTCTCCGTGCTCTTATCCGGCGGCGCAACGAGGGTCGACGGAGCTTCCTTGGCGAGCTTGGTGGCCTCTGGGCGGCGCATCAGCGGAGGGATGCGTCGACGGAGGGAGTTTCTGCCGGCAGCGCAGCCGGCTCGAGCCCGATCTAGGCCTGCTGCGGGCCTGCAGGCCTGGGGCAGGTTTTGGCTGGGCCACGTCTTGGTTTAAGGCGGTGGTTGGCGTGTCCTACATCGGTGGCAGGTCACCCCCATCCAAGGCCTGGGCGTTCGGCGGTCTCGGCGGCAGTGGGCGTGAGCCGGTTCTTCTCGCTGGCCGGCGTGGCGTCGGGCGGCAGGGTGCCTGCTTGCGGTGTGCCGGCCTCTCGCGGTCGGTGTGTGGCTGCAAGAGTCGTCACCTCTTTACTCAGACATCAGCCTGCAGGGGGTTGCCGCTGAGGCTGGCTAGTGCCATGGTTTCGGAGTGGCGACCATGGTGGTGACGCGCTTCCCACCCGGGAGGCCGTCATGGTTGGGTGTTGAGCCCCTCTGTCTTGCCATCAGTGGCAGAGGACGCTGCTTCCTTCTGTACTGGTGTGCCCTATGGTTCTGCAGATGGCGGCCATGGGTGCGGTCTCCTCTCCGATGCGAGGTGAGCCGTGGCAGCGGTGGTGGTGACTTCTTCTTGCCGGTTGCTGGGCTCCGGTGTCGGGTCCTTGTCGAAGCTCTGTGGCGCGTTGAGGGTGCTCTTAGCGAGAGTGCTCAATGGATGTGTCTCTGCTTGGTGATGCCCTTCGACTCCAGCTGGTGGCACACATGTGTCGTGACGTCGTCTCGGCCGCGTGCGACCTTTCGGCAACCCTGATACGTCTCCAACGTATCGATAATTTCTTATGTTCCATGCTACTTTATTGATGATACCTACATGTTTTATGCACATTATATGTCGTATTTACGCATTTTCGGAACTAACCTATTAACAAGATGCCGAAGAGCGATTGCTGCTTTTTTGGTTTAAATCTAGTAAAAATATTCTCTAATTGGACGAAATCACTAGGGTCCTATTTTTGTGAAGCTTCGGAAGACCGAAGGGGAGTCGATGGGGCCACGAGGTGGCAGATGACGTGGCGGCGCGGCCCCTGCCGCCTGGGCACCTCGGGGCTCCCTCGTGCCGCTTCTTGACTGCCTTTTCGCCTACTTATAGCCTCGTTAAAACTCCTGAGTGTAACTATCCAGAAAATTTAAAACAAAATAAACCAAGTTCCCTAGTTCCAAATTTTGGAACCAACAAAAACTTTTATTAAATTAAGTTTGGTACATAGTAATCTTGCTTAATTCTTGTGCTATTGCCATGATTGCTTGTTATGAGTATTTGAAATAATCTTAAACCCTAAAGACTCACCCCTCTTCTCATCATTCTAGTGAAAATAAAATAAAAGGAAATTAAATAAGAAAAAGGCATATGTGCCTATGGCTACAATTATAAATATTTACCCTAGACCTTTTCACTTTACTTAAAGGATTGGAAAAGCTTTATAAACCTTATATAGTACTTCTTAAATCATTTCTAGGTTGAAACCAAAAGAATAAAAAGAAAACTAAAAATGCCATAGAGGCATATGAGAGTAAAATAGTAAATAAGGGAATTTAAGAAAATTAACCCTAGGACTTGTTGTGAATGGTTGGATCACCTCCATATATCATTTCAACAATTCACAACACCATTGTGAATCAAACCAAGTCAAATTAAAAATAAAATACCACATATGCATAGAAGCCTATGTGACACATAGCCAATTCACTCCTTTGAAAAAAAAACCTTGACCAAATGGTGTGAAACCATCTCTAAACCTAATATAACACTAAATGGACCCTAACCCATGTCCAAGTGAGGCAAGAACAACCCTAGTACAAGTTTATGAAAATTTGACACCTCATCTCTTATGTATTAAGGCCAATTTTGCAAATCTTTGAACAAGACCATTTGAATTGGTTTCAATGCTCTTAAAATGTTTCTAAACTCATAAGAACCACATTAGAGTCAACCAAAGTCAAATCAAATAAAGAGAAATCAAATAGGGAGAAAATTCCCAAATTTCCCTCACATACACATTATGCCAAAATACAAATCTTCACCCTAGGCCATAATTGCTTGCCCCCTTGCTTGTAAAATACTTAGAGATGATAAACTAACACTTTTGCATCCTTGGATCAAGAATCAAACACAAGGAAATCTCAAATTCATCTTACATATGATAATGGTCATTTTGCCACTTTATAAAATGTTCCCTACTTTACCCCCCTGTAATTCTCAAATCCTAAACTAAACTTGGTCAACTATGACCATGTCATCCAAGACCATGTCAAGGTCAACAACTTCCATGTTGAACATCCCTGCTGAAGTTGACCAGGTTGACCAGTAAAGAATTGCCAAGTGGAGACTTTGAATTAATGAGAAGATAACCTCAAATTTGAAATCTCACAAATCTTCACCAAATTGACCACCACCACCACCATTCTTTCTCTCTAATTATATAAGTGAGCTCCACCAAAAAGAATTGCAAAAATCCAAATAAAATTTCATGCGGCCATTTCATCATACACCTTGTGTGCACAAATCTGGAATTATGAGACATGCTATTATCCAGAGGATTCTTGCCTAAACTCCTTTCTCCCTTTGATCATTGTTGCTCTAGTACCTCCTCTGCATCAAAAAAAGCCACTTGGCACTGATTAAAGTAGGGGCATGATGAAGAACACACCCATGCCGGCCATGCTAGACACCACCATGCCACCCTACCTCTCCACTCATCTACGGCCACATCCACCTTGTCTGGAGCATCACCGAACCTCCCCGAGCATGCATGTACCCTCCCTGGATCAAAACGAGCACGACATTGGCCGAGCCAGCGCGCCCATGCACGCCCAGAACGTGCCAGGCACGCGGTGAGCGCGCCCGGCATGTCACCGGACGCCGCCGCGACGCGCTCGCCTGGACGCCCTCGTCCTTCTCTCCCCTCTCTCGTGCACGCGCACCCTACACCACACCCGAACCCCGCTAGACAACCACTTAGGCTCGCAGAAGCCCGTCGACATCGCCATGATCACCACCCCTCGCCACGGTGCCGCACTCGAGCATCGCCGGTACCTCTCTCGTCCTCCCCCCGCCGCCATCAAGCTCGTAGCTTCACCTAGCCGCCACGCCATGCGCCCTAGCACTGCCCGCCGCGCACCGCAGACGCCGCGCCATGGCCGCCTCTTCGCGGCAACACGGCACCCTCGACCCCCATAAAGGAGACCGCTCCCGGACGATCACACGACACCACATCGCTGCCCTCTCCTCTCTCGAGCATCCTCGACCTCTCTCCTCCCAACATTGTCCACTCCATCGCCGGAATTTGGCCGGAGCCCGCCGCGCCATAGCTCGACGAAGACGAGCGACTCCGCGCCTCCCCCGACCAACACGGCCACCACTCGACTCCCCATCCTCTGCCGCGTTTGCCCCCGTCGACGCCGGAGAGCCACCTCGTCGCCGTCGCCGGACCCTCCTGCCCCTAGTTCTCGGGTTCACTCGCGGAGGAGGTGGAGCCGCTCGTGCTGGTCCGGCAAAGAAGCGACCGTCGGGTGGTTCGGCCCGAGCATTCTTGGAGCGTGTTTCCTTCATTCAAATCATTTGAGGCCCAAATTCTTTTCCCGCGGCCCACAAATTCAAACGTCGTTTAATTAATTTAGCTAATTCAAACACTGATGTCTACTTCAAATTTAAATAGTTTAAATTCTACTAAACCAAATTTAGAAAATTTTATATATTTGGAAAGCTCATGAAATTGTCTAAATAATGGCACTGGCCTCATGTCCAAATACGAAATTAAATTTAAATGATAAAAATAACAAGGCAGGGACTTTTCTGACTTCAAATAAATATTAGAAATTATCTAGAAATGATTTTAAGTTGATTCCAACTCTAATAAATCACATTGGACATAATCTAATTGTTTATGCAAAAATATATCATAGTTGTTTGGCATGATCATGGACTAAAGTTAAATAATGGCTATGGAGATATTTCTAGTCTATTTAATACATACCCATAGAATTCTTTAAATAGTATGAGGGCTTCTCTCTCATTTAAATTGTGATCTTAAGTAATTCAAATAGAGGTACTGACCTTGATCAAATAAGTCTCATGCTTGGTTAATTAGAGAGGTTAATCATTTAGATGATAGTTTAACTTATATGAGGTATAGCCTCTCACATAAACCATTAGTCCAAATAGTTCAATAAGAATTAATAACACATAATTAATGACCCATAGGTTTATATTTGAAAATACTTAATCCTTATCATAAGTAGTATTTAAATATTTCAAACCTATTTATTAAATCATATAATAGACTTTGGTCTCATTTAAATCTTACCTCAACCAAATTAATATGAAGTAGATCCCATGGTCAATTAAAATTCACTTTTAATTAGTTAATAATATATAAACCATTGTAAGATATTATTAAAATAATATGAGGTACCCACCTCATTTAAATCATCTTTCCCAAATAAAATGAAGTAATGTATTGACAATTAATTTGCTAGGCTCATACTGGCTCCCTTATGAATCTTAAATCTAAATAATATTTAAATTAATTAAATCACATGAGGTGATGAATCTCATTTAACTCACTTTCTCAAATACTAAGTGTGAAGTGTTGACCTTGGTCAACATGAGATCATCCCTGGTTGTTTTGAGAATATTAAATCACCTCAATAATAGTCTCTTAAATTAGTTACAACTATGTGTTAAATTATATGAGGGATACTCCTCTCATTTAAATCTTGTTCTCAAGTAATCCAATATGAAGTAGTGATCATAGTTTAAGTGATCTCATATTGAATTATTTGGTGACATTAAATCACTACCAGGTTATTATTAAATTGCATGAGGTATGGAACCTCATTTAAATCATTTTCTCAAATGATAAGTATGAAGAGGTTGACTTTAGTCAACCTAGGTCATATATTATTCATAAGAGAAATTAAATATTAAGAAGATTCAATGAGAGGAAATTATTTTCTCACAAACTAAAGAGAAACCCTAACTCCATTTTCAATGAGAGGAAATTATTTTCCTATTATTAAATAAGGAAACCCTAGCATAATCTTGTAATAAATGTGAAGTAGTGATGCTAGATCATTGTGTGAGCCACTAAGGCTAATTAAGAGTACTTAAGTATTGTTTGGTGATTGTATCCTCGTATTCGTTTATAGACGCTAGTACCGGACTATCAAGAGGAGGAGGTATTCTACCAAGAGGAAGAAGAAGAATACTTTGATCACTTCACCAATCAAGGCAAGCTAGTATTCTTGCAAGCTGATATTACTATTACCCCCTACAAGCAAGATAATACTCTTGCAAGCTATTACCCATGCAAGCTAATCCTTGCTAAACCCAAATGCTTAGCTCTACAAGAGCAATGGCACCATCACACTTTACTACTATGTATTACCTATCCCATGTTTTAATTACTTTTACTTTGGCTTATTTATTTCAAAGTACTTTTTGATTTATGAATTCAATTGGTCTAGAGTAGAACAATATTTGATTTAGATTGGCACCCCTCAAAGCTAGATAGCACCCTTCATATAGTGGCTATCGCTAATCAATTAAAATTGAGACTACTCTAGATGGGAACATGTGACTTTGAAATGAAGTTGAAACCTTGGAATGATGGTTCATTCCATTGAATGACTTTGAAGGTGTATATGACCAAGAGAAGATGGTGATTTTGATATAAAACTGATGGTTGGGTTCGGATGCGATACCATTCCAATTTTGAAAGTACCCCCACAATACCCAAAATGGGTACGGGCTTAACTAGAAATTTATGTGCTTTAGTATGGGTTCCCTCTAAACGTCATCAGGGTTATGCCAAGGGCTGCCTCCAAAGACATCTGAGATGATGTGACGTGATTGAGGTGAATTGTCCGGCCCAAGCCTGCAGTTCCCGGGTTACAGTTGGTTTTCACCGGAGGCCAAGCTCATGGGAGGTGGTGTACTAGAGTATATAAGTGAAAGGTTATGGTTGGTAGTCCGCATACGGAGTATGATAAATCAGGGCCAGTTAACCCGACGGATTATTGCAAATATTGTGGCACAACCTCTCTGCAGAGTGTAGAACTATTCGAATAGCCGTGTCCACGGTTACGGACGATTGAAAGGCCATACTTCCGCATCAGACCACTAAAATGTGACATGTGATGGTGACTTGAAGTTGACCGGTGAATGGTGACTTTGAGTTGGACCACAACAGAGTTGTGGGAATGACACTATGGTTCCCACTTGAGTTAGTCTAGTGATTCAAGCATCTTTACTAAATGTTTATGGAATAAACTTGGCTTTGTGCAAATAAACCTAGAGCTTAGTATCCCTTTACCCCAATTGATAATGCTTACACTAGTATTAGTTTGCGAGTACTTTAAAAGTACTCATGGCTTTGTCCCTGCTATTCAAATGGCCAGACTATGAAGGTGAACAGTTGTACGAGGAAGATGGACGCAAACGTCTACGACAACTAGGACCGCTCCGACGTCAACAGCTGCCTGGTGGAACGATGGGCCACGACCGTTACTTCGCTTCGCTTATGTGTTTTGTAATAGGATCTCTAGATCCACTATGTTGTATTAAGACTGGATCATGTGATCCTTTGTTGTAAGACGATTACGTGTTGTAATAAATGATGTGTTGTGATATCAAGCTATTATGTCTCGCAAAAACAATATTCCTGGGATTGCGATGAATGGCATAATAGGCATCTGGACTTAAAAATCCGGTGTTGACAAGTTGGTATCAGAGCCATTGTTTGACCTTAGGAGACCCTAGTTAGAATGAACGTTCGGAAAACTTAAGTTTCTAAAAGCAAATGAAGTGAGTATTTGTGAAAAACTTATTCAAATTCTTCTCTACACGATCTTCTTAAAAATAATAAGCCATGCACCTCCTTATAAATCCATTTAAAAGTTTGCCACACTTGTTCACATCTCTAACTTACTCATCCATTTCACTTTCAGATGGAGCCTTACGTCCAGACGGAGACCTATGATCTGGAAAACGGAGGAAGTCTGGTGTTTGAGCGCGACTTGTACCTAGTGTCCGAGAGCTCGAACGCCCACCTCCCCGGTTCCACGGAGTCCGGATCCACAACACCCCGCTGGGAGCAGCAGTGGATGATCACCGCTGACTTGAAGGGAAGCTCGGAACCTCCCATCTCGGAGAGGATCCTTTTCTCCTTCAAGGCATACTGGGTGGACGGTCTTGCTCACGCCCTTCAGGAGGGACTTGCTCGGGTGTGCGGACAGAACATCGCCACACTCCGGGGAAGCCCGCCCACTTCGAGACACGACACCATGGGAGAGCCCATGGCACTCTCTTCGCACCCGGTGCTCGGGATCCATGTGCGCATTTGGACTTTATGCTTCATGAGACCCGAAGGACCTGGAGCTGACTCGTGTCCACTCCCACCGTGCTCAGATGGCTTTGGCTCATCATGCTGACGCCATCAGGCTACTCGCCAAGGACCGCCGGTCACTCCGCCTGCAGCGCGCCAAGAATGTCGCTACTATCACCCGTCTTCGCGAGAAGATTCGCACCTTGGAGGTGACTGTCCGGACACAGCAGGACCAGATCCAGGAGATGGAGGAAGATGGAGAAGACATCCAAGGAGGTGATGACTTCCTGAGTGACGACAACGACTTTGAGGATGACGAGTTCACTGATGAGGAGGATTACGAGTTTCTGGAGGCTGCAGAGGATGGGATCATTCCCATCGATGTGGATGAAGACAATGAGGAATAGTTGCACTAGCTTCACTTACGTAGGTGTAAAATTGTATCCCGCACCATGTATCGTAGTTTGTGGAAGAAGGGTTCTTAAAACCCTTAGTACTTTAACTTGTAATGTGTGATGTTGGTTGTGAATAAATAAAGTGTGTGCTATGTTCATCACAAGAATATTACAAGTTTTAAGATTAAACTTAACTCAAAATAAGCCATAGAAAATTTCCCTCTTACCTCATGATATATCTACATAATCAGATGGCCCCACCAAACCGCAACGCCACCCAGGATGCCATGATGCAACCTCGCAGACAATGATGGCAGACGGAAAGCCGAAAGAGCTGAACGCCAAGCAAACCTTGCTGCACGCAACAGATAGCTCAGAACAATCAAGGCCATGGAAACCACGATCACCCTCAAGTCTGAAGAATTTCCAGAACACCCACCCTCCAATGTTCAGTAAAACCGAAGAGCCCCTCGATGCGGATGACTGGCTTCAGACAATAGAGAACAACCTTGAAGTTGCGGGAGTGGAAGCCGGAAAAAGTTTGCCACCCACTACCGTCAGGACCTGCAAGAGCCTGGTGGACTAGTGCCCGTGCAATGAATGCGGGACAAATGATGACATGGGAAGACTTCAAGCTGAAGTTCAGCAAGTACCATGTGCCCCAAGGATTAATCAAGAAAATGAGACCAGTTCCGTGAACTCAAGCAAGGAAGAATGTCCGTGGTGGAATACCGCGACAGGTTTCTCACTCTGTCAAGGTACGCCCCGACGAGACCGACACAAATGAGAAGAGAAAGGAAAGATTTCTGAACGGACTGCACGACGAGATGCAAACTGTGTTAGTAAATATCCCGTTCGCGACCTCAAGCCCTCGTGGACTCAGCCATACAGATGGAAGGAAAGCTGCATCGGGCCAATGAGAACCGCAAGCGCAGAATGATGAACAGTGGACCCCACCATACCCGTAAGCACCGCAATAACTTCTCTCGGAGGAGTCACCCCCGAAACAAGGCCTCGCTCGACTTATCGCCCAATAACAAGAACAACCACGAGGACCCCGAAGCCCGGAGGCAACAACAATAACAACCGCAACCCCAACATCCACCTCAACAATGGGAACAACACCAACACCAACACGGCCCGAGAACTGGAAGTAATGCCATCCCCGTCCGCCCGAAGGACAAATCAACGGTAAACTGCTATGAATGTGGAGTTGTGGGCCACTTTTCCAAAGAATGCCCCAAGAAGCTTGCCAAAATCGCCGCCAACACCACTACACCTGCCCAGCAACAGCGTCGCTTCGCAAGTAGAAGGAACCAGAACAACAATAACAGCCATTTCTACCACATGACTGCCACTGAAGCTCAGGAAACACCCCAGACCCTGACAAGTATGCCTTCTGTTAATCAAAATGCTCAATCTCTCTTAGGAACCTAACTCCTCTTAAAATCTCGGGACGAGATTTGTTTAAGGGGGAAGGGTTGTAACATCCCAGAAATTTAAAACAAAATAAACCAAGTTCCCTAGTTCCAAATTTTGGAACCAACAAAAACTTTTATTAAATTAAGTTTGGTACATAGTAATCTTGCTTAATTCTTGTGCTATTGCCATGATTGCTTGTTATGAGTATTTGAAATAATCTTAAACCCTAAAGACTCACCCCTCTTCTCCATCATTCTTGAAAATAAAATAAAAGGAAATTAAATAAGAAAAAGGCATATGTGCCTATGGCTACAATTATAAATATTTACCCTAGACCTTTTCACTTTACTTAAAGGATTGGAAAAGCTTTATAAACCTTATATAGTACTTCTTAAATCATTTCTAGGTTGAAACCAAAAAGAATAAAAAGAAAACTAAAAATGCCATAGAGGCATATGAGAGTAAAATAGTAAATAAGGGAATTTAAGAAAATTAACCCTAGGACTTGTTGTGAATGGTTGGATCACCTCCATATATCATTTCAACAATTCACAACACCATTGTGAATCAAACCAAGTCAAATTAAAAATAAAATACCACATATGCATAGAAGCCTATGTGACACATAGCCAATTCACTAAACTTTGACCTATGACTTCAAACCTTGACCAAATGGTGTGAAACCATCTCTAAACCTAATATAACACTAAATGGACCCTAACCCATGTCCAAGTGAGGCAAGAACAACCCTAGTACAAGTTTATGAAAATTTGACACCTCATCTCTTATGTATTAAGGCCAATTTTGCAAATCTTTGAACAAGACCATTTGAATTGGTTTCAATGCTCTTAAAATGTTTCTAAACTCATAAGAACCACATTAGAGTCAACCAAAGTCAAATCAAATAAAGAGAAATCAAATAGGGAGAAAATTCCCAAATTTCCCTCACATACACATTATGCCAAAATACAAATCTTCACCCTAGGCCATAATTGCTTGCCCCCTTGCTTGTAAAATACTTAGAGATGATAAACTAACACTTTTGCATCCTTGGATCAAGAATCAAACACAAGGAAATCTCAAATTCATCTTACATATGATAATGGTCATTTTGCCACTTTATAAAATGTTCCCTACTTTACCCCCCTGTAATTCTCAAATCCTAAACTAAACTTGGTCAACTATGACCATGTCATCCAAGACCATGTCAAGGTCAACAACTTCCATGTTGACCATCCCTGCTGAAGTTGACCAGGTTGACCAGTAAAGAATTGCCAAGTGGAGACTTTGAATTAATGAGAAGATAACCTCAAATTTGAAATCTCACAAATCTTCACCAAATTGACCACCACCACCACCATTCTTTCTCTCTAATTATATAAGTGAGCTCCACCAAAAAGAATTGCAAAAATCCAAATAAAATTTCATGCGGCCATTTCATCATACACCTTGTGTGCACAAATCTGGAATTATGAGACATGCTATTATCCAGAGGATTCTTGCCTAAACTCCTTTCTCCCTTTGATCATTGTTGCTCTAGTACCTCCTCTGCATCAAAAAAAGCCACTTGGCACTGATTAAAGTAGGGGCATGATGAAGAACACACCCATGCCTGCCATGCTAGACACCACCATGCCACCCTACCTCTCCACTCATCTCTGGCCACATCCACCTTGTCCTGGAGCATCACCGAACCTCCCTGAGCATGCTGTACCCTCCTGGATCAAAACGAGCACGACCGGCCGAGCCAGCGCGCCATCGCGCCAGAACGTGCCGCACGCGGTGACGCGCCTGGCATGTCACTCGACGCCGCCAGATGCGCCGCTCGCCTGGACGCCCTCGTCCTTCTCTCCCCCTCTCCTCGTGCACGCGCACCCTACACCACACCCGAACCCTGCTAGACAACCACTTAGGCTCGCAGAAGCTCCGTCGACATCGCCATGATCACCACCCTGCCGCCACGGTACTGCCAGCACTCGAGCATCGCCAGTACCCTCTCGTCCTCCCCTGGCCGCGCCATCAAGCTCAGTAGCTTCACCTAGCCGTCGCCTACGCCATGCGCCCCCTAGCCTGCCCCTTCGCGCACCGTAGACGCCGCGCCATGGCCGCCTCTTCGCAGCAACCACGGCACCCTCGACCCCCTATAAAAGGAGACCGCTCCTGGACGATCACAGCACACCATCTGCTTGCCCTCTCCTCTCTGAGCATCCTCGACCTCTCTCCTCCCAACATTGTCCACTCCATCGCCGGAATTTGGCCGGAGCCCGCCGCTGCCATAGCTCGACGAAGACGACGACTCCGCGCCTCCCCCGACCAACCACGGCCACCACTCGACTCCCCATCCTCGCGAACCGTTTGCCCCCGTCGCCAGCCTGGGAGAGCCCCTGCATCGCCGTCGCCGGACCCTCCTGCAGCCTAGGGTTCCGTCGACTCGCCGAGGAGGTAAGCCGCCCGATTTCGTGAACGCACCAGATAGCCACGTCGCCCCCTGCCCGCGAATTTAAACCCAGCCGCGCCGTTACTGGGCCTGTTTCCTTCATTCAAATCATTTGGGCCCAAATTCTTTTCCCGCGCGGCCCACAAATTCAAACGTCGTTTAATTAATTTAGCTGAATTCAAACACTGATGTCTACTTCAAATTTAAATAGTTTAAATTCTACTAAACCAAATTTAGCAAATTTTATATATTTGGAAAGCTCATGAAATTGTCTAAATAATGGCACTGGCCTCATGTCCAAATACGAAATTAAATTTAAATGATAAAAATAACAAGGCAGGGACTTTTCTGACTTCAAATAAATATTAGAAATTATCTAGAAATGATTTTAAGTTGATTCCAACTCTAATAAATCACATTGGACATAATATAATTGTTTATGCAAAAATATATCATAGTTGTTTGGCATGATCATGGACTAAAGTTAAATAATGGCTATGGAGATATTTCTAGTCTATTTAATACATACCCATAGAATTCTTTAAATAGTATGAGGGCTTCTCTCTCATTTAAATTGTGATCTTAAGTAATTCAAATAGAGGTACTGACCTTGATCAAATAAGTCTCATGCTTGGTTAATTAGAGAGGTTAATCATTTAGATGATAGTTTAACTTATATGAGGTATAGCCTCTCACATAAACCATTAGTCCAAATAGTTCAATAAGAATTAATAACACATAATTAAGGACCTATAGGTTATATTTGAAAATACTTAATCCTTCTCATAAGTAGTATTTAAATGTTTCAAACCTATTTATTAAATCATATAATAGACTTTGGTCTCATTTAAATCTTACCTCAACCAAATTAATATGAAGTAGATCCCATGGTCAATTAAAATTCACTTTTAATTAGTTAATAATATATAAACCATTGTAAGATATTATTAAAATAATATGAGGTACCCACCTCATTTAAATCATCTTTCCCAAATAAAATGAAGTAATGTATTGACCATTAATTTGCTAGGCTCATACTGGCTCCCTTATGAATCTTAAATCTAAATAATATTTAAATTAATTAAATCACATGAGGTGATGAATCTCATTTAACTCACTTTCTCAAATACTAAGTGTGAAGTGTTGACCTTGGTCAACATGAGATCATCCCTGGTTGTTTTGAGAATATTAAATCACCTCAATAATAGTCTCTTAAATTAGTTACAACTATGTGTTAAATTATATGAGGGATACTCCTCTCATTTAAATCTTGTTCTCAAGTAATCCAATATGAAGTAGTGATCATAGTTTAAGTGATCTCATATTGAATTATTTGGTGACATTAAATCACTACCAGGTTATTATTAAATTGCATGAGGTATGGAACCTCATTTAAATCATTTTCTCAAATGATAAGTATGAAGAGGTTGACTTTAGTCAACCTAGGTCATATATTATTCATAAGAGAAATTAAATATTAAGAAGATTCAATGAGAGGAAATTATTTTCTCACAAACTAAAGAGAAACCCTAACTCCATTTTCAATGAGAGGAAATTATTTTCCTATTATTAAATAAGGAAACCCTAGCATAATCTTGTAATAAATGTGAAGTAGTGATGCTAGATCATTGTGTGAGCCACTAAGGCTAATTAAGAGTACTTAAGTATTGTTTGGTGATTGTATCCTCGTATTCGTTTATAGACGCTAGTACCGGAGACTATCAAGAGGAGGAGGTATTCTACCAAGAGGAAGAAGAAGAATACTTTGATCACTTCACCAATCAAGGCAAGCTAGTATTCTTGCAAGCTGATATTACTATTACCCCTACAAGCAAGATAATACTCTTGCAAGCTATTACCCATGCAAGCTAATCCTTGCTAAACCCAAATGCTTAGCTCTACAAGAGCAATGGCACCATCACACTTTACTACTATGTATTACCTATCCCATGTTTTAATTACTTTTACTTTGGCTTATTTATTTCAAAGTACTTTTTGATTTATGAATTCAATTGGTCTAGAGTAGAACAATATTTGATTTAGATTGGCACCCCTCAAAGCTAGATAGCACCCTTCATATAGTGGCTATCGCTAATCAATTAAAATTGAGACTACTCTAGATGGGAACATGTGACTTTGAAATGAAGTTGAAACCTTGGAATGATGGTTCATTCCATTGAATGACTTTGAAGGTGTATATGACCAAGAGAAGATGGTGATTTTTGATATAAAACTGATGGTTGGGTTCGGATGCGATACCATTCCAATTTTGAAAGTACCCCCACAATACCCAAAATGGGTACGGGCTTAACTAGAAATTTATGTGCTTTAGTATGGGTTCCCTCTAAACAAGCGTCATCGGGGTTATGCCAAGGGCTGCCTCCAAAGACATCTGAGATGATGTGACGTGATTGAGGTGAATTGTCCGGCCTAAGTGTGCAGTTCCCGGGTTACAGTTGGTTTTCACCGGAGGCCAAGCTCATGGGGAGAGGTGCCTGTACTAGAGTATATAAGTGAAAGGTTATGGTTGGTAGTCCGCATACGGAGTATGATAAATCAGGGCCAGTTAACCCTGACGGATTATTGCAAATATTGTGGCACAAGCGTACAACCTCTGCAGAGTGTAGAACTATTCGAATAGCCGTGTCCACGGTTACGGACGATTGGAAAGGCCATACTGTTCCGTCATCAGACCACTTTCAAAAATGTGACATGTGACTGGTGACTTGAAGTTGACCGGTGAATGGTGACTTTGAGTTGGACCACAACAGAGTTGTGGGAATGACACTATGGTTCCCACTTGAGTTAGTCTAGTGATTCAAGCATCTTTACTAAATGTTTATGAATAAACTTGGCTTTGTGCAAATAAACCTAGAGCTTAGTATCCCTTTACCCCAAATTGATAATGCTTACACTAGTATTAGTTTGCGAGTACTTTAAAAGTACTCATGGCTTTGTCCCCCTGCTATTCAAATGGCGACTATGAAGGAATGAACAGGGAGGAAGATGGACAGCAACGTCTACGACAACTAGGACCGCTTCCTGACGTCAACGGCCTGTGGAACAGATGGACCACGCGTTACTTCGCTTCCGCTATGTGTTTTGTAATAGGATCTCTAGATCCACTATGTTGTATTAAGACTGGATCATGTGATCCTTTGTTGTAAGACGATTACGTGTTGTAATAAATGATGTGTTGTGATATCAAGCTATTATGTCTCGCAAAAACAATATTCCGGGATTGCGATGAAGGGCATAATAGGCATCTGGACTTAAAAATCCGGGTGTTGACAAGTTGGTATCAGAGCCATTGTTTGACCTTAGGAGACCCTAGTTAGAATGAACGTTCGGAAAACTTAAGTTTCTAAAAGCAAATGAAGTGAGTATTTGTGAAAAACTTATTCAAATTCTTCTCTACACGATCTTCTTAAAAATAATAAGCCATGCACCTCCTTATAAATCCATTTAAAAGTTTGCCAAACTTGTTCACATCTCTAACTTACTCATCCATTTCACTTTCAGATGGAGCCTTACGTCCAGACGGAGACCTATGATCTGGAAAACGGAGGAAGTCTGGTGTTTGAGCGCGACTTGTACCTAGTGTCCGAGAAGCTCGAACGCCCACCTCCCCAGTTCCACGGAGTCCGGATCCACAACACGGCTACCGGGAGCAAAGAAGTGATGAATTTCTTTGATCCATTAATGTCCAGTAGCTTTATGCAATGTCCAGAAGTGTAAAGAATGTTTGTGTCACCTCTGAATGTGTGAATTATTAATTGTGCACTAACCCTCTAATGAGTTTGCTTGAAGTTTGGTGTGAAGGAAGTTTTCAAGGGTCAAGAGAGGAGTATGATATACTATGATCAAGAGGAGTGAAAGCTCTAAGCTTGGGGATGCCCCCGTGGTTCATCCCCGCATATTTTAAGAAGACTCAATCGTCTAAGCTTGGGATGCCCAAGGCATCCCTTCTTCATCGACAACATCATCGGGTTCCTCCCCCGAAACTATATTTTTATTCAATCACATCTTGTGTTCTTTACTTGGAGCGTCGGTTTGTTTTTGTTTTTGTTTTTGTTTGAATAAAATGGATCCTAGCATTCACTTTGTGGGAGAGAGACACGCTCTTGTTGCATATGGACAAATATGTCCTTAGGCTTTACTCATAATGTTCATGGCGAAGTTTCTTCTTCGTTAAATTGTTATATGGTTGGAATTGGAAAATGCTACATGTAGTAATTCTAAAATGTCTTGGATAATGTGATACTTGGCAATTGTTGTGCTCATGTTTAAGCTCTTGCATCATATACTTTGCACCCATTAATGAAGAAATACATAGAGCTTGCTAAAATTTGATTTGCATATTTGGTCTCTCTAAGGTCTAGATAATATCTAGTATTGAGTTTTTGAACAACAAGGAAGACGGTGTAGAGTCTTATAATATTTACAATATGTCTTTTATGTGAGTTTTGCTGCACCGGTTCATCCTTGAGTTTGCTTCAAATAACCTTGCTAGCCTAAACCTTGTATCGAGAGGATTACTTCTCATGCATCCAAAATCCTTGAGCCAACCACTATGCCATTTGTGTCCACCATACCTACCTACTACATGGTATTTCCGCCATTCCAAAGTAAATTGCTTGAGTGCTACCTTTAAAATTCCATCATTCACCTTTGCAATATATAGCTCATGGACAAAATAGCCTTAAAAACTATCGTAGTATTGAATATGTACTTATGCACTTTATCTTTTATTAAGTTGCTTGTTGTGCGATAACCATGCTTCTGGGGAACGCCATCAACTATTCTTTGTTGAATATCATGTGAGTTGCTATGCATGTCCGGTCTGAAGGATCTATCACCTTAATGATTGGAGCATGCAAATTGTTAGAGAAGAACATTGGGCCGCTAACTAAAGCCATGAATCATGGTTGAAGTTTCAGTTTTGGACATATATCCTCAATCTCATATGAGAATAATAATTGTTGCTACATGCTTATGCATTGAAGAGGAGTCCATTATCTGTTGTCCATGTTGTCCCGGTATGGATGTCTAAGTTGAGAATAATCAGCGAGAAATCCAAAATGCGAGCTTTCTCCTTAGACTTTTGTACAGGCGGCATGGAGGTACCCCTTTGTGACACTTGGTTGAAACATGGCATTGCAAAGATCCGTAGTCCAAGCTAAGTAGGACAAGGTGCGGGCACTATTAGTACACTATGCATGAGGCTTGCAACTTGTAAGATATAATTTACATAACTCATATGCTTTATTACTACCGTTGACAAAATTGTTTCATGTTTTCAAAATAAAAGCTCTAGCACAAATACAGCAATCGATGCTTTCCTCTTTGAAGGACCTTTCTTTTACTTTTATTGTTGAGTCAGTTTACCTATCTCTCTCCACCTTAAAGCAAACACTTGTGTGAACTATGCATTGATTCTTACATACTTGCATATTGCACTTGTTATATTACTTTATGTTGACAATATCCATGAGATATACATGTTATAAGTTGAAAGCAACCGCTGAAACTTAATCTTCCTTTGTGTTGCTTCAACACCTTTACTTTGATTTATTGCTTTATGAGTTAACTCTTATGCAAGACTTATTGATGCTTGTCTTGAAGTACTATTCATGAAAAGTCTTTGCTTTATGATTCAGCTTGTTTACTCATGTCATTACCATTGTTTTGATCGCTGCATTCATTACATATGTTTATAAATAGTATGATCAAGATTATGATGGCATGTCACTTCGAAATTATCTTTGTTATCGTTTTACCTGCTCGGGACGAGCAGAACTAAGCTTAGATGCTTGATACGTCTCCAACGTATCGATAATTTCTTATGTTCCATGCTACTTTATTGATGATACCTACATGTTTTATGCACATTATATGTCGTATTTACGCATTTTCTGGAACTAACCTATTAACAAGATGCCGAAGAGCTTACGGTTGTCTTGCTTTTTGGTTTTCAAATCCTAGTAAGAAATATTCTTGAATTGGACGAAATCACCGCCCGGGTCCTATTTTTGCACGAAGCCTGAAGACCGAAGGGGAGTCGGTGGGGCCACGAGGTGGCCAGATGACAGGGCGGCGCGGCCCAGCTCGCCGCGACCCTGTCACCCGGGCCCTCGTGCCGCCTCTTGACCTGCCTTTTCGCCTACTTATAGCCTCCGTCGCGAAAACCCCGGACGAGAGCCACGATACGGAAAACCTTCCAGACGCCGCCGCCGCTAATCCCATCTCGGGGATTCGGAGATCGCCTCCCCCGCCGGAGAGGGGAATCATCTCCGGAGGACTCTTCATCGCCATGATCGCTCCGGAGTGATGAGTGAGTAGTTCACCCCGGACTATGGGTCCATAGCGGTAGCTAGATGGTCATCTTCTCCAAATTGTGCTTCATTGTTGGATCTTGTGAGCTGCCTAACATGATCAAGATCATCTATCCGTAATACTATATGTTGTGTTTGTCGGGATCCGATGGATAGAGAATACTATGTTATGGTGATTATCAATCTATTGTTTATGTGTTGTTTATGATCTTGCATGCTCTCCGTTATTAGTAGAGGCTCTGGCCAAGTTTTTACTCTTAACTCCAAGAGGGAGTATTTATGCTCGATAGTGGGTTCATGCCTTCATTGACACCTGGGATCGTGAGAGAAAGTTCTAAGGTTGTGATGTCTTGTTGCCACTAGGGATAAAACATTGATTCTATGTCTAAGGATGTAGTTGTCTATTACATTACGCACCATACTTAATGCAATTGTCTGTTGCTTTGCAACTTAATACGAAATGGGGTTCGGATGATAACCGAAGGTGGACTTTTTAGGCATAGATGTAGTTGGATGGCGGTCTATGTACTTTTTCGTAATGCCCGGATTAAATCTCACTATATTTATCATATCATGTATATGCATTGTTATGCCCTTCTCTATTTGTCAATTGCCCGACTGTAATTTGTTCACCCAACATGCTTTTATCTTATGGGAGAGACACCTCTAGTGAACTGTGGACCCGGTCCTATTCTTTACATCGCATATAATCTACTGCAATACTTGTTTTTGTTTGCAAACAATCATCTTCCACACAATCCTTTGTTACAGCAAGCGGGTGAGATTGACAACCTCACCGTTTCGTTGGGGCAAAGTACTTGGGTTGTGTTGTGTTCCACGTTGGCGCCGAATCCCTGTTGTTGCGCCGCATCACATTTCGCCACCATCAACCTTCAACGTGCTTCTTGGCTCCCGGTCCGATTAAACCTTGGTTTCTTTCTGAGGGAAAACTTTCCACTGTGCGCATCATACCTTCCTCTTGGGGTTCCCAACGGACGTGTACATTTACGCGCATCAAACCCCCTCGACGCAGATGGTTTCGGTGCGTAGGGTGGTCTCGGATGCGCGCTTCCCTTCGATTACGTCGACGGTGCAGTGTCGTTGTTGAGTCTCGGCGATCCAATGCCATTCAATTACTCCGGCGAGGACTAGAGCTGTGGTGCCCCTCTTGCGTTCCGTGGGGCTTTTCCTTGTGATCGCTGTGCTTGGGTTGCGATGAGTTCTCATCGGCCAACCGCCCCCCCAGGTTTGTGGGGTGGCCACCTTTTCTCCTCGGTCTTGTGTGTTGTGGGTGTGTTTTTTCTTTTTCACCCTTGTAACCCCTGTGTACTCTAGTTCATTTGAACCCATCTTGTAGAGCCTGAAAAGCTTCATAGGCACCTTAACTGAATATATGTTCAGGCTGGCTTATGCCAGTAAAAAAATACATTAGCATACCTTTTGGCTTTTGCAACATGTGCATCTACAAAATTGAAGTGGAGAAGCTAGAATTATACAATTCATTCATACTACATCTCATTCATACATCATATAAAAGGGAAAAAAAATGGAAGAGGAGGAATCCAAATCGAAGATGACCTTACCGTTTGAAAAGGAGGAATTGCACATCAATTCTGCACGAGGAACAAGTCCATATCACCGGAGCCTCGTGTCCACATCTAAAGCGGCCTGAAGAGGTAGCCCCGCACGATCCGGCCGTTCATCCCGATCTGGACGGCTATAAAGCGAACACATCTCCCAGTCCCTTCGTCCCTCTTAACCCCGACGCGGCGACGCCCCCCTCTCCCTCTCCGGTCTCCTCGCCGCCCTCGCCGCCATGTCCACCGCCACCGCCGCAGCCGCCTCGACCTCCCTCTCTTCCTCCACCCGAAGCCGATCGTCGCCATCTTCCAGGATCCTGGCGACCCCCCGCAGATCTCTTCCTGCCAGACCCTTATCCTCATCCCCCTCCCGGTTTCCCCTCGGCCCGGTCTCCGCCATGGCCACTCCGGGCGAGGCGGCGTCCAGGAAGAAGCTCCTCATATTCGACGCCGAGGAGGACCTCGCGGCGTCGCTGGCCGAGCACACGGCGGGGCTGTCGGAGAAGTTTGCCGCCGAGAGGGGCGCCTTCGCCGTTGTCCTCTCCGGCGGCTCTCTCATCAAGGCTCTCAGGTACCTGGACCTCTTCAAGAATCAAGACCGAACATTTCTGGCTTCGAGTTTGGGGGTCGTGAATTGGTCTAACGAATCTTGGGTATCGCAGGAAGCTGGCGGAGCCGCCGTACCTGGACGCGGTGGACTGGAGCAGATGGCACGTCTTCTGGGCGGATGAGAGGGTGGTGCCGAAGGACCACGCAGATAGCAACTACAAGCTCGCCATGGATGGGTTTCTCTCTAAGGTACTCGCATGGATGATCTTTTGTTGGGGGCTTGAAAGTTGAGATAGAATGAGGAAATGGGGATGATTATTTGAGTGCTTCAAATCTGTACATGCGGATGTTGCGTAGTTATGTTCTGTACTGCGCGTTTTGCAACTTGGGCGCGGTTGACTTACTGCGATGGATAGTTTGTGATAATGTAGAATACGAGGTTTAGTACAACTGAACCCGGTCCTGAAAAATGCTAGAATTGGTCCTGCGCATTGTTGTGGTAAACCTACTGTTGTCTTGTAATTAAGTGGTGCATTTCCTGCGGCAGACAAAAAATTAGAGCATCATCATCGAGTGCCGGATAAGTGGTGATGATACATAACTTGAAAAACTGATTGATCTCTAGAGTACAAAACTGAGGATATGCGGATGACTGTTTGCTGAAAAAGGATATTGGAGATGATATTACATCCACTGCTCGTCTAAATATTTGTTCAGTGCTTTCTGTAAATCTAGGCAAATTACATTTTCTCTAAAAAGCTGGTCTCCCAATCTAAATATGTAAAATTGTACTCCCTCCGCCCCGAACCTTTTTGGGACGGATGGAGTAGTACATTTGGTGGTCTATGAGTGAAGTTGTAGGAAGAAGTGTGTAACTACCCAGAATTCAGAATTTGTGGGTTTGATCACTCTGTTGTATTTCAGATATTTCTGTTTGTTGGATAGTCATTTTAACAGATGAAATAATTGAGGTGGCATGCCATTCGTATTTGGCAGCATATTTAGAAGAGTGATAAGATCTAGTGACAGATATTTGTGCAGTTGAATCTACATGTGTTGCATGATTTTTCAGAAGCTCATATATGTATTACCATCATACTGAGATGACCCATTCTTGTCATATACTGTCAATAAGAATATTTAACTGTTCTTATCCACTGACAGAATCATACTCAGATTTTTTTTCTGTGTGTTCAATATAGGTGCCGATTCCTGCTAACCAAGTTTATGCCATGAATGACACACTGACAGCTGAGGGGGCTGCGGCTGACTATGAAGCTCGTTTATATCAACTTATTAAGAATGGTGTGGTCGCATTGTCACCAGTAACTGGGTTCCCAAAGTTTGATCTTATGCTTCTGGGGATGGGCCCTGATGGCCATATTGCCTCCCTCTTCCCTGGCCATCCTATTGTCCATGAAAACCAGAAGTTAGTCACCTATGTCGAGGATTCCCCAAAGCCACCACCAAAGAGGATAACATTCACATTCCCCGTGATCAATTCGTCCGCACATATTGCACTCATGGTCACTGGTGCTGGGAAAGCTGGTGCAGTTCACAAAACGCTTTCGGGCAAAGAAAGTTCATCAGATTTGCTGCCTGTTGAGATGGTTGAGCCACAAGACGGAGAGATGACTTGGTTCACCGACAAGCCAGCTATGTCCATGCTGTCGAGCATCTGAAGCTCGTTGCGTTATATACATTTGAAACTTGCACCATAAGGCCCCACTCAGAATGGATGTAAAATTAGTGTGCCACCAACATTTCGTTCAACTTTAAGCTAAATACCGTGGCCACACTAGTTTTACATCCAATCCAAGCAGTCCCTTATTAGTATGAAGATTGAGAGGAATTTCCATTAGATCCGTACTTGCACCACTCCCATGTGGGTTATTTGAGCTGATTTTGTAGAATATAGTGCAGCGTATATGTGCGGCACACGTCGGTTTCTTTACAATATATGAATCAAAGTAATCTCCATTTAATGGGATATTTGTTTTCGGGTATGTAGATCTGTGTTCATAGATGGTATTGAATATGCGATATTATATACTGTTATTTGCCACTGCTGTTTTGTACTTCTTTAGCTCGGTTGCTTAGCCGTTATCTCATCTATATAATTTCGTGGAGCCTGTTACAGGAATTATGGAATATTTCCTGCCGCTAGTTTTCAAGTTGTAGGATCAGGTTGAACTAAGCTCTATACAATGCATTTCGTAGCAAATTGTACAACTTCTATGCGTTCATGAATTGCGTGAGTGGACAACTTCCTGGCCTCCTGGGATTAGCGGCTAGGGTGGACATATCGATATCCTTTTTTTCTTTTGAACAGGAGAGGCCCCGAAGGACCTAAAGCTTCGTTGACATATCAGCGGTGGCAGTACAAATCACATAAAGGGTCCTGAGAAAAAGAAAAATTACAAATCGACCCAAGCACTTTGCACTAAGGACCTTAGAATGAAAAAAGGAAACGCGATCCAGGCCAGCTCCAGATCCACCGCCGTCGAGGTCGCCGGAGCCAACCTCCATGCCACTGGGGAGAGAACCACTTGGGGCATGGAGGCGGGAGCTAACTCCGACGATGCTTTTGAGCCTCCGTCTAGATGATTGGAGGTTGAGAAAGACCGGAGGACGAAGAACGAGCGTCGTCTCCTCAGGATGGAGGGGCCGACCTACGGCCAACAAGAACGGCGACAGTGGCGCCGTGGTGAACCTCCAAGGGTGGAGGGGCCGCCCTTCGGCCATTAGGTACGGCGACAGTGGCGCCGTGGAAGTCCTCCAACGAGAAACTTGCAAACTCCCCTGGTGCAGATCCAGGAGAAGACAAATCCGTGGAAGGGCCTTGCTGCCATTCTCGCCACCACGGCGAGCATCGAGCAGGAGGCACCAACCATGGGCCGCCGTCGTAGATCTGCAGATAGCAGCAGCCATGGCCCCAAATCCAAGATCTAGTGCCCCGACAGCTTCTTCAAGCTTATTCTTGGACGGGGGAAGGAGAAGATTGAGCAGTGGCCACCAACACCACGCCGCTGCCACCATCAAGATCTCCGTCACCGGCCACCCAACGCCGCTTGGAAACACCGGGAGCTCTCCATCCGCCGGCAAACCGCCAGACACCACAAAGGGAACATAAACTACTCCTAGACTACTATATACAGAGGGGGGCCGGTCTCCCCTCTCCCTGTCACTCCGGCCGGCGAGGCGCGGAGGAGAGAGGGAGCCATAAAAGAGGTGGCTCTCAAGTTACTGTGCACTCACGAGAGGGGGAAGGGGAAATGAGCCTCGTGTGACATATCGATATCCTGGAGTCTGGCCTTCGAAGCTAGTGCGATCATGACGGACCTTCTCTGATTCAACATAGGCTACATAGAAGGTTAGCAGTGCATTGCTTAGCGCAATTAGGTAAGCGTGCCTCATTTGGTGTCATAACAATTTTATGCCTCTGTATATGTTTGAGCAGCTCGTGTTTTATTGTACAAAACTTTATTGCCTATAAATAATAAAATTCATTGGTTAAAAAAAAAACTATTTGTTCACCCAGCATGTTAGTTATCTTATTGAGAGAATTTACTAACTGTGGACCCGGTCCATTCTTTTACATCTGAATACATTCTACTGTTTTTACTTCTTTCTTGCAAACAAACACAATCTTCCACTCGATACGTTTAATCCTTTGTTTTCAGCAAGCCGGTGAGATTGACAACCTCACTGTTATGTTGGGGCAAAGTACTTTGATTGTGTTGTGCAGGTTCCACGTTGGCGCCGGTTTCACCGGTGTTGCGCCGCACTATACTCCTCCACCAACAACCTTCACGTGCTTCTTGGCTCCCACGGTTCGATAACCTTAGTTTCTTCGAGGAAAACTTACCGCTGTGCGCATCATACCTTCCTCTTGGGGTTCCCAACAGACGTGTACATCTACGCGCATCACAACCCTCAGTAACGATCATGGGTTCAAGTGTCCAGGATCCAGTGCCCTGACATAAGCAAGGCACCGATGAACAGTACGATGACTTGTAGATTTGGCCATTGGATTGAAAATAGATAGCTAAGATCTAAGTACTATAGCATGTAGCATATGTACTGTTCATGGTTCTAAAGCACATGCACTGTGGACGACGTACTGTAGCACATGTCATGTACATTAGTTGGTATTGTAGCAGTTACTAGTTCATAGTCATCTGTCTAATTATTTTTATCCAACGGTTGCAAGGGAGTACTATTTATGTGTGCCTCGCCTTCATCAAGACACTCGATCTCATTCCGGGTTCAAGTATTACCCCATGTAGCACCACTATCTTTTTGGGTTAGCCTGCATAACCTTCCCAATAAAAAGTACTACCTTCCCTGCATGGACCAATTGTTTGTACTTTTGGCTGCCGCCGCCATGTGATTGTCACCGCTTTACTTCACGATAACAATCCAAAAAACACTTAATGGGCTCCGACTCATGCCATTGGGGCCCTTCCTAATTTAAACACGGAGATCCTATGATTGGCCCTCTAGAAACCGCTTGCTGGCTCTATGCCTCTACGTATGATTGGGTGCGGGAAGAGTGATGAAGGTTAACCTGGGCTTTGGTAAAATAAATCATTTTGTAACAACTTAGAGCATCTCCAGTCGCATCCCCCAAAGCGTCCCCCAAAGGGATTTGGGGCGCGCCGGACAAAAAATGCGTTCCAGCCGCGTCCCCCAAAGCCCATTTTTGTCCGGCGCGCCCCGATACGGTGTCCGGCGCCCCGAGCCCGTCCCCGTCCCAGGGAGCTCCAGGCACGCCGGACACAACGAAAATCGAGGCGGGGAGTGGCGGGGCCGACCCGTCAGCGGCTCGGACGCTCAGCCGCCGCCTACGTAGCGACGGTGCAGTTGTCGGGAAGCGGAACCGTCACATTGGCAACCGTGTCGACGACGCGGCAACCGCCGGAATGGAGTCGGGACTCCTCGGAAGAGCAGCCGCTGCTCTTTTCGACTTCTGCGCCGCCGTTCATCCGCGCTCTATAAGACCCGTACGTCGGCGCTTTGGATCTTCACCGGCCGCATCCGACACCTCGGATGACTACTATCATCTCAGGTCCCGTCCGGCACCTCCAGAGGGAAAGCTGCTGGATGGCGCCATTGGTGGGAGAGAGCTCGGACGCCAGCAGCGGATCGCTCCCGCCACCTGTCACCGCGGAGGAATGGCTGGGCGTGGAGGAGGACGCGGAGGAAGAAGGGTCAGATGAGGCGGCGGTGACCCGTGCGAAGGCGGAGGCGGACACGAAGGCCAATACCGCCAAGGCCAAGGCGCAGCCGGCGAGCACCGCCGACAACGAGGAGGACTCGGACGCGTCGGCCGACAACGCCTCTTCGGAAGAGGTGACGAGCAGGAAGCGCCACCGTGATGACGACGACGAGGCGGGGCCATCATCAAAGAAGAAGAAGTAGTTTAAAATAATATTTATGTAATTTAATTATGTTTTTTTCGAAGTTTTATATGTAATTTGTTTATGTTGAACCGATTTGAATATTAGTAAATAGTTTTATTCTATCTATAATAAGTATTTTAAATGTTTGGGGGCAGCGTTTGGGGACGGGGGAGCGACGTCCCCCAAACGCGGCACGAACGAAACACGTCCCCCCCAAACGCTCAATCCGGCGTGGTTTGGGGGACGGTTTGGGGGACGCGACTGGAGATGCTCTTAGAGCACCTAAAATGGGTCGCTTAGGGCATCTCCAGCGGCGCGACGCATTTTAGCGTCCGCGCGCATCCGTTTGCGTCGGCCGAAATGGTTGAAATTGACCGCGCGTCCGTTTGCGTCGGGTGGCTCCAGCTGCACGACGCATTTTTTGTCCGAATTTTTTTAAAACATTAAACATAATTTACATAGTTAAAACATGAAAAAAAAACCCTAACGCCTACTACTGCTCCTCGTCGCTGTCGAGCACGATGAGCTCCGTATCACCCACGGCCGTAGCGCCGGGGGAGCAGGCCGGACGCGCCGCCGTGCCGGAGGTGGAGGAGGCGCGCCGTGGCGGCGGTGGAGGCTCCCGGGCTGCGGCTGTGGCGGCGATGGAGGCACCCAGGGCTGCGGTGTGGGCGGTGGAGGCGTGGATGGTACTCGTGCGGCAGTGGAGGAGGCGCCTGGCTGTGGAGGCGGTGGAGGCGAGCAGCCTGAGCGCCGTCGACGGGCTTCATTCTCCGGGGCTCCCATGCATGTGGTCGGGGCGATGCGCGGTTGCACAGGCGCGTCGTTCTCGGAGACGAGGACGCCGAGCTTCGCCATCTCGTCGTCCGTCATGTTCTCCGGGAACTCGAAATTGCGGCCCTCCGCCATGGCATGCTGCCATTCATGGAAGACGGCCGCGACGTAGTCGTCGCTGTCGTCCTTCACCTCCTCGTTATGGTAGGCGAGCGCCTCGATGTAGTCGTCGTCGTCGTCGTAGGCATCGTAGGCGTCGTCGTTGTCGCTGTCGCGGTCGTCGTCGTCGTTGTATCGCGCCGCCGACGACGCGTTCTGCGCCTCCCGTCTTCGTGGACGAGTCGGCGGTGCAGCCGCGAAGGAAAACCTCGTCGCCCATGAAGCCCGCCCTTTCGCTATCCGTCTCCGTCGATAGATACGTACGCCAACCGGCGATGGCGTACGCCGGATCGGCGCGGAGGTCCGGCGGCTGTACCGCCTCCTTCGCGGATCTCCGCGCCCGATCGGGCTCGCGCGCATGGACTGGAGGGATGGGCACCGCGGTAGGCGAGCCGCGTTGTGCACGCCGGACCAGCTGTCGCACGGCAACCATTTGCCGTGCATGAGCCTCCCCACCGTGACGGGGAGCGGCACCCCTTGCTGCCGCTGCCGGAGGCCTCGAAGTCGTTCTTCTTCCCTATGGCGCTGCGGCGGTGGTGTTGCGAGTGGAGGTGTGGGCGAAAGACGAACGCGGCCGGTGGACTTTTAAAGACGGCCGCGCGCGGGATACGATGCCATTGAAGGCAGCGCAGAAGCCCCGCCGCCCGCCAAACGCGCAGAACAGGCAGCCGCGCCATTGATGGCGAAGGCTGCGGCGCAGACGCGGAAGCGCTGTGCGGCAGGTTTGCGTCTCTGCGAACTGCCCGATCACTTTGCGTCGCACCGCTGAAGAGGGTGCCAGACACATTTTCGGTCAAAGCGGACGCAAACGGACGCTCGTCGCGCCGCTGGAGATGCCCTTACACATAGGCGCTAGGGATCAAATCCTGTCCGTTTCTTTACCTAAAGCGTGCTTGGTGTCATAAGTAGGAGTAAAAATTGGAATAAACAAAAGAAAAAAAGATGCATCAAAAGCAAAGCCACAAATGCTAAAAGAATAGCCTATCATTTTGTAACAACTTGGGGATAAAAACAAGCAAGAATTCTTAAATGGGGTAATTTTGACACAAATGCACAGCTAGAGTAAAAAGTGGAATAAACTAAAAAAATAGTTGCCGATGAAAGCCGCGGGATTCGAAAACAAAAATTGGTTAGCTAGCTACTAGTAGCCGTTTCTGGCTTTCTGCCCTCAGCTCCAAAAGAAAAAAAAAAGCTCCACTGCACCAGAATCTGACCAAGCCAGAGGTGGGCCGCGATCAAGATGGATTTGAGGATATATGCGTGGAGGAATATGTGAAACGGCCTTATTTACCAAGTTTGGGCTAGCTAGCCCGTGTATCTTAGTTTAGAAATTAGAGTTTGTCTCGTGCACGGTTTAGTGCACGCCCACATTAGAAAGTCCCCTGGACTATAAATATGTACCTAGGGTTTATGGAATAAACAACAACCAACGTTCAACACAAACCAATCTCGGCGCATCGCCAACTCCTTCGTCTCGAGGGTTCCTCCGGTAAGCACCATGCTGCCTAGATCGCATCTCGCGATCTAGGCAGCACGAGCCTGCCTAGTTGTTCATGCGTTGCTCGTACTGAAGCCTTTTTGATGGCGAGCAACGTAGTTATCGAGACGCGTTAGGGTTAGCATCGTTCTTAGCATCATATGCTTGCGTAGTGCAACCCTTGCGCGTCTAGTCCTTGTGCCTCATCATGGGTGCAGGGGCGGCATCCCGCTTGATCTTTATTTAGTAGATCTGATCCGTTATGGTCGCTCCTTGATTCATCAAGGATTAGTTTAATATCTAATAGTTAGGCCTTACAAAGGGTTGGAGGATCCAGCGGCATGTAGGGTGTAGTTTGCCCTAGACAAGACGTTCCGAGGATCAACCTAGTGTTGGTTTTTAGGCCTTGTCTAGGGCTGGCTTACGTTTACCGTGCGTGAGCGCGAGGCCCAATCGTGAGTAGGATGATCCGATTATGCGGTGAAAATCGTCGTGGATCTCATACGCTTTATCTTGATCAAGCAGGACCACCATATATTCGGCCACCTTGACGAATCATGGGTGGATCGGCTCCATGAGCCGATTCACAGACAACCGAGAGCCGATCGAGGCTCGTATTTAACGGTACGTGTGTGCCCTGCAGAAACTAAGCGAGGCATCATCCACACCTTCGACCAGGTATAGGTCAGGTGGCACGCCCTGCAACCCGCGGCGGCGACCAGGAGGCTTTGCGGGCGTCGCTCCGAGGATCGCCAGCCAGAGCCCTAGTCGTTCCCGCTCTACGGTGTTGACCGATCCACGCCCCGGGGTTTTCGACGTCAACACATTCTCGCACGCCGGTGGGACGATCTTCAACGACAACCATCTCGCCATCCACATCGAGATGGCGAAAAGCACCCCGGCCGAGTACGAGGATCGGAATGGCAAAATCAGGGCCCTCCGCGAGGCCGACCTCATCGGCTCTTCCCACGACGCCCGCTCCCATGGCGTCAACACGGTCGATCTCAGCCACTCCATAAGGGAAGGGTTCTCTTTCGATGCCAATATGGCGGGGTTCGTGATTCGCCATGACGCGGACAAAGCGGAAAGCGGCCACACTCGTGGCAATGAGAAAGACGAGGCCGCTCCATGTGACCGGCCCCAAGACGACGATAAACGGCACCTGGCCGAGGAGGAGGCGAGAAGCATGCGGTATCCACGCCCATCATCTGTGCATCTCCTCAGCAAATGCGATCAGCCATACGACCGACGTCACCGCAACGGCGAAGGCGATCAAAGAGATCATCGGTCTGGTACAGACGGGAGGTATCGTCGGGAAAACGACCACGACGACGGGTATGAACGTCGCGCCAGAGGAGGTTTGAAGAGCCGGACAATGTGGATAGGCACTGGACGCCCCTTCTTCAGACACTGCTGATTCCGGAATGAGCCGACTACCAACAATCGGCAATTGCCCGGAATGTAAACAAAAGGAGAAGGGTACAGCTAAGGTATCCGTGTTCGAGCGCCTGGGGCCTCTCCCGCCTTGGAGCGAGCGTACCGAGTCCGTTCAGGAAGAAGATCACGAGGAACTAGAGGACGGTGATGAAGAGGATAAGTATCATCGGCCAAGATGGTGTCCTGACGGACTCAGCCGCTCCCAAAAACGAAGGGTGCAGCGATTACGTGCGTTGGAAGAAGCCGAAAGGGTATATCTACACGCGCTGAGGAAGGCGCGGCCTGACCTGGCCGCCAAAATTCAGCGAACCCTGGATGAAGAAGGTCGGCCACAAAGGAAAGAGTGGCGCCCTAGGCAAAGGAAAGCCGATGATGAAACATCGGCTGGAACCAACATGGTTTTCATCCTTCTGCGAATTTAGCGCTCCAAGGTTATATGAAGCACCTGGGCACAAGCGGATCGGCACGGCCGGTCATCTTCGAGAAGCCGCGAGAAAGGAGTTACAGGCATCTAAAGGCCCTGTACTTACGAGGTTACATCAATGGGCAGCTTGTCAATAAGATGTTGGTAGACACCGGAGCGGCAGTCAACATTATGCCATACTCCATGCTACGGCGGTTGGGGCGCTCCAGCTCGGATTTAATCAAAACCAATGTGACATTGAGCGATTTCAACGGCCAAGCATCGGACGCACAAGGTGTTCTGAATGTGGATTTGACCGTAGGAAGGAAGACTATCCCTACAACGTTTTTTGTTGTCGACAGCAAAAGTACTTATGTTGTAATATTAGGGAGGGATTGGATCCACGCCAATTGCATCCCATCCACGATGCACCAATGCCTAATACAGGGATGGGGAGGAAGTGGAGGTCGTCCACGCCGATGACTCACCGAGATTTCAACAGCCGGCATGGGTATTTGGGAGGCATCAGGTCAAGAACCGCTCTCGGCATCAATTTGGACGATTGCGAACGCATCGATGTGACAAAGAACGGGGTAAGATTAGTTCTATCCACCGGACTGACCGTATAACGAGAACAACATCGATGGACGAATGTGTCGAGGCTGATCCTTGCGATCGGCCCCAAGGATTTGTGGAGAAACATCATAAAACCTTCACCGGGCAAGCAATGTGAGGCCGATTCCAGCAATCGGCCAAAATTATCCCCACCACCTATTTGGCCTGGGATTGATATTTGACCCAGCAGGACTGAAGAGCCGATACCATCAATTACTTGACAAAATCGGCTCGGGGCACAGAAGGATGGTACGGAGTTGGGGACGGATGTTAAGTTTCCAGCAGAACAGCTCAAGTGTGGGGGCGATACATAAACAAATCGGCCACAAAAAATCGAAGACATCAAACTTCTGAGCACAGCACGATGCACGGCCATCGGGCAGTCATCAAAGCGAGGCTCCACCGGGCTCTTCTCAATAGAATGATTGATGCCCCAAGCGGATCATGGTGTCGACAATGTCGGGTCGCGGCCCCGCGAAGCAGTATGTCTCTTCTGGAACCAGGAGAATAGTCAATGATGGGGCGATCGGTTACGGCATGTCACGACCGAAAGGGGGGAAAACGTCAGGAAACATCTTCACCAAGGGCTGCATCACCGTCAAAGACGCAGGACTTGCACGGAAGAAGCTCAGGAGACAGTTGACCCAAGGGTCCTTCGTTATAGGAAGCCGATTTTTTCCAATCGGCTAGCCCTACATCTCAGCTTGCCTGAAGAATGATGCTGTTGTCACCAGAAACATCAGTTTCTACATACAAGCCAATTGAGTGACACGCACGGGGTTTTTGTTGTGGGCACCTACCCGGAACCAGATGGCCAGCCCGCTGGATTGGCTAGTAGGGCTCATAATCTTGTTTGAGGTCTCATGGGGCAAAGCCGACGCTTGGCCGTCGACTCAAGGGGTCTGGTGGATCTCACGGAGCATCCATCACCAAATCGGCAGTGTTGGCGCAAGCTGGCGGATCAGTCTAGGGTCATGAGAACAGCCGATGATCTTGATGAGCCGAATCATTCGAGCCGAGCTATTTGCACCAGAAGCTGCATCAGTTCGCCCAAGGTGATGAGCTAATTAAGACAGCAAGGTGGGTCCTCGGTTCAAGGGAGCTCGACCTTTCCGAATTTGCTGGGTGGCTCTGTGAGCCTAACATGTGCTGATACAGCTTGGGAAACCGATGGTGGCTCAATCAGCTGGTCCGCTTATCCTCGCCCGAGCTAAGGCTCGGGCAGCTCGCCCCTTAAGGATTCCGGTTCTATGGAGCCGATTTGGTTAAAATCGGCTTGCTCTGCATCGTAACTCGTCAAGAGGGGGTGAGTTATTGCCGACGGGAATGGCTGGAGGTAATGGGAGGAAGCAACGATCGCTGACGGACTTTGGACCAGGTGTGACTATGAAGAGATGAGGCATTATCACAGTGGCGAAAAGGTTCCGGTAGATGAGAATGCCGCTGAGGTCCATTAGTCCGTGTGGTTGAGTCTGCATTTCCAGGATCTAGGATTTGCGCGATTGTGGCTCGTCCTAGGGGTGGAAGTCTGGATGGATCTACCTCGAGTTTATCATGAGAGTCCGATGCGTTGCCATCGGCTCCTTAAAGCACCGACCAGATTGGCAATCGGCAAGCACGGTATAAAGGGTAATCGGCTAAATTATCATAAAAAAAGGACGACAGGATCGAGTTGGGGAAGTTCTCCATTGATTAACTAGAGTTCTTACATAAAGAGCTGATTGCTCTCAAAAGAAGATCCTAGGGGCTACATTGCCCGTCTACTACTGATGGCCCTGAGCTAAGATCCTATCTAGGGGCCGTTGCGCCTTCGTCGTCGTCGCCATCATCGCCGACGTCGGCGCTGCCCCGCCGGCTCGTCGTCGTCGTAGCGACCGCCGCGGGACCTTCGTTGTCCTCGTCTTCTTCATCGGCGTCGCCGTCGTCGTCGAAATCGCTGAGATTGCCGGGCCGGGCGTGGCGCTTGGCCGGCGGCTCGTCGGAGGAGCTGCCATCTTCTTCCTCCTCCTCCGCCCCTCCTCTTCGGAGGAGGGGGCCCCGTCCAGGGAAGGTGGTCGTCCGCTTTCTCCACCGCCTCCTCCCCGGCAAGGAAGAGAGGTCGCTCTCCCCGTCGGTCGTGGACTGTCGTCCTCGACCAGTGGAGAAGTCGTGGCTTGGCTCATCCCCGGCCTCGATGGCGCGGCGAATGTTGGCCGCGTGGGCTTCCTCCGGTTTCCATTCGGCGTCGGCTCGCGGAAGGGGAAGAGCGCAGAAAGGTCGACGAAGAGGAAGACATGGTGGCACAGGAGGGTTTTTCTTTGGAAGTGCTAGTGCCCGAGGATGAGGAAGAGAGCTACAGGAAGTGGCCGAATAAAAGGGGAATATCTGGTTTAATGCCGAAGCCTCCGAGAACGTGGTGCCGTAACCGTCAGTCGTGCAGAGAAGGCGAGGAGGCAAGACGTCATCATGAAGGAACTGCGACGGTTCCGCCATGACATGACCCGACGAAAGAGCGTAATGATTTTGGAAATGTCATTTCCAAAACCAGGGGGCATGTGTTATCACCTGACCTAGAGGTGGGCCGCGATCAAGATGGATTTGAGGATATATGCGTGGAGGAATATGTGAAACGGCCTTATTTACCAAGTTTGGGCTAGCTAGCCCGTGTATCTTAGTTTAGAAATTAGAGTTTGTCTCGTGCACGGTTTAGTGCACGCCCACATTAGAAAGTCCCCTGGACTATAAATATGTACCTAGGGTTTATGGAATAAACAACAACCAACGTTCAACACAAACCAATCTCGCATCGCCAACTCCTTCGTCTCGAGGGTTCCTCCGGTAGCACCATGCTGCCTAGATCGCATCTCGCGATCTAGGCGGCACAGCCTGCCTAGTTGTTCATGCGTTGCTTACTGAAGCCTTTTTGATGGCGAGCAACGTAGTTATCGTAGACGCGTTAGGGTTAGCATCGTTCTTAGCATCATATGCTTGCGTAGTGCAACCCTTGCGCGTCTAGCCGTCCTGTGCCATCAGGGCGGCATCCCGCTGATCTTTATTTAGTAGATCGATCCGTTATGGTCGCTCCTTGATTCATCAAGGATTAGTTTAATATCGCAATAGTTAGGCCTTACAAAGGGTTGGAGGATCCAGCGGCATGCGTGTAGTTTGCTGCCCCTAGACAGACGTTGAGGATCAACCTAGTGTTGGTTTTTAGGCCTTGTCTAGGGCTGGCTTACGTTTACCGTGCGTGAGCGCGAGGCCCAATCGTGAGTAGGATGATCCGATTATGCGGTGAAAACCCCAGATCGTCGTGGATCTCATACGCTTTATCTTGATCAAGCAGACCACCATATATTCGGCCACCTTGGACGAATCATGGGTGGATCGGCTCCATGAGCCGATTCACAGGGAAACGAGAGCCGATCGAGGCTCGTATTTAATGGTACGTGTGTGCCACGGAAACTAAGCGAGGCATCATCCACACCTTCCCCGACTGTATAGGTGGCACGCCAACCCGCATCGGCGCGCGACCAGGAGGCTTTGCGGGCCGTCGCTCTGAGGAACTGGGGCCAGCCGCAGCCCTAGTCGTTCCCGGCTCTACGGTGTTGACCTGCCCGCCGGTGGGTTTCTGACGTCAACACTTTCTTCGTCACATCACATCGATAAACAGAACGGCTAGTACGCCGCCTGCACTGCAGTGAATGAGCGTATGAAGCAAGCCACGGATTTCACCGCCAGGTCATCGGCAATCGCAGTGAGCAGTGGGGGAGAGCTGCAACGGCATCCTGAAGAGGAAAGGGGATCATCATCAGCGGCATCTGCCGGCGAACACGATGTCGGCGGCGATCAGCGGCAGCATCGAGCGGGACGTTCTGGAGTGCCCGATCTGTATGGATCCTCTCCAGCCTCCGGTTTACCAGGTCTCGTGACTCTCGTCCCTTCACTTCTCTCTCTCATTGTATATAGATAGCACCATTTGATCCGCCATTGAACTGGGATTTGGGATGCCATGCCTGCAAGATAAAATCGTAGATATAGATTCCGGCTAAAATCAGAGGCATAATGCATATAGGGGATCTGCCCATCTAGCCCTCTTGGGGTCAGATTTTGATTTGGCAGAACACTTACAAGAGGCACTAGCAGGGGGAAAGTTTCAGTCATGGATTCATGGAAATCTTTCACTACCTGAAGAAATATGTGACGCCTCATTGCCGTGCAGGCTCCTGAGTGTAGTGATTCTTTCTGGTCAATATACTGTGTACGATGCTTCTTGCCACCTGCACAACATTTCCAAGTTATACACCATCATTAGTTTCAGCAAGAAGCCAATAACTAATTGATCAATCACAATTTGCATATTTCCCACCTGCTGTTCCCTGCAACCTTCTGAACTGAAACTGAGCATCTATATTTTCAGCATGAACACCATTTTCACAAGCAGGCATATGAACTTATGCTGAATTCCCTCTTCATACACAGTGTGCAGTCGGGCATGCGATCTGCTCGTCCTGCCATGCCAGCCTCATGAACAAGGACATGTGCCACACGTGCTCTGCAACCGGCGGCTACAACCGCTGCAACGCGCTCGACAAAATCCTCGAGTCATTCCGTGTCCCTTGCACCAACGCCAAGTACGGATGCACCGCCGAGTCGCACTACCACGAGGCGGACGAGCACAAGAAGTCATGCCCACACACACCGTGCTTCTGCCCAGAACCCGACTGCGTGTTCGCTGGCTCAACCGTCGCGCTTCTGGCTCATCTCACCGGCGATCACATGTGGCCTTCCACCGAGTTAAAGTACAATTTCAAGCTCACCGTAGATGTACAAGAAGGCATACATGCTCTCCACAACCGAGATGCCGGCCTGCTTTTCCTTATGAAATTCACCCCTGTGCCGCCTTTCGGCCATGCTACCTCTGTCCTATGCGTCGATCCTCATGCCACTGCCACCGAGGAGGCAGAATGCAAGTTCAGGTGCCACCTTAGTTCCAGCAACATAGACATTGGTTGGCAGAAGACTTCGGATTTCCAGGTCAGGAGCACCAACCTCTCGGAAGGGTTACTGGCACCGGAGGATGGAGGCTACTCGTTTGTTGCGCCCAATACCGCAAGCATCACTGTCAGTATTGCCAGGATAATGCGCGACAAGCGTGGTAATGAGATCCGACTGAAGCGTTTGCGGCAAAGTTTACTTCCATATGCGATAGCTACTTGATCAGTGTGTGGAATTCCATGATGGATCCAAATCAAGCCGATGCACCTCCATCTACTGCATGATGCTGGATGATTGATTTGTGGAAAATAAAGGATTGCTGCTACTACATGATAGACGAGATGGACACAGGAGAATTGGTGCGGTGCAGCTGCAGCAGCTGAGTTCAGGGCGTCTTGTTACTGGCTATTATGTAGACGTCTCCTAAATGAGTTTGAGATGCTTCAAGGAGCAAACTGTGTTTCCAGCGAAATACTTTTCCTGGCAGGCCATAGATGAGTGATTAAGTGAAGGTTGCTCTGGTAGTTGTCATTACAGTTTACAAGGAAAGCAGAGTGTGAGTCTGTAACAGCCCTGGTTAGCATGATGCTGCGTAATTGTTCGAAACAAGCAAGCCATTTAGAGTGCTTTGGTGCTTAAAACAAAAAAGGCCATTTTCAAAACAAAGAAAAAATCTGACCCGATCGCCTGGGGAGCTAATCAGGTATGCTTGCTAGTACTAGTTTTTAATAAATTGGGCAGGGTCTGAACTCATGATTACGATTATGCGACAACCTGAAGTCAACAGTAGATAGAAGAATCGGCAAAAAAGTGACTCATTGGTGTAGACTATCAACAAAGGTGCACTGTGTGTCTGTGTGCTTACAATTCCACAATGATTTAGACAGTCTAAAATATTACCATGCTTCTCTTGTGGTGTTAATTACCTCCACCTAAGCTTGCTATTAATTTCCGTATTGACTTAGACTGGTCAGCGAAAATGCACCAAACTGGCCAACTGGTGAACTGGTCTTTCACGCTACATGGGCAATACCATGGCAATTAAACAGCGGCATACCTCAGAATCTGATCTCTGCAAGGTGAAAACCAAAATCCCCTTTTAGCCATTCAGTCTCAACCTAAACTTTTTCGGGATGGAAGTGGTTCTGTCTGCTGCTGCAGGTGACCTTGTTAGTAGTTTTTTCTTTTTCTGATGAGCAAGTATTCGCACGTATTCTCGGAGGAGGAAAAGCCTGTGGAGAGGATTTGCAGCAACTCCCGCTAAGAGCTTCACATGGTTGTTGAGGAGGCAGATCGGCGGTACATCACCAACTCTGGTATGCTTCTACAACTGAAGATGCTATCCAGGGCTATGTAACATGGTAATCATGTGCTAGACACCTTCAAGTGCAACCAGCTAATCAAAGAGGGCTCTAATGAAGTGACGAGTACTGACTCATTTGCACATATCTTGGCACTCCCTGAAGCTTTTTCGTGCAATTGGTGGTATATCAAATCACAAAGTTGATAACAGCTGCGACCTACAAGAGGCCTTGTTAAAATTAGGAACTGCCATTTCTAATATGACAGAGTTTGTTATACTTTTGAGTGGATGTGAATCCATGATGTTTCGCAGACCCTACGACACCTATCTTTATCTTGACAATTTCATGTTTGGTTGTCAGACCGAGAAGCAAAAAGTCATCAACTTCTTGTTGCAGCAAAACCCTCATGGTTGTCCAGCTGTGCTTCCAGTCAGGATGCCACCTAGTCGGGAAGAAAACTTTAGTGAAGCATGTATGGAATGGTGAGAAGGTCCGTGGGTACTTCTCTACAGTTTTGCACTTCAACAGAGACAATTTATGTAGGATAAACCATGGAGGCTGCATATCAGGGAGAACATTGGTTGTTGTAACAAAATTTTCAGATGTCGATGACGGGGAGCGGAAATCTATTTTCCGAACAGTGACATGCATAAGCACATAAATCAAGGTTATAATCCTAAGTAGGATTGAAAGTTTTGCAAGATACGGTACCATGGAGCCAATCAACCTAAACAGATTACAAGATGAGGAATACAAGTACTCTTTGAAGACACTAGCATTTGGAAGTGCGCGTGCTGACGAGTGACGACCACCTAAAGCTAACACTAGTGGCAGGAGAAATCATCAAATTACTGGTTAGGTCATTTTTGGGAGCATATTCAACTGCCTATGCATTCAGGAGCGATCTAAGCCTTGGATTCTGGCTTAGCATGTTGAACATATCAATTAAAAAAGTGCGAAAGAACAACGTGGTGTCCCTGTATGATGAGCATCGGTCACACCCTTTTAGATGCTATCCAACAGCCTTGACTGGCCTCTCCCGCTGCTCCGCTATACATTATGCATCCTCGAACTTAAGTCGAGGTTTCCCAAAGAAAACTTCCCAAGATAAGTATCACTGCATCAAATTGAATCCTTCTTTTCGTCCCAAAGGTGACTTTCATTTAGTGACATGGCAATCACGGATACCTCCTTATATAGAATTCTGTTACCATGTTCCGTCTTCTGCTCAAAAGCAGCCTAAAACAACCTTGTGAAGGAAGTGTGATGCAACTATTTGTCTCTAGTGTTCTTCTATGTCTAGCCTTTTGTTACCTTTTTTGGGATGAAATGGCAAATTAATGTAATGGAAATGCAGTAACCAAATAAAGGAGTGCGTGCATCACTTGACGCAAAGGCAATGGACTTGACCTCTTTCTTGGAGAAAATACTATAGGAACTTGTAAGGTTTGTTTCATGGTCTACTTCTTATGGTTGTCAATGTGTAGTTATCATTGTAAAACTTCTTGGCATATATCTTGTGGAAAACTTAATGCTTCATGTGTCCAAGTTGGTTGGTTTTGTGATGTAAAAATCTAGCTGATGTCCTCAGCATACTCTGTTTTATGTTGACTGCCTTTTTTTTTTTTGCTTTATTACTTTAAAGTTAGGCACATGGGGTATTTTATCTAAAATACTCCCCCCGTCCATAAAAGGATGTCTTAGCTTTGTCAAAATTTACATCTAAGTTTAGACAAATTTAAGACATCCTTTTATGGACAGAGGTAGTATGCGTTATTCTTATATATAGGCCATACATGTTCCTATTACAATTGTCAAGTTCATATGTGTTGTTCGCATTTCTTTAAGAACAAGACCATGGAGCAACCGGGGCTCCCTATTTCTAGTCAGCTTGAGCATCTCAGCACTCACTCCCAAAAAATGCTTTTGGGAGGAGAGAGAAATTTATTTTGAGTTCAAAATGCTCATCTTCAGAAGGAGTGAAACAACTGGAAAGTCCTTTTGACTCGAGCTCCAATGCTCCCTACATATTAAGAAAATCAAAATTACATTTACCAGTTTCAAAAATGTGAAACAAAATCCTAAAAGTAGCTTATCCCGCTAACGCGCAAAATCTCAGCTATACAAAAATAACAAAGTCTGAATAATTTTAGAGATTTGTAATCACTAGCTATACTCAGATCCACACTTATTATTTTTCTGTATCCAAAAATACACATTATTCCTGATTGATAGTTTGCACTTTTGTCAAACATCCTGATTTTATTTTCAGTTTTTTTTTGAAACCTAGATATATGATTTTCATTTTTTAAAATGTATCGATGGTACACATGCACACCAAATCTCCACTCATAATATCCCTAAATTCGATTTGGGTTACAAACACAACTAATACAAAGCACGAAAGGAAACTATCATTACAGTTAAAATCACAACGACAAAGATCACAGTTGTACCACATGAATGTTTCAGGCAAACTTCTTTCTCGACAGCATGTCTTTTTAATCTCCCCATCTTCAACCTATTTTCATTCTTGTACTCATCAACTACGTCGGTCATTTGCAACTCCAACTGCATCTTCTCACCTTGTATTATCTTTTGATCATCTTCACTTTTCTTTGAACATTCTTCAATGTTTTGCATCGCCTCCTCCATTTTCCACATATTCTCATCAGCTAGAGCTAGCTCCAGTGGCGGAGCCAGAACTTCAAACTTGTGTAGTCAGTTTAAAGTTGTGTAGTCAAATACATGTATTTTTATGTAATTGTGAAAGAGCAAGATCTATATCCCGTGTTTTGTGTGTTTGATGACAACACTTGAATAATTCTAACCGTGCACAAAGATTGTCTTTGATAGATTTGCAAGTGTACGGTGCCCTCGCTGGATACACTATGATCGGAAGACTGAAGCGTAGCTCTTAGGTTTTCTGGTTTTGTGTGTGTGTCGCGAGGTGACATGGTAGGAGAGGAAAAGAGGAAAAAGCGTTTCAGCCAAGCCGGTACTACCGGTACCAGGAGCGGTAGTACCGCTACCCTCTGTACCGCTGCCGTACCGCTACGGAGACTTGCACTGAAAATGTCCCACGAACAAATACGGTACCCTTGCGGTACCTCGGTAGTACAGCCTCGGTGCCGCTTCGCCGCAACAAGTTACGTTACCGCTCGCGCGCTTTGGTACCGCTTGGTATCCGTAAGCTGGGAGGCCATTGCGGTACCTCAGCGGTAGTACCGCTATGCGTCCACGTGGACAAGTTCGTGGGATTTCGAATCGAGCGGTAGTACCGCTTGAGCCCGCTTGCGGAAACTGCACATAACGGTTGGATTTGAGGAGCCCTATTTAAAGGGCCCTTCTTCTCCAGCTCGTTTTCAGCTCTTCTCTCTCTCTCTCTCTCCTCCATTGTTGCTGAGCTCAAACTTAGTGGATCTCCCTACCTACCCAATCAATCTTGCTGATACTTTGAGGAGTGGTGGAGGAGACCCCGATCTATCGTTCTACCGAGAGAAATTTCACCAATTCGTGGTAGTCCTTAGTGGATCTTGTTGGTAGGGTTCCTATGGTGGGATCTTGGATGAAGTGCTCCTATGGAGGCTAGCTTGGAGTTGTGCTAGCCCCATAGGGTGTTGGGAGCCTCCTGGTGTTGTGGAGCTCGCCCCAACCTTGTGAAGGAACCACCGCCTCGACCGGTGCCTTAGTGGAGCAAAGGGAGCCCCTTTGTGGAGCTCTCTTGAGGAAGAAGGTGAGGCCTTCCTTCGTGGTGTGGTCGTCTAGCCTCTTGTGTGAGGCTAGCACCTCCTCAACGCAGACGTACTCCCTTTTGTGGGAGGAACTGCGGGAAACAAATCCTCGCCTCGTCTTCGCGCCCTCCGGTTGTCCCGCTCCTTATCCTTATTATTGTTGTTTGGTTACTTTACCTGTTGCACTAGCCTAGGTTCATTCTAGGAACACCTCCATCACCAAAGCTATCACCTTTATCTTCCGTTGCACTAAACTGAAAAAGGCTAAAAATTGCGTAGCGCCCATTCACCCCCCTCTTGTTCGCTACGATCCATTCAATTGGTATCAGCGCAAGGTTTCTTGCTCGGGCTTAACCGCCTAAGAAATGGCCAAACAAGAGAATGGAGGGAATGGGTTCCTTCCCGGTGAGCAATCACCTCCACCATCAATAGTCGATAGTACTCCGGCTACTTTGGATGACCTCAAGAAATTGGAGTCATCCATTGTATCTCAAATGAAGGCTATGATGATGGAGTTGATTGCTCTCAAACCAACCCCTATCATAGATCCTAAGGCAAGTGTCAATGTTCCTCCACAACAAGTTAACACCCTTCCTCTTGTTGATTTTGTCGCGCAATCGACAAAACCACCTTGAGAAGGGGAACTTGAGGATGTTGGCACTTCATCAAAATGGAAGGATGAACCACCGGTTACGGGACAATTAGGAGGTTATCATGCGGTGCCTCCACCAAGTGATTACTCCCTAAATGTCCCAATACCCATGCCTCATATTTTGACTCATGGCTCACCACCTCTACTTGAATCAAATAGCTTCGAAAATTGGCAATTCTTGATGAAATCTCATGTGCGCAGCGCGTCTACCGAGCTTTGGCGCATCATTGAGGAAGGTTATTCACCAAGAGACCCAAAGAACTTGACAAGAAGAGAGGTTGTGGATGATCAACTCAACGCCACCGCCATCAACATGATTCACATGGCCGTCACACCCAAGGACCGCGCTCATATTCGCTCGCTCAAGACCGCCAAGGAAGCATGGAATAAACTCAACAAGCTCTTCCTCGGAAATGAGAGCATCCAAAGCTCTCGTTTCGATGAAGTGAACAATATGGCGGACAACTTTGTCATGAATGAAGGAGAATCACCCGAAGAGATGTACCGGCGCCTTATCGCTCTCGCCGTACAAATGCAAGATCTTGGAGCAACATTTGTGGATGACCCTTGGATCAAGCGAAAGTTCTATAATGCTATTCTTCCTTATGAGGAAGTGAAGTTGACGGCCATCCGCCAAAATGCCTCCTTCCGTGCTATGACATCCGATGAAGTCCTTAGTGAAGTCATCGCTTTGGACATCTCCAAGAAGAATGCGGAAGATCTCGTTGCTCGCGCCCACAACGTCCGTAAGCCCAACCTTGCGTTGAAGATGAAGGAGCATGAAGCTAGTGAGAGCGATGAGGATCCCATCGAGTGGGGTCCGGATGATCTCAAGGCGAATTATCATGAACACATGGCCCTTGCCGCCAAGAGCTTTTGGAGTGGGAACAAGACACGGGGCTCAAAGTTAAGAAGATACTCACCTCATGACTCTTCAAGATACTCCCCCACAAGTCCAAGGGAAGAGCAAAGGGGGAGAGCTTGCTACAATTGTGGCGACACAAGTCACTTTGTTGCCGATTGTATCTTTGAGAGAAGAGAAGACAATGGTGGAAGGCTTGTACGAAAGGACAAGTTCAAATCTCTCTCAAAAGGATTCTCCAAGTTCTCCTCCAACTCCGGTGACACCAAGGTCTCCTTCACCAAGAAGCCTAGAGCTTTCATTATCCGTGAGGAATACTTCTCCGATGAAGGTGAAGAGCACAAAGACAATGGGATTAACAAGGAGGAAAGGGAAGTGGCCGCCATCGCCATCTCCACTCCCTTCATCTCCCTCTTCGACTCTCCAAATGAGAACCTCATCGTCAACAACTTCCATTGTATTGTGGCAAAGGTATCATCAGAGACTCATGATGAGGAACTTGTGACTCAACTTGATGTGGCTCAAGATCGTGTTGGAGCGGAATTGGAAATTATCTCTCTCACTCAAGCTCATGAGGAAGAATGGTGCATGCGCATGTCTCTTGAAACTAGTGCTATTGTTCTTGAAGAATCCAACAATTCCTTCATCTCCCAACTCATCGAGGATCAAGATCATGCTCTTGGTTGGTTGAGAAGACATAATGCAAGACTCTTGGATATCATTTCTCGCCAAGAGGAAGCCTTGGATGAGTACTTTCGTTTGAGCAAGGAGAAGGTGTCATGTTGTCACCATGAAGAAGAGATTGCCGCTCTAAAGAGACACAAGGCCATGCTAGTTGAAGTGAATGATAGGCAAAATGAGTCCTTGATGGAGTACTTTCGCTTGAGCAAAGGAAAAGTTACTTGTTGTGACCACGAGGATGAAATTGCAACTCTAAAGAGGAGCAATGACAAGCTTATGGTGATCAAGATCATGCAAGAGGAAGCCTTGATGGAATATCATCTAGCTAGCAAGGACTATATTTGTCGCAACCATGAAGATGATATTGCCACCTTGGAAAGACAAAAGCGCTCACTCTTGAGAATGAATTCTCTTCAAGAAGAAGCTTTTTTGGAACATTTCCAGGTGAACAAGGAGAAAGAGGCTCAAGAATTCAACATTACTCATCCCCATCCGGATCATGTTCATGAAGTCAACCGTTTGAAGTCCAAAATTGAAAGTCTCCAAATCCAAGCGCAATACTTGGAAGGAGTCATTGAAAATAGAGATAAAGCCAATGAGGACTCTTGCATTGAAGGAGGAGTGGCTATAAAGCCAAAGAAGAAGAGAAGAAGGAGGATCAAGATAAAAAGGAGCATCAAGATAGGGCCCATTGAAAAATGGGTTCCTATCTCCAAAGCTTGATCCATGAAGGTCTTTGCTTCCGGTGGTGCTTCTTTGGTGGAAGATGTTGAAGCCACAATTCTCTTGTCCGGAAGCAAAGAAGTTGTTGTCGCCCTTGTGCTATCTCATTCTATCTCTTCTTATGGCGTCAACACAAGCAACCTTAAAGGTATTGGGCCTTGACAAGGCAGTGGCAACACCCGGCCTTGTCAAGACCCTTGTTTACAATGTTCATCCCGGTCATCGTTTTTCATGCTAAGGTCCTTGTACCTTTTACAATGAATATGTTGTGGTCCTCTTGTGGAGCTAGACACTCCGAGAGGCCACATTCTTGGACTAATAGAAAATGCTTCTTTGTGTAGAGATCGTGTTTTGTAGGAATTGCGTTGAAGAAAATGAACCATGAAGGTTGTCAAACAAGTTCAATGCAAGTTCTATAACATGATCCTTGCAAGAAGGAGCAACAATGGAATGGAGTTCAAGCTCAATATTTTGGATATCTTCATTGGCAAAGAAGGAATCCGTCATTTACTCCTAGCCATATTCTTACCCCAACTTCATGGGGTTGCCGGAAGTGAGAGACAAACCTTAGTTGGAGACACTCAAACATGATGATGGAGTTTGAGTCTATTGTGTGGTTGTGGTTTTGTGTGATGAGACTCTTTTGATGAAGATGATAGTTCTTTGGAGGGGGCGAAGTGCTTCTTGTGAGAAAGGAGATGCAATTCCCCCGGTTACCGTAGGAAGGATGGGTGTTGGCACTCGCCGACCTCAAAAGCTACCTTCTATGGGTTCCGGGGAAGGACGAAGTTCCATCTATATGGAGCCATCTACACCACAAGGCCAAGCTTCTTTCGTTGAACAACCAAGTGAAAGATCACCTCTTCCACAACCTCAAGTTCGGCATCAACAACAATGAGGGTCAAGGCGAGGACCTAAACCATGATGAAGATCAAGGGACCACACAAGAATCTATCCTATTGGTCCATTCTCGCCGGGGTACTAAAGCGTCAAGACTCTTTCATGACTCGAGCAAAGTACAAGACATACTCAAGAGCAAGATATGAAGGGGTCCAACAGTATAGCAACCCCAAGCACCTAGAGCAAAGTACTTCCTTAATGAGCCTGATACGTCTCCAACGTATCGATAATTTCTTATGTTCCATGCTACTTTATTGATGATACCTACATGTTTTATGCACATTATATGTCATATTTATGCATTTTTCGGAACTAACCTATTAACAAGATGCCGAAGAGCCAGTTGCTTTTTCTGCTGTTTTTGGTTTTAGAAATCCTAGTAAGGAAATATTCTCGGAATGGACGAAATCTTCGCCGGGTCCTATTTTTGCACGAAGCTTCCCAGAAGACCGAAGAGATAACGAAGTGGGGCCACGAGGCAGCCAGGGGATAGGGTGGCGCGGCCCAAGCCCTGGCCGCGCGGCCTGCCCCTGGGCCCCTCGTGTGGCCCCCGCGTTGCCCTTCCGCCTACTTAAAGTCTCCGTCGCGAAACCCCCGATGCGAGAGCCACGATACGGAAAACCTTCCGGAGGACGCCGCCGCGAATCCCATCTCGGGGGATTCGGAGATCCTCCGGCACCACTGCCGGAGAGGGGATTCATCTCGGAGGCTCTTCATCGCCATGATCGCCTCCGGAGTGATGAGTGAGTAGTTCACCGGACCATGGGTTCATAGCAGTAGCTAGATGGTCGTCTTCTCCTTGTTGTGCTTCATTGTTGGATCTTGTGAGCTGCCTAACATGATCAAGATCATCTATATGTAATTCTATATGTTGTGTTTGTCGGGATCCGATGGATAGAGAGTACTATGATTATGGTGATTATCAATCTATTGTTTATGTGTTGTTTATGATCTTGTATGCTCTCCGTTGAGGCTCTGGCCAAGTTTTTGCTCTTACTCCAAGAGGGAGTATTTATGCTCGATAGTGGGTTCATGCCTTCATTGACACTGGGACAGTGACAGAAAGTTCTAAGGTTGTGATGTGTTTGTGCCACTAGGGATAAAACATTGATTCTATGTCTAAGGATGTAGTTGTCGATTACATTACGCACCATACTTAATGCAATTGTGCTTAGCAACTTAATACTGAATGGGGTTCGGATGATAACCTGAAGGTGGACTTTTTAGGCATAGATGCGGTTGGATGGCGGTCTATGTACTTTGTCGTAATGCCCAATTAAATCTCACTATATTTATCATATCATGTATATGCATTGTTATGCCTTTCTCTATTTGTCAATTGCCCGACTGTAATTTGTTCACCCAACATGCTTTTATCTTATGGGAGAGACACCTCTAGTGACTGTGGACCCCGGTCCTATTCTTTCTGCATAAATCTGCCAATACTTGTTTTCCTGTTTTCTTGCAAACAATCATCTTCCACTCGATACGCTTAATCCTTTGTTACAGCAAGCGGTGAGATTGACAACCTCACTGTTTCGTTGGGACAAAGTACTTGGGTTGTGTTGTGCAGGTTCCACGTTGGCGCCGGAATCCCTGTTGTTGCGCCGCATCACATTTCGCCACCATCAACCTTCAACGTGCTTCTTGGCTCCTCCTGGTTCGATTAAACCTTGGTTTCTTCTGAGGGAAAACTTGCTATCAATACCTTCTCCTTGGGGTTCCCAACGAACGTGTGAGTTACACGCCATCAAGCTCTCTTTCTGGCGCCGTTGTCGGGAGATCAAGACGCTGCAAGGGGAGTCTCCACTTCTCAATCTCTTTACTTTGTTTTTGTCTTGCTTTATTTTATTTACTACTTTGTTTGCTGCACCTAAAAAATACAAAAAAATTAGTTGCTAGTTTTACTTTATTTACCGTCTTGCTCTCTATATCAAAAACACAAAAAAATTAGTTACTTGCATTTACTTTATCTAGTTTGTTTTATTTACCGTCGCTAAAATGAATACCCCTGAAAATACTAAGTTGTGTGACTTCACAAATGCAAATAATAATGATTTCCTATGCACACCTATTGCTCCACTGCTACTACAGCAATTCTTTGAAATTAAACCTGCTTTACTAAATCTTGTCATGAGAGATCAATTTTCTGGAATTAGTTCTGATGATGCTGCTGCCCATCTCAATAATTTTGTTGAACTTTGTGAAATGCAAAAGTATAAGGATGTAGATGGTAATATTATTAAATTGAAAGTGTTTCCTTTCTCATTAAGAGGAAGAGCTAAAGATTGGTTGCTATCTTTGCCTAAGAATAGTATTGATTCATGGACTAAATGTAAGGATGCTTTTATTGGTAATATTATCCTCCCGCTAAAATTATATCTTTGAGAAGTAGCATCATGAATTTTAAGCAATTAGATATTGAACATGTTGCTCAAGCATGGGAGAGAATGAAAACTTTGGTAAAGAATTGCCCAACCCATGGACTGACTACTTGGATGATCATCCAAACCTTCTATGTAGGACTAAATTTTTCTTCGCGAAATTTATTGGATTCATGCTGGAGGTACCTTTATGTCCATCACATTGGGGGCGGCTACAAAACTTCTTGATGATATGATGATAAATTACTCCGAATGGCACACGGAAAGAGCTCCACAAGGTAAGAAGGTAAATTCTGTTGAAGAAACCTCTTCCTTGAGTGATAAGATTGATGTGATTATGTCTATGCTTGTGAATGGTAGATCTAATGTTGATCCTAATAATGTTCCTTTAGCTTCATTGGTTGCTCAAAAGAGAAAATGTTGATGTGAATTTCATTAAAAACAATAATTTCAACAACAATGCTTATAGGAACAACTCTGGTAATAACTATAGGCCATATCCCTCTGCTAATGGTAATGGTTATGGTAATTCTTATGGGAATTCTTCCAATAATAATAGGAGTGTACCCTCTGGTCTTGAAGCCATGCTTAAAGAATTTATTAGTACACAAACTGCTTTTAACAAATCTGTTGAGGAAAAGCTTGATAAAATTGATATTATTGCTTCTAGAGTTGATAGACTTGCCTCTGATGTTAATCTTTTAAAATTGAAAGTTATGCCTAACAATGATATTGATAATAAGATTACTACTACAGCAAATGCCATCCAAGTTAGAATTAATGAGAATATAAGATTAATGGCTGAGTTGCGTGCTAGGTGGGATAGAGAAGAAAATGAAAAACTAGCTAAAGAGAATAATGTAGCTAAAGTTTGGACTATTACCACCACTAGTAATGCTAATTCTTCACATGTTGCTGCACCTCCTACTATCAATGGTAAAATAATTGGTGTTGGCAATGTTTCTACTCTAGTGCAAAGCGTACAAAACTGCCTGAAATTGCTAAAACTGCTGAAACTGCTTGTGATAAAACTGCTGAAATTTTTTCCAACCTTGGGAACAATGATCCCATTGCTGTAGCTCATAATGATTTAGATTTTGATGATTGCCACATCTCTGAAGTTATAAAGTTCTTGCAAAAACTTGCTAAAAGTCCTAATGCTAGTGCTATAAATTTAGCCTTTACAAAACATATTACAAATGCTCTCATAAAAGCTAGAGAAGAGAAACTAAAACTTGAAACTTCTATTCCTAGAAAGTTAGAAGATGGTTGGGAGCCCATCATTAAAATGAAATTCAATGACTTTGAATGTAATGCTTTATGTGATCTTGGTGCAGTATTTCTGTTATGCCTAAAAAGATTTATGATATGCTTGACTTGCCACCATTGAAGAATTGTTATTTGGATGTTAATCTTGCCGATAATGTTAAAAAGAAACCTTTGGGGAGGATTGATAATGTGCATATTACGGTTAACAATAACCTTGTCCCGTTGATTTTGTTGTCTTGGATATCGAATGCAATGCATCTTGTCCTATTGTGTTGGGAAGACCTTTTCTTCGAACCGTTGGTGTTGTTATTGATATGAGGAAAGGTAATATTAAATATCAATTTCCTCTCAAGAAAGGTATGGAACACTTCCCTAGAAAGAGAATGAAGTTGCCTTTTGATTCTATTATTAGAACAAGTTATGATGTTGATGCTTCTACTCGATGTTACTTGATTTGCACTTTATGCGCCTAGCCGAAAGGCGTTAAAGAAAAAGCGCTTATGGGAGACAACCCATGTTTTTATTACAGCAATTTTTTGTTTTGTTGAGTCTTGGAAGTTGTTTACTACTGTAGCAACCTCTCCTTATCATGTTTTTGTGCCAAGTAAAGTTTCTATGTCAAAGTTGATGTTATATTTGGGATTGCTGCGCAGAAGCAGCATTCTTGTGTCACGAATCTGGGCAGACTCTGTAGAAAATTCGAAAAATCTGCCAATTTACGACGTGATCCTCGGATATGTGCAAACTTTCATTAGTTTTGAGTTTTTCCATTTGAGCAAGTCCGGTGCCATTTTAAAATTCGTACTGTTCTGTTTTGACTGATTCTGCCTTTTATTTCACATTGCCTCTTTTGCTATGTTGGATTTATTTCTTTGATCCATTAATGTCCAGTAGCATTATGCAATGTCCGAAGTGTAAAGAATGATTGTGCCACCTCTGAACATGTGAATTATTAATTGTGCACTAACCCTCTAATGAGTTTGCTTGAAGTTTGGTGTGAAGGAAGTTTTCAAGGGTCAAGAGAGAGAATGATATACTATGATCAAGAGGAGTGAAAGCTCTAAGCTTGGGGATGCCCCGTGGTTCACCCCTGCATATTCTAAGAAGACTCAAGCGTCTATGCTTGGGATGCCCAAGGCATCCCCTTCTTCATCGACAACATCATCGGGTTCCTCCCCCGAAACTATATTTTATTCAGTCACATCTTGTGTTCTTTACTTGGAGCGTCGGTTTGTTTTGTTTTTGTTTTTGTTTGAATAAGATGGATCCTAGCATTCACTTTGTGGGAGAGACACACGCTATTGCATATGGACACATATGTCCTTAGGCTTTACTCATAATGTTCAAGGCGAAGTTTCTTCTTCGTTAAATTGTTATATGGTTGGAATTGGAAAATGCCACATGTAGTAATTCTAAAATGTCTTGGATAATGTGATACTTGGCAATTGTTGTGCTCATGTTTAAGCTCTTGCATCATATGCTTTGCACCCATTAATGAAGAAATACATAGAGCTTGCTAAAATTTGATTTGCATATTTGGTCTCTCTAAGTCTAGATAATATCTAGTATTGCGTTTTGAACAACAAGGAAGACGGTGTAGAGTCTTATAATGTTTACAATATGTCTTTTATGTGAGTTTTGCTGCACCGTTCATCCTTGAGTTTGCTTCAAATAACCTTGCTAGCCTAAACCTTGTATCGAGAGGGAATACTTCTCATGCATCCAAAATCCTTGAGCCAACTACTACGCCATTTGTGTCCACCATAACTACCTACTACATGGTATTTCTCCGCCATTCAAAGTAAATTGCTTGAGTGCTACCTTTAAAATTCCATCATTTACCTTTGCAATATATAGCTCATGGGACAAAATAGCCTTAAAAACTATCGTAGTATTGAATATGTACTTATGCACTTTATCTTTTATTAAGTTGCTTGTTGTGCGATAACCATGCTTCTGGGGAACGCCATCAACTATTGTTGAATATCATGTGAGTTGCTATGCATGTCCGTCTTGTCTGAAGGATCTATCACTTTAGTGGTTGGAGCATGCAAAATTGTTAGAGAAGAACATTGGGCCGCTAACTAAAGCCATGAATCATGGTTGAAGTTTCAGTTTTGGACATATATCCTCAATCTCATATGAGAATAATAATTGTTGCTACATGCTTATGCATTTAAGAGGAGTCCATTATCTGTTGTCCATGTTGTCCCGGTATGGATGTCTAAGTTGAGAATAATCAAAAGCGAGAAATCCAAAATGTACGGGTCTTCAACGGAGCGGTGGCTTCACATGGCGCCATCAGGGACAAAGTACGGGAGGAGTTCGAGCGTTGGCGCCTAGCCAAGCTTTTCCGTGGCACTGTCTTTGTTTTTCTTGATCCGACCGTTGTACCGTGGCAGCACGGAGAGTAGGCGTGTGTTTGGGGAGCTGCCCCCCTTGTGGTAGCGTTATCTTTGCCTTCTTGGCACTCTTCTATATGATTGATACACCTTCCAGGGTGTATTCTCGAAAAAAAAAATGTCCTGCACTTTCCTTGTGTAATTAGCAGGCGGAATATAGGTACCTTTGTGACACTTGGTTGAAACATGCTGCAAGATCCGTCTAGTCTAAGTAGGACGAGGTGCGGACACTATTAGTATACTATGCATGAGGCTTGCAACTTGTAAGATATAATTTACATAACTCATATGCTTTATTACTACCGTTGACAAAATTGTTTCATGTTTTCAAAATAAAAGCTCTAGCACAAATACAACAATCGATGCTTTCCTCTTTGAAGGACCATTCTTTTACTTTTATTGTTGAGTCAGTTTACTATCTCCTTCCACCTTAAGAAGCAAACACTTGTGTGAACTGTGCATTGATTCCTACATACTTGCATATTGCACTTGTTATATTACTTTATGTTGACAATATCCATGAGATATACATGTTATAAGTTGAAAACCGCTGAAACTTAATCTTCCTTTGTGTTGCTTCAACACCTTTACTTTGATTTATTGCTTTATGAGTTAACTCTTATGCAAGACTTATTGATGCTTGTCTTGAAGTACTATTCATGAAAAGTCTTTGTCATATGATTCACTTGTTTACTCATGTCATTACCTTTGTTTTGATCGCTGCATTCATTACATATGTTTACAAATAGTATGATCAAGATTATGATGGCATGTCACTTCAGAAATTATCTTTGTTATCGTTTTACCTGCTCGGGACGAGCAGAACTAAGCTTGGGGATGCTGATACGTCTCCAACGTATCGATAATTTCTTATGTTCCATGCTACTTTATTGATGATACCTACATGTTTTATGCACATTATATGTCATATTTATGCATTTCCGGAACTAACCTATTAACAAGATGCCGAAGAGCCGGTTATTTTCTGCTGTTTTTGGTTTTAGAAATCCTAGTAAGGAAATATCTCGGAATTGGACGAAATCTTCGCCTATGGTCCTATTTTTGCACGAAGCTTCCGGAAGACCGAAGAGATAACGAAGTGGGGCACGAGGCAGCCGGGGGATAGGAGCGCGCGCCCAAGCCCTGGCGCCGGCCTGCCCTGGGCCCTCGTGTGGCCCCGTTGCCCTTGGCCTACTTAAAGTCTCCGCCCCCAGATGCAGAGAGCTACGATACGGAAAACCTTCCAGAGGACGCCGCGCGCCGTCCATCTCGGGGATTCGGGAGATCGCCTCCGGCACCTGCCCAGAGGGATCATCTCCCGGAGGGCTCTTCATCTCCATGATCGCCTCCGAGTGATGAGTAGGTAGTTCACCCCTGGACCATGGGTCCATAGCGGTAGCTAGATGGTCGTCTTCTCCTTGTTGTGCTTCATTGTGGATCTTGTGAGCCCTAACATGATCAAGATCATCTATATGTAATTCTATATGTTGTGTTTGTCGGGATCCGATGGATAGAGAGTACTATGATTATGGTGATTATCAATCTATTGTTTATGTGTTGTTTATGATCTTGCATGCTCTCCGTTATTAGTAGAGGCTCGGCCAAGTTTTTGCTCTTAACACAAGAAAAAGTTGCCATGGCCGCAGTTGAAGTCGCGTCGTGGTTCTTTGTTACCATGGCCGACGATTTTGGTCCCTCCGTGGTGCATGTCAAAACTTTTTTTTTCTCGTTTTTGAGGCCACCTAGCCCGACGAAAGCGGCCAAAACGTGGCGTATGGTGGCCGGGACGTGGTGCATCTCGAAATCTCGGGTTCGCCGGCCGAGTCAACGCAAATCCGCCGAGGGATGTAGGGCCCGATGGCAGCCTCTCTGGCATTGTTTTTTTCTACATCGCGCCATCTCGTTCAACGTTCTCCGATCGAGCCGTTTACGATGCAGGATCATGGGTCCCGCATGTCATCCTCTATGAACCAAAATTCTTTCTATTCTTGGATTTTTTTTTGATTTCCGGCTACTTCCTTTTTCTTTGATCCCTTGCCGCCTTGGAAAACGTTGAGACCGCTGCGCTAAATGGGACCCGCATGTCATCCTCTATGTCAATCAACTTTCTTTTCTTGGAGTTTTTTTGGCACCTCAAATTTGGTCACTTGCCTTTTTCTTTCGATCCCTCGCCTCTCAAACGTTGGGATCTGCTGCTAAATGGGACCCCATGTCATCCTCTATGTACTATAAAACTTTCTTTTCTTGAATTATTTTTGGCACCTCATATTTGGTCACTTACCTTTTTCTTTCGATCCCCCGCCGCCTCTCAAACGGTGATACCGCTGCTGCTACCGGGACCCGCATGTCATCCTCAATGTACTATAAAACTTTCTTTTCTGGATTATTTTTGGCACCTCATATTTTTCACTTGCCTTTTTCTTTCGATCCCTGCTGCCTCTCAAACGTTGATACCGCTCCTGCTAACTGGGACACCGCATGTCATCCTCTATGTACTATAAAACTTTCTTTCTTGGATTTTTTGGCACCTCATATTTGGTCACTTGACTTTTTCTTTCGATCACCTGCTGCCCTCAAAGTAGGTAAATCTGGCTGCTGTAAATGGGACCCGCATGTCATCCTCTATGTACTATAAAAACTTTCTTTTCTTGAATTATTTTGGCTCCTGTTTTCACTTGCCTTTTTCTTTCGATCCCCTGCGCCTCTCAAACGGTGATACCGCTGCGCAAAAGGACCCGCATGTCATCCTCTATGTACTATAAAACTTTCTTTTCTTGAATTATTTTTGGCTCGATATTTTTTCACTTGCCTTTTTCTTTCGATCTCATGCCACGTTTGAAACGTTGGGGAACCTGCAGGCTCATGGGACCCGCATGTCATCCTCTATGTACTATAAAAGTTCTTTTCTTGGTTTTTTTCACCCTCTGATTTTTGGCAATTTCTTTTTTTTCTTTCGATCCCTGCCACCTTTCAAACGTTGATACCGCTGCTGCTAAATGGGACCCGCATGTCATCCTCTATGTACTATAAAACTTTCTTTTCTTGAATTATTTTTGGCTCCTCATATTTGGGCACTTGCCTTTTTCTTTCGATCTCATGCCACGTTTGAAACGTTGAGGAACCTGCTGGCTCATGGGACCCGCATGTCATCCTCTATGTGCTATAAAAGTTTCCTTTGTTGGATTTTTTTCACCTCTGATTTTTGGCTTGCCTTTTTCTTTTGATCCCCTGCCCCCTTTGAAACGTTGAGTAAGCTGTTGGCTCAAGGGACCCGCATGTCATCCTCTATGTCCATCAACTTTCTTTTCTTGGATTTTTTTCACCCCCCTAATTACTAGCTACTTTCTTTTTCTTTTGATCTCAAGCCGCATTACAAACATTGAGACCGCTGCTGCAAAATGGGACCCACATGTCATCCTCTATGTACAATAAATCTTGGATTATTTTTGGCTCCTGATATTTGGTCACTTGCCTTTTTCTTTCGATCTCATACCGCCTTTGAAACGTTGAGTAAGCTGCTGGCTCATGGGTCCCGCATGTCATCCTCTACGAACAATAAAAGTTTCCTTTCTTGGAGTTATTTTTACCCCTAATTTCTGGCTATTTGCCTTTTTCTTTTGATCCCCGCCTTGAAACGATGAGGACGCTGTTGGCAGGTCGGTCCCACATGTCATCCTCTATGAACAATAAAAGTTTCCTTTGGTGGATTTATTTTTGACCCCTAATTAATTTCTGGCTATTTCCTTTATTTTTCTTTTGATCCCTGCCGCTTGGAATTGTTGAGAATGTTGCTGCCTCATTTTTCTTTTGGTCTGTGCGCCTTGGAAACGTTGAGACCGCGCTACAAAATGGGACCCGCATGTCATCCTCTATGTACAATAAAGTTTCTTTTCTTGTTTATTTTGGCTCCTGATATTATGTCACTTGCCTTTTTCTTTCGATCTCATGCCGACTTTGAAACGTTGAGGATGCTGCTGCCTCATGGGTCCCGCATGTCATCCTCTCGGAACGATAAATGTTTTCTTTTCTTGTATTTTTTTACCAACTGATTTTTGGCTTTTTTTATTTTTGATCCCTGCCTTTGAAACGTTGACTCCGCTGTGGCTCATGGGTCCCCGATGTCGACCTCCCGTACAAGAAACATGTGATATTTTATTTTGCAGACAATAAACGTTGTATTTCGCTGAGCTATTGCAAACGGATAAATTAAATCTTTATATCTACATAAACAAACTTATATGTTGAATCTCCTTGTTTTTTGTTTTTGCGAAGCATAGGACTTTCTGTTTTTTTTTGAAAAATCCGACCTTTCTGTTTTGGGTGGGCTGAAATTGTACGAGTCAAAAGGCGGCGGTATAGTTCGAAGCGAGATGTCCAGATACAGCCCAATTAAAATCTTTTTTTTCTTGGATTTTCACACCCTGATTTACGGCTACTTCATTTTTCTTTCGGTCTGTGCCGCCTTGGAAGCGTTGAGACCGTTGCTACAAAATGGGACCGCATGTCATCCTCTATGTACAATAAAGTTTCTTTTCTTGGATTATTTTTGGCTCCCTGATATTATGTCACTTGACTTTTTCTTTCAATCTCATGCCGACTTTGAAACGTTGAGGAAGCTGGTGGCTCATGGGTCCCGCATGTCATCCTCTATGAACAATAAAAGTTTTCTTTGTTGGATTTATTTTTTTCCCTTTTCTGGCTATTTGTCTTTTTCTTTTGATCCCCTGCCCTTTGAAACGATGACGACGCCTGGCAAGTCGGTCCCATGTCATCCTCGAACAATAAAAGTTTCCTTTGATGGATTTATTTTTTACCCTAATTAATTTCTGGCTATTTCCTTTTTTATTTTGATCCCTGCCGCCTTGAAATAGTTGAGGATGTTGCTGCCTCATGGGTCCCATGTCATACTCTTGGACGGTAAATGTTTCTTTTCTTGAATTTGTTTACCAACTGATTTTTGGCTTATTTTTCTTTCGATCTCCTGCCACCTTTAAAACGTTGACGACGCTGCTGTCGGCTCATGGGTCCCCAATGTCAGCCTCCCCATACCGCAAATCCTCTTTCTGCAAAGGTTGTATTTCTAGATAGATAAGGTGGATTCGAATCTGCCATGGTTCAGGCAGCTCAGGTAAGCCTTCTTGCACTAATTAATGGAAGTAGTGTATCGCAAGGTCAAGACATGTGGCTCGGTGTAATGAATCTATATGAATCATGTTGTGGGTTCAATCTTGATAGTTCTCTAACAGGTCAGCCAAAATAGAAATTAAGTTTTTTTCTAAAAGGGAAATGCAAATTAAGATGAACACAAACATTAGTTATCATAATAGCTGATCATACATACATACTTGCTAAGAGCAAAAGCTTGCCAGAGTTTTACCACCCATACAATTAATTAGCAGTTCAGATAAGATAACCTTATATAAGTATAACTACAAATGCATTTGCTAAGGGCTCATGGGACAACAGAACTAGACAACCGCGAACTTTATGACCAGCATGTCACAGCGGCATCGAAAGATCTTGACCTTCAACTTTGATCCAATGCGAAGTTTGGCACCGTCAATGAACTTTTTCCACCTGGTAACATCCACGGCCATCGGTGGGACTGACGAGTACCGTCCCTCCACGGTGAGACCTTCACTCTCCATGACGAGGGATATCTTGCCCCTTCGGCCAGCATTGAGATCCTTGGAGATACTTTTAGGCAATTTCTGATTCAAAGCAAGAGATACCACCAAAAATTAGTCAATGGCACCAATGCACTGAACCATGTGAGACTTTGAGCAGAGAAGACATCAAGATAAGAGCATTATGCTGTCATATACTCACGAACATAGCCTTCAGATGCGTCCTGGTCACCACACGGGTGGCCACAGCAATGAGCTGAGACCTCGGTGATCTGGCTGGGGCAGGTGCATGAGCCGGGCTGGTACACGAGCTGGTGCTGATGCAGGAGACTGGGCAGGTGCAACGGTGCCTCTAGAGGAACCGGTGCTGATGAGACCTTGGGCAGGTGCATAAACGGTGCAGCTAGAGGAACCAGTGCGATGCAGGAGCCTGCTGGGCATGTGTAGTATATGGGGCCTCTACAGGAACCAATGCGATGTAGGGGACTGCTGGGTAGATGCAAAAACGGAGCTGGTACAGGAAGGGTGCTGATGCAGAGAGTGGGAAGCGGTGCCGTGCTGGTGTGGTTGCCCTTTGTGACATCCGCTCCTTCCGTCAGGGGATCTGCAGCTTTGATCATGTTAAACCCAGCAAGCTAGAACAGAGGGAATGGTTTAGAACAACTGCTCAGAATGCAGTTATCAAAAGATATGAGTAGAAAAAAGTTACATATTATATATTTGGAAGTGTCTCCAACTCTGTAAGCAGTTACGTATATCTGCCCGTTTGAGTTTCTGATCCTCAGCTCGTCGCCCTTCTTCAGACCGTAGTCAAAAGCAAACTTTCTCCAATCATGTCCATACAAATATGTGATGGCCTGCGTCTTGTAGACATACACCTCATAGACCGTGTAGGTGTTCATCAATTTGCCATTGCCATGCATAGTGAAAGATCCTTCATGCGGACACATCTGGTTAATCATTGGACGAAGTTCACAAGGTACAGTCTGCATGTGAAAATTGATACAAATGTAAGAAGCAGGAAGACTAAAAACAAGACTTTACTATATGCCAATTCATGCTAAACCACTGAGAATACATACCTGTAACTCTGTGAAGGAGCTACTAGAAAGGTAGATAGAGCCATAGGAGGTGTTATATGCGGGGTATGTACATGGGCCCGCCATATTCCCGCAAGCTCGGCATCGGGATGGTGAAGGAAACATGGGAGGTACTACTGGTGCGTAGCGCTGAACGTAAGTGGAAGAATTAGGTTGTGTAAAGTGCATAGTTCAGAGCAATGCAAATGTTGACAAGCAAGTGCATAACACTATGTTACAAACTGAACAGTGAAAAATTAGTGTATGATGAATATAAGCATGCTAATTTGGTGTTTCCGAATTCCAAAAAGCATTAGACAGAGCCAGTGATAATATCAGACATAAATCATGGCATGTATATGTGGCTTAAGAAAATATACCCGAACCCTTGGATGGTTACGGCCCGGCTGATCCTTGGACTTGAGCTTATATAAGCATCCAGAAGGTGGGGCTGACAGTAACTTGGTGGCAGCCTCTGCAGATGCCTCATCAGCAGCAGTTGCAATCCTTTTGACCAATGAAGGCTTAGCAGTTTCAGTCTGCATATAAAAATTGAAGAGCAACAGACATCAGCAGTGATATATAAAATGAATCTATGAGACACTGATGCATATAGTGCTGGATGTAAGTGGAAGAATAGGTGTGTGTGTTTCTGAACTATTGGTAAGCATTAGACAAAGCCGGCAATAAACAGACAAAAATCAAATCATGTATGAGGATTAAGAAAATATACCTGCTTACTGAAAAGGGTACCACCCAGCTGGCCCGTGGCCTTGTGCTTGAGGAGGTTTTCAGAAGATGGTGGCAGCACCATCGTCTTCACAGCAGCCTCATCAGGATCATTTTTTATCCATTTGAGTAGAGGAACAGAAGTTTCATCCTGCATATGAATAGCAACAGAACTCATCATTGATATTTAATAAATCTATGAGATAGACTGATGCAAATAGTGCGGGGTGTAAGTGGAAGAATAGGGTTGTGCATAGAGAACAGTTGACAACAATGCAAATGATTACAAAAGAAGCCAATGGAAATCAACAGTTTATATACTGGATGAGACAGACTGAAAAGTGAAAAATTAGTGTATGATGATTGTAAGCAAACGCAGTGTTTCTGAACTTTTGGTAAGCATTAGACAAAGCCAACAATAATTAAACAGATAATAATGAAATCATGTATGTGGATTAAGAAAATATACCAGATTCATTAAAAGGTCACCACCCAGCTGGCCCATGGCCTCGTGCTTGTAGAGGTTTTCGGAAGATGGTGCCGGCACCATCGTCCTCACAGCAGCCTCATTAGCCCCATTTTGCATCCACTTGAGTAAAGGCGCAGCAGTTTCAGCCTGCATAAGAATGGGAACAGATCTCAGCAGTGATATTGAATGACTCTGAGACAGACTGATGCATATAGTGCTGGATGTAAGTGGAAGGGTATGGCCGTGTATGGACAACAGTTCACAACAATGCAAGGGTGTGTTCGGTTCTGAAACAGCGTGGAATGGAATGGAATGGTTCCATTTCAGAGGAATGGAATGGTTACATTTTTGTTCGGTTGGGAAAAATGGATAGCAGAAGAGATCGAGGTTAAACTAACCAATTGTCTCAAAATTGTAATTAACAATTGCAAATGACATTTTAATCTCAAAGTCGTAATTAACAGCGCCTAATGGTGCTCTTTTAATCTAAAAATCGAAATTAACATCATTTTATGTTGGGTTAGGGGAACTGGAGTAGATGAACATTACTGTATGATGATTGTAAGCAAACAAATTTGGTGTTTCTAAACTTTTGGCTTCGAGATCTTATGGGTTTCAACTCTAGCCTACCCCAACTTGTTTGGGACTGAAAGGCTTGGTTGTTGTTGTTGTTGTTGTAAACTTTTGGCAAGCATAGAAAAAACCGACAATAAACAGAGAAAAATCAAGGCATGTTTTGTGGATTAAGAAAATATACCATATTCATTAAAAGATCACCACCCAGCTGGTGCGTGGCCTTGTGCTTGTAGAGGCATTTAGAAGATGGGGCGGCATCAACATACTGGCAGCCTGATCAGCCGCAGTTTTGATCTTCCTTTTGAGTAAAGGCCCTAAAGTTTCAGTCTGCATATGAATAGCAAAACAAAAGGCAGACCTCAGCAGTGATATTGAATTACTGTATGAGATAGACTGATGCATATAGTGGATGCTCTTAGCCTTTTGCAGCGTGAACACTAGCTATGGACAGACAAAAAAACTAGTTAACTCAGCTTTGTCTAGATATGAATGTACTACCACCATCCAAAAGCTTAAGCCTTATTTATTTTTGAGAAATCAAAACAAGCAAAGTTTGACCAAAATTTTAGAACATTCTATCAACAAATATAATACTGTGTAGATACCGTAGGAAAATATATTTTATTATCTATTTAATGATATTAATTTTGTATTTTGCATGTTACTGATTTTTGGTAAAAGCTTAGTCAAACATGGTATAGTTTGACTTTCTAAAAATAATATAAGCCCAAAGCTTTGGGATGGAGGCAGTAGTATCTAGAGCTAAAACACATCTAGATACATCCGTATCTACAGATAGTTGAGTCAATTAATTTGGATCTGAGGGAGTATCAGATTCAGACTACATCATGGTAAGTTGGTTAAAAAATTACCCCTGGGCGGTCCCTGCCCAGCTCGGCAGTGGCATTTCGCTTCTTGTGCTGCAGATCGGGCCATGCTCCTGCAGCAGGTGGGGCGCTATTCTCGTTCCCCATAGCCTCAGCACGGAACCTGGAGGTACCAACCTGATACAGAGAATATAGAGCATGGTGTCACAGAGGCTTTACGCACAAACAGCTGAAGACATGTGCTACTTTAAGCATATTCCAGAACAGGAACAGATTGAGGATGCAGAGACCAGAGAGACACTTAAAAGGTAAAGAGTGGATAAGCAAACGGAGTACCTGCTTCGCGGGGCTGGGGACGCAGCTCAGGCTCAGCCAACTGCCCACATGCGTGGTGGCCTTACGCTCCATTGCCCCCACCGCCGAGGTCTTGCCTTTCCTGTACAAGCTGACAAAAGATACAGTGAGGATCAGCAGAAACTACAAAGGTTGCAAATGTCGACAAATAAAGGAAGAACACCCCAATCCAAGCAAAGGTAGCCCCCGCCCCCCACCCCCATCAATCACTCCCAGCTCGAGGGTGACCAGAAAGACACCCCTTCGCCCAGAATAGGAAAGAGATGCGCAAGATATCGAGGAGAGGAAAAAGAACCGATCTCGAGAAAGGAGAGAACATTACTAGTCCTACCTAATCCGCTTGGGCTAGATGCAGCTTGCCCCTCCAAGCTGGATGCCTGGACGGTGGAGGCGAAAGGAGGGGATCGAGCTAGCGGCTTGCATCCGTCGGCAATCGGCACTCGATCGGGAGAGGGGTGCTACATAAAGGGGAGGGGTAACATATTTTATTACACACTTACTGATGTGACTAGTCATTACATGTCTCACTGAAACTAGGGCCCATAGTGTGGCACCCCAAATTTACTTGAAGCTGCCCGGAGGGACCATTGGCGTCAAGAAACCCCCGAATTGTAGCGGGGAAATGAAACATTTCACAAAAATTCGAAATTCAAGCACACCGCCACGCGCCAAGCACGCGGCTTTCTTCCTCTTCCTCGGTTCCTCCTCCCCTATCCGAAAAAACCCCAAATCCCAAGCTCAAACCAAAAAAAAAACAAACAAATCCCCTGGCCGCCATGCATGTCCTCGTTAACCCGCTGGAGATCGTTCCCGGACGATGCGGACCACCCGCCCTGAGATCCAGAATTCCGTCCACCTCGAGGCACTGCGTGCTGTCTCGCAGCAGCGGCTTGAGGGCGCTGAAGAGGAAGTTCCGCCGGAAAGTGCTCATGGCAACCGTGCAAGCTCACCGGCGTGCTGTATCCCGAGAGGAACTGGTCAAAGCTTTGCTATTCGCCACACACAAAAAATTGCGGGCCAAGATCTGGTCAAAGCTTCGTCGATGGCTTGCCGCGAGAGGCTTGGAGTCCAGAGTCAATAAACTAGCTGCTCGAGGACTTGGGCGGTTTACACGGATTCATATTAACTGACTCAAGTTTGTTAGTCTAGTTAACAAATGCATCTAGATACATCCATATCTAGACAGAATTGAGTCAATTAATATGAATCAGAGGGGAGTACCTGAAAGTGTTTCATGCTACCAACTAATGCGCTGGCAGGAATCGCTGTAGAAGTAATTGTGCTACTACTTGTACGATGAACTGATTGTGTGGGTGTCGAATTTTGCAACGCGATCATCCATTGAATGCTTAATCTAGCGCCAAAGGCGTACAAATCATAACATACTACAGCACCAGAACATAAGAGTACGAATCATAAAGTAGCTCAACATTTTGCATCAGGGCTGGGTGGTCTTGAGACTACCGGGACGCCCCTGATGATCTCCGGGTGTGCATCCTCTTCAACGCAAAGCTGTGTACTCGGTCCACGGCCTCCTTCTGTAGGCTGGATAATCTCAGGTGCAGGACCTTCGTCTATGAGAGGCTCGTCATCGGTACCATCCACAGGTGCATCGGGGCTGGGTGGTCTTGAGACTACCGGACGCCCGTGATGATCTCGTGCATCCACTTCAACGCAAAGCGTGTACTCGGTCCCCGGCCTCCTTACATGAAGCTGGATAATCTCGGTGCGGGACCTTCGTCTATGAAAGGCTCGTCATCAGTACCATCCACAGGTGCATCAAACTGAGATTCATCTTCAAATCTCCCATCAAACTGAGAGACCTCTTTAACTCTATGCTTCTGCAATTAGTACATCAACCGATTAGACAAACATCTAAGGGATGCAACCTGAACAAATGCCGTTTTACATATTTACCTTCTCATCTGGCACAGCACATGTCCCAGAGCTGAAACCCGTTTCCTGAAGCAAGCGCTTTTTCTCTCCTTCCCGTCCATCCATCTGCAACAAGTTAAATTTGAGTACAGAACCTTGCACAGCAATGCAAACTATTGATTGAAACAACGGCAGCATCAATATAAATAATTAACTACATATGCCAGCACACATACAGTGTGAGCAAGATCTGCTTCTCCTGCTAAAGGATCATTATATGGTTCACCATGCTAAACCCGCCTAACATATGTGCGGTCCATCCCAAAAATGTGTAAATGATCTGCCACTACAGGGTGAGGCCTCTTCTCACCATTCATACATGTGCAGCGCGGGCAATACACGTCCAGGTTGTGACCATCATGAGCTCTAATAAACCCCATAAAGGGTTGAACACCATTTATATATGAAGGGGAACATAAGTGTCCATGCAGTATCCAAGTTCTGTCCATCTGTTTAATTATGAGATACAGTGGTTGGTGATTAATTTAAGGCGAAGTAGGAAATGTATATCCATCGAGTACAAAACTATACTACATGATTATGCATTTCAACAATCATGTCGAGTACAAAACAAAAAATGCCCATCGACATTTTAGCAAACAGATCGTGTACAAAACTCTGCCATGGCATTTCAGCAAATTAACGGATCGAGTGCAGAACTGACTCTATATGCCCACGCAAATGAACAAATTGATCGATGACAAATCGAGCGGAAAACTATAAAGTGCCAATTAGTTCGAGCATACTGACGAATTTTTTTAGCAGCATCAAGAAAATATAAATCGTTAGGTGTCTTGCCCGATACATGATTGAGCTAGAGATAGCAGCCCTACCGTGGATCAACTTGACCGCCGGTGCGTCTCGAGAAGAACGACGGGGAGGAGAAGCTTCTTCTTCGCACGGACGGGACGGGGAGGGGAAGCTCTTCGCACGGACGGGGATAAGTTGTCTACGGGTGGGTGGGGGGTCATGCGGCCGGGCCGCCGGGGTGATAATTAAGGTTGGTAGGTGGCGTTTAATGGAGTTGCGTGTGTAATTTGCCGTGCACAAGGTTGAGGAATAGGCGGTTCCCTTTGCCGCGCGCACAATTCAAACTATCCCGCCCATGTAGTTTAAATTCGCCATATTTTCGTTAAATCGACATAAAGTCATGTGAGTGGGGGAAAATTAGCAAAGTTGCTTGAAAAATAGTAAAACTCTGGAATTATCCTTTAAATATGCTCTACTTCGTGTGAAAATCGGGGTGTGGAAGCATGTTGAGCTGTTTTATTTGTACTTTCTTCATTAAAACTCCCATTTTATGCACTTTGGATGGAAAGAAATCATTTGTACATAAATTTTGACAACGCCATTTGCAAACACTAATTGTTTACATGCCAAGATGCACCCATCCACCAAATATATATGTGGCAAAAGTTTATCACAATCTAGCAGATATGCATAATTAGTGAGGGACCCCTTTTGATTTTGTGCAATTTCCACTAATTAGGTAGAGATCGAGAAGGGTTAATTAATTAGGCCATGTTAGGGGTTATGTGTTTTAATAGGTTGTGTGGATTCAAATACAACTTCTTTATTTGTGTGCTATGATTAATCAAAACTAGATCGATCGACTGCGCACACATTATTAGAGGCGCATGCCTTTGCGCACAAAGTGCATGTGTGAGAGAGAGAGAGAGAGAGAGAGAGATAGAGGTAGAGAGAGCTACATACGAGAGAGCGATTGAAATCCCCAAATTAAACACATATATATGCATGGCACATTTAATTTAATTAGAGGACCGCGAGGCACCCCTGGCCTGCTTGATGCATAATTAAGTGTCATTGGCCTATATATATAGGGTTTAATTAGGGTTTAGGGTTTAGGGTTAGGAGGTTAGGGTTTAGGGTTTAATGTTTATGGTGTTTAGGGTTTAGGGATTAGGGATTAGGGTTTATTTAGGGTTTAAGGTTTAGGGATCATCGATCGAGTGCGCACACACACATTATTAGAGGCACACGCGCCTTTGCGCATAAAGTGCATGCGTATATGTGTGTGTTTTTTGGCCACCAACGACATATAGATGATCGAGAGAGAGATTGAAATCCCCCAAGAATATGTTCAAATATATATTAAAATATATGCACGAATTAATGCATGCATGGTAGGCCATGCATGCACACTAATTATATATATATTATGAGGAAACTTAATCAAATGTGTTTTCATTCGAGAGAACTTGTCAAAATTCAAGTTAATTAATTTATCATCGATAATTATATAATTAATTAATGAATCTCAGGGAGATGTTATACAACATATGATCGATATATAGGCCATGTATATATTAATTGGTTTTAATCTACCGTTTTTGCTAGCTAGCTGCATGCTATATATAGAGCATGTTTTTATTAGATCGGGTTATAGCTAGTATAGTTTAGGGTTATGTGTTTTAATTAACTAGGGTTTGATTAGCTAGGGGTTAGTTATATATATATGGTTTAGGGTTAATGCATGTCACATTTAATTTAACTAGAGGACCGCGAGGCACCCCTGGCCTGCTTGATGCACAATTAAGTGTCGTTGGCCTATATATATAGGGTTTAATTAGGGTTTAGGGTTAGCTAGTGGGTTTAGGGTTTAGTGTTTTGGGTGTTTAGCTAGGGTCTAGGGTTTAGGGTTTAGTGTTTACTGTGTTTAGAGGGTCTAGGGTTTAGTGTTTAGGGTGTTTAGGGTCTAGGGTTTAGGGTCTAGTGTTTAGGGTCTATGGTTTAGGGTTTAATTAGTGTTTAGGGTGTTTAGGGTTTAGGGTTTTTAGTGTTTACGGTGTTTAGGGTCTAGGGTTTAGGGTTTAGTGTTTAGGGTCTAGGGTTTAGGGTTTAATTAGTGTTTAGGGTGTTTATAGGGTTTAGGGTTTAGGGTTTAGGGTTTAGGGTTTAGGGTTTAGGGTTTAGGGTTTAGGGTTTATGGTTTAGGGTTTACGGTGTTTAGGGTCTAGGGTTTAGGGTTAGGTGTTTAGGGTGTTTAGGGTCTAGGGTTTAGTGTGTTTAGGGTGTTTAGGGTTTAGGGATTAGGGATTAGGGTTTTAGGGTTGTTTAAGGTTTAGGGATCATCGATCGACTGCGCACACATTATTAGAGGCGCACGCGCCTTTGCGCATAAAGTGCATGCGTATATGTGTGTGTTTTTTGGCCACCAACGACATATAGATGATCGAGAGAGAGAGATTGAAATCCCCCAAGAATATGTTCAAATATATATTAAAATATATGCACGAATTAATGCATGCATGGTAGGCCATGCATGCACACTAATTATATATATATTATGAGGAAACTTAATCAAATGTGTTTTCATTCGAGAGAACTTGTCAAAATTCAAGTTAATTAATTTATCATCGATAATTATATAATTAATTAATGAATCTCAGGGAGATGTTATACAACATATGATCGATATATAGGCCATGTATATATTAATTGGTTTTAATCTACCGTTTTTGCTAGCTAGCTGCATGCTATATATAGAGCATGTTTTTATTAGATCGGGTTATAGCTAGTATAGTTTAGGGTTATGTGTTTTAATTAACTAGGGTTTGATTAGCTAGGGGTTAGTTATATATATATGGTTTAGGGTTAATGCATGTCACATTTAATTTAACTAGAGGACCGCGAGGCACCCCTGGCCTGCTTGATGCACAATTAAGTGTCGTTGGCCTATATATATAGGGTTTAATTAGGGTTTAGGGTTAGCTAGCTGGTTTAGGGTTTAGTGTTTTGGGTGTTTAGCTAGGGTCTAGGGTTTAGGGTTTAGTGTTTACTGTGTTTAGAGGGTCTAGGGTTTAGTGTTTAGGGTGTTTAGGGTCTAGGGTTTAGGGTCTAGTGTTTAGGGTCTATGGTTTAGGGTTTAATTAGTGTTTAGGGTGTTTAGGGTTTAGGGTTTAGTGTTTACGGTGTTTAGGGTCTAGGGTTTAGGGTTTAGTGTTTAGGGTCTAGGGTTTAGGTTTTAATTAGTGTTTAGGGTGTTTATAGGGTTTAGGGTTTAGTGTTTAGGGTTTAGGGTTTTAGGGTTTAGGGTTTAGGGTTTAGGGTTTAGGGTTTATGGTTTAGGGTTTACGGTGTTTAGGGTCTAGGGTTTAGGGTTTAGTGTTTAGGGTGTTTAGGGTCTAGGGTTTAGTGTGTTTAGGGTGTTTAGGGTTTAGGGATTAGGGATTAGGGTTTTAGGGTTGTTTAAGGTTTAGGGATCATCGATCGAGTGCGCACACACATTATTAGAGGCACCGCGCCTTTGCATCAAGTGCATGCGTATATATGTGTGTTTTTTGGGCCACCAACGATATATAGATGATCGAGAGAGAGAGAGAGATCGATTGAAATCCCAAAGAATATGTTCAAATATACATTAAAATATATGCACGAATGCATTGTAGGCCATGCATGCACACTAATTATATATATATTATGAGGCAACTTAATCAAATGTGTTTTCATTCGAGAGAACTTGTCAAAGTTCAAGTTAATTAATTTATCACGATAATTATATAATTAATTAATGATTCTCAGGGATATGTTATACAACATGATCGATATAGGCCATGTATATTTTAATTGGTGTTAATCTACGGTTTGCTAGCTAGTTGCTATATATAGAGCATGTTTTTATTAGATCGGGTTATAGCTAGCTAGTATAGTTTAGGGTTATGTGTGTTAATTAAGTAGGGTTGATTAGCTAGGGTTAGTTACATATATATGGTTTAGGGTTAATGCATGGCACATTTAATTTTATTAGAGGATCACGAGGCACCCATGACCCACTCGATCGATGCACAATTAAGTGTCGTTGGCCTATACATAGGGTTTAATTGGGGTTTAGGATTAGCTAGGGTTTAGGGTTAGGGTTAGGGTACGTTTAGGGTCTAGGGTTTAGGGTTTAGTGTTTAGGGTTTAGGGATTAGGGATTTAAGGTTTTAGGGTTGTTTAAGGTTTAGGGATCATCGATCAAGTGCGCACACACATTATTAGAGGCACCCGCGCCGTTACGCATAAATTGCATGCATATATATGTGTGTTTTTTGGGCCACCAACGATATATAGATGATCGAGAGAGAGAGATCGATGAAATCCCCAAGAATGTGTTCAAATATACATTAAAATATATGCACGAATGCATTGTAGGCCATGCATACACACTAATTATATATATATTATGAGGCAACTTAATCAAATGTGTTTTCATTAGAGAACTTGTCAAAGTTCAAGTTAATTAATTTATCCGATAATTATATAATTAATTAATGAATCTCAGGGATATGTTATGCAACATGATCGATATAGGCCATGTATATTTTAATTGGTGTTAATCTACGGTTTGCTAGCTAGCTGCTATATATAGAGCATGTTTTTATTAGATCGGGTTATAGCTAGCTAGTATAGTTTAGGGTTATGTGTTTTAATTAAGTAGGGTTGATTAGCTAGGGTTAGTTACATATATATGGTTTAGGGTTAATGCACGGCACATTTAATTTTATTAGAGGATCACGAGGCACCCATGACCCGCTCGATCGATGCACAATTAAGTGTCGTTGGCCTATACAAGGTTTAATTGGGGTTTAGGATTAGCTAGGGTTTAGGGTTAGGGTTAGGGTTAGGGTTAGGGTATGTTTAGGGTCTAGGTTTTAGGGTTTAGTGTTTAGGGTGTTTAGGGTTTAGGGATTAGGGATTTTAAGGTTTTAGGGTTGTTTAAGGTTTAGGGATCATCGATCGAGTGCGCACACACATTATATTATTAGAGGCACCCGCGCCTTTACGCATAAATTGCATGCATATATATGTGTGTTTTTGGGCCACCAACGATATATAGATGATCGAGAGAGAGAGAGAGATTGAAATCCCCAAGAATATGTTCAAATATACATTAAAATATATGCACGAATGCATTGTAGGCCATGCATGCACACTAATTATATATATATTAGGAGGCAACTTAATCAAATGTGTTTTCATTCGAGAGAACTTGTCAAAGTTCAAGTTAATTAATTTATCACGATAATTATATAATTAATTAATGAATCTCGGGGATATGTTATACAACATGATCGATATAGGCCATGTATATTTTAATTGGTGTTAATCTACGGTTTGCTAGCTAGCTGCTATATATAGAGCATGTTTTTATTAGATCGGGTTATATCTAGTATAGTTTAGGGTTATGTGTTTTAATTAAGTAGGGTTGATTAGCTAGGGTTAGTTACATATATATGGTTTATGGTTAATGCATGGCACATTTAATTTTATTAGAGGATCGCGAGGCACCCATGACCCGCTCGATCGATGCACAATTAAGTGTCGTTGGCCTATACATAGGGTTTAATTGGGGTTTAGGATTAGCTAGGGTTTAGGGTTAGGGTTAGGGTTAGGGTTAGGGTACGTTTAGGGTCTAGGGTTTAGGGTTTAGTGTTTAGGGTGTTTAGGGTTTAGGGATTAGGGATTTGGGGTTTTAGGGTTGTTTAAGGTTTAGGGATCATCGATCGAGTGCGCACACACATTATTAGAGGCACCCAGCGCGCGTAAATTGCATGCATATATATATATGTGTGTTTTTTGGCCACCAACGATATATAGATGATCGAGAGAAATTGAAATCCCCAAGAATATGTTCAAATATACATTAAAATATATGCCGAATGCATGGTTAGGCCATGCATGCACACTAATTATATATATATATTATGAGGCAACTTAATCAAATGTGTTTTTATTCGAGAACTTGTCAAAATTAAAGTTAATTAATTTATCACGATAATTATATAATTAATTAATGAATCTCAGGGATATGTTATACAACATGATCGATATAGGCCATGTATATATTAATTGGTGTTAATCTACGGTTTGCTAGCTAGCTGCTATATATAGAGCATGTTTTATTAGATCGGGTTATAGCTAGTATAGTTTAGGGTTATGTGTTTTAATTAAGTAGGGTTGATTAGCTATGGTTAGTTACATATATATGGTTTAGGGTTAATGCATGGCACATTTAATTTAATTAGAGGACCGCGAGGCACCCCTGGCCTGCTTGATGCACAATTAAGTGTCGTTGGCCTATATATAGGGTTTAATTAGGGTTTAGGGTTAGGGTTAGGGTTTAGGGTTTAGTGTTTAGGGTGTTTAGGGTTTAGGGATTAGGGATTAGGGTTTCAGGGTTGTATAAGGTTTAGGGATCATCGATCGAGTGCGCACACACATTATTAGAGGCACCGCGCCTTTGCGCATAAAGTGCATGCGTATAGTTTAGGGTTATTTGTTTTAATTAAGTAGGGTTTGATCAGCTAGGGTTAGTTACATATATATGGTTTAGGGTTAATGCATGGCACATTACATATAGTTTAAATCTCAAGAATGTTTATACATGATAGGCCATATGTGCAAAGGATTTTTTTCCTCGTGAACTTGTCAAAATTCAAGTTTATCAGTGCCAATGGAAACTAGTCCAAAAAATTACATAGAGGACCAAAAGTACTAGACAATAACTAATAGAACCTGCAACTTTACAAAAAGGACCCCAAAACATATAGAAGAAAATCAATCGAGTCCTTCTCGACCGCACATCAGATCTCTGCATCCTTTCCAGCAACTCCGTCGCCGGGGACGCACCACTTGGGACGGTGTCGCCGGTAGTCGCCAGACGAAGGAGAAGAAGGGCCTCAGCAACGGCATATTGGCTCTGAGAAGGGTCGCTGAAAGTCCAAGATGTGCACGGGCAAGACGGATGACGCCGTCGTATGCCCCGAGCTTGTGAACTTTAGCGGCTTGACTTCCCCATTGGCCAGATCTGAAGCACTGACCAAAGCAAGCCTCACCGTTAGCGCCATCACATTGATGGCACCGGATCGGGGTTTGGCGGCAAGATCCGCCAGATTCACCATAGGCCAGATCTGACCGATGTGAGATCCCGACTCCATTGCGCCATTACGCTCATGGGAAACACTGGATCTAAGCTTACAACAACACTAACTCCCTCGGATCCAAATTAGTGACTCAACTTTGCTTATCTAAATATGGATGTATCCACACATGTTTTTACTCTAGATACATACACGTCTAAGGAAAGTTGAATCAATTAATTTAGTTCGGAGGGTGTACAATATACAGAGAGAAGTCGGCCTCGTCTCCGGCCGGCGAGGCCGCCGGAGAGAAGGGGGAGAGGAGCCGGGGGAGTGGGAGAGACTCGAGAGAGAAAGAAAAGAGGAAGAAATGAGAGCTCCCTGGGGAAGAACATTATTTTTGTCGTTCTGCTCGTAGCTTGAAACTGAAAATTTGGCCCACGCGCCAAATCATCCCGCCGCATCCATTCGAAAATCCCGTGACCAGTTTTACCCTTTTAACCCTGGTCCGGAAGCTACAACCCAGACCATGGAGGGCTCATTCGGTAACAATGAAATATCTTGCCTAGATCCCGAACCCTCCACACAGGCCCACACCCACCCACCAACCATTCGCCCCATTAGCTCAAAAATACTCTCACACGCCAAAGCTACGACTCTCACAGTACTAGATCTGCTTCGCAGGCATACTCCTCCACAGCGTAGCCTTGATCGTGTTGGTGTCCACCACCTGATCAGCTCCCGCGCCCTGTCGCAGACGGATCTGCTTCACCGCCGACCTCGCCAGACGGATGCCTTCACCCAACCTCGCCACCGACGGATGCCTTCACCGCCGACCTCGCCACGAGCTACCTCGCGCAGTAAGCTGTATCCAACTACTTAGAATACCTTGCCAGCCAACCAGATGCTGCTTCACTAACGCCCGGCTTCTCTTGAAACATGGTCGATTCATCGTCTCCCGTTCGCCGCCGCTGGAATGCAAGTTGCCGCCCCCGTCCACGCGCAGCTTGGTTAGTACGCTGGCCCGTTAGATCGCGGTGTTTCTTTAGCCATGTTTTGTGTAGTTATTTGCAGATCTCATATGCCGTTAACTTTCTTGATGTGTTGCTTCGCATGAAGTTTGTTTAAATGTTGTACAGTACAAAAGCATTATCCGGTCGCTACCATCCTGTTCATTCTACTGACACCTGTGTGCATCCACATATTTATAGCCTTGTACCCATTCATTTGCTGCCAACTGTTTTTGTACTGCATGCTATTGTCGCACTGCTTTTATAGTCGTGCTATGGGCATTTCCAATCTGCTTGTTCTTATACCACGTCATTAGCTCACCGCTAGCTGTTTTCTCGTGTCTGCTATTCTCACATTGCTTTTATAATCATGCTATGTGCATTTCCAATCTGCTTGCTCTTATACCTCGTCTTTAGCTTATATAGTTATTGCTGCGTGCATGTCTGGTCTTTGTATTATCGTAGACTGACTTGTCAATGTTATTTTTCCTTGGGATTGATCATGCGAACCACTTATTAGAACATCCAACATTAACAGCGGGGACGCTAGGTAAGGTTGGAATCTGAGTTCGTGGTTGGTAATTTTGGCAGTTTACTTCCGTTATTATCTATAACCTATATGCATTGTTCCTTATGCAAGAGATTAACACTTGGAACCCTGCCATAGCAATGCCATTCATGCTTTACTATGTTTCTGCCTATTTGATATGCTTGTCTTGGAGAAACTGAGGGTGATTTGAACCTGACATTTGGTCATTCTTAATGCCAGTTTACTTTATGTGTAAAACCTTGGCATTACCCTACTCTAAATCTGAATGTCTGAAATTCGTATCTCATGCAAAGCAACATCTAGTTGGTTTTAATCTGATATCTGGTAACTATTGGCTTATTCATTTGGCAGCTCAAGTTTTTTGTTATTTGAAACCAGCTGACTTGGTCTTAAATGTGATATCTAAACACAGATTAAGGACAATGGAGCGGGAGGATTAGCATTTCACTTGATGGCTGAACCTAAAATGATAGGCATGTTGACCACGACTAGTGCACGCAAGAGAAGGACCTGCAGTGAGCCAGTATGTGCTTAGTACATGCATCTTATCTTATCTTGTGCTTATTTCTGCTACATGCTGTGTTATCTGATCTCTACATTGCGTAATACATGTTTGAATAGTTAATTGTTGTAACTATGTTTACAATGTTACCAGAATGTTGTTTTAATGAAGCAGTCATCATTAGAAGATAGTCGCCAAAAAGGATCTGTAGCGACCCTGTGCAACATTATGATGTAAGTTTGTGCTTAGTACAAGTTCCATACATGTCTTATTTATGCAACTTGTTATTATCTTATATCTACATTGCATAATAAATGTTTGCATAGTTCATCGTTTAACTCTTTTTGCATTATTATCAGAATGCAGTTGTGATGAAGCAATCTTCATTACCAGTGAGGCCCACAAAAAGTTCTGATCTTTCTTCTGATGCATCTTCTCATAGTCGTCAACCTAGACCATTTCTTTCATCAGATAGTAAATATCTCAAGGCTGTACTTTATAAAAGACATGGTATTGCTGCTTTAAGATCTGTAGTTGATATGTTGACAAAGAGTAGACAAGATTCAATCAAGGCGATTGCCAAATGTCAACCTGTTATTGATGATGCTAATAGAAGTCCTCAATGATTCTATGTAATTTTTTTTATTTGGGCACATTAATTGCCTTGTAATTTTCCTATTTGTTTTATTTGTGTATGTAATTGTGTGTATCATTGAAATCAGATTTTAGGCTCATGAAATTTAATGCAAGTTGACTAGTCAAACAAGTAGGGCCTACAACAGATTGGGCGGCCACGCACAGTAGTGTGGGACCCACTTTCATTTTGGGCGGCCCACTTCTTTAGTAGGCGACCCGGTTACACGATAATGGGCTCCACATGCTTATTGGGCCGGCCCACTTGCTCTATGGTGGTCCCACATGGTAAATGGGCCGCCCTTTAATAGGAAGGTGGGACCCACCTGTGTTTTGGCCCGACCCACTATCTTGTTGGGCCCCTTTCTAGATGGTGGACCCCACATACCAAATGGGTCCCCCCTTTCTATATGGTGGACCCCACACACCAAATGGGCCGCCCTTTAATAGGATGGTGGGACCCACGTGTTTTGCTTGCACCCGCTATCTCGTTGGCGCCCACTTTCTACATGGTGGACCCATACCAAATGGGTGGCCCATTACGGGAATGGACACGTGTGTTTTGCCCGGCCCAGCTATCTTGGTGAGCCAGCCCACCTGCTATATTGTGGACCCCACATACTAAATGAAGTGGCCCTTTAACGGAAGATGGGTCCCTGTGTTTTGGCCCGCCCTATCTTGTTAGGAAGCCCTTAATATATGGTGGACCCCACACTAAATGGGCGGCCTTTAAGGAAAGTGGGACCCACTTGTGTTTTGGCCCGGCCCACTAGCTTGTTAGGCCGCCCGCTTGCTATACGGTGGACCCCACACACACTAAATGGGGCCTTTTAACGGAAAGTGGGACCCACTGTTTTTGGCCGGCCCACTTGCTTCTTGGGCGGGCCCGTTGCTTGTAAGGTGGACCCACATGTTAAATGGGCCAGCCCATTTAACTTTTGACCAATCAACATTAGAGGTTAGGCCCGGCCCACGTAACTAATGGACCGGCCCAGCTATATAGTTGACCGTCAAACTATGTCATCTGCAAACCCGCTTAAGACGTGGGGGCCTCGTGTGGGCCTACCATCTACCGGGGTTTCGCGGTTAACGCGTTAGCGCGATTAACCACTCGCCACGTGTCGGTTGCATGACGTCGGCGTCAGGCTCCCGAAACACTTTAACGGGTCCGATTTTCCGTGGCGGAAAGGCGCCCAAGCGCCGGACCGAAAAATCGTCGTTGGACTTTGCCTGACGTTTCCACCGGAACCCATATCGTCGGGTTAGGCCCATAGGCGACGAAAAATACCCCTTAGCGGACGATTTTGAGACGTTGTCTATCAGAACTTTTCTTGTAGTGTCTCCAAGAGGGAGTATTTATGCTCGATAGGGGTTCATGCCTTCATTGACACATGGGACAGTGACAGTTCTAAGGTTGTGATGTCTTGTTGCCACTAGGGATAAAACATTGATTCTATGTCTAAGGATGTAGTTGTCGATTACATTACGCACCATACTTGCAATTGTCTGTTGCTTAGCAACTTAATACTGAATGGGTTCGGATGATAACCTGAAGGTGGACTTTTTAGGCATAGATGCAGTTGGATGGCGGTCTATGTACTTTGTCGTAATGCCCAATTAAATCTCACTATATTTATCATATCATGTATATGCATTGTTATGCCTTTCTCTATTTGTCAATTGCCACTGTAATTTGTTCACCCAACATGCTTTTATCTTATGGGAGAGACACCTCTAGTGAACTGTGGACCCCGGTCCTATTCTTTACATAGCATACAATCTGCAATACTTGTTTTACTTGTTTTCTTGCAAACAATCATCTTCCACTCGATACGCTTAATCCTTTGTTACGCAAGCCGGTGAGATTGACAACCTCACTATTTCGTTGGGACAAAGTACTTGGGTTGTGTTGTGCGGGTTCCACGTTGGCGCCGGAATCCCTTGTTGCGCCGCATCACATTTCGCCACCATCAACCTTCAACGTGCTTCTTGGCTCCTACGGTTCGATTAAACCTTGGTTTCTTCTGAGGGAAAACTTGCCTTTGCGCATCATACCTTCCTCTTGGGGTTCCCAACGAACGTGTGAGTTACACGCCATCAGAGCCCGATAAGACAATGGACTCATTCTCTACCGGCCAACGTCAAGGTTTGCTTCTCTACCCTTGTGCTTCTCATCCGGACGTCGTGTCAAGAGTGGATAATACCACTTTTGTACTACATGTCTAGATGTAAAGCACGCATGAATATAGGGGGAGTGCGGTTTAAACTTATTGAGCTATCCCTCCCCCCATAATGCATAAAGAAATCCAAAGCATATGCTATTTGTCAACTAAGTGACTAATGAGCTTCATGTTGAGTTGTAGCCGTGAGTCCTAGATACATCTACGCGACCTCACACTACTAAACTCTTACACGGTGGCTGTGGCCACCAACCTCCTCCTTGAGGAGTTTTTGTTTCTCTTGATTTCTTTTCTTTCATTTGCTTTTGGTTTTCTTTTCTTCATGTTCTTCATGGGAGATTCACCCAAGCTTGGCTTTTCATGCTTTGATTCTTGCAAGCTTGGTTGAGTAGTACCTTAACAGTTCCGTCATCTAATCCTAAGCCATTACATATCTCTTGAGCCAATTCAGTCTAAAAGCACAAGTCTACACCAAAATCTGAGTGTCTTTGAACTTTGGAGGCCGGTACTACCGGATCTCAGACCGGTACTACCGCTTAGGGGCACTAATCTGACGAAATTCAGAAGCTGGCCCCAGAGCGGTACTACCGTCCGAGGTACCGGGCAAGTAGTACTACCGCTTCTACGAGCGGTACTACCGCTTGCGCTTTTGACTTAAGGTACCGGGTGGAACGGTTCTTCCCCAAATCACCACACACCTCCACCCACCTCGAGTCAAACACGCCCCCAAGTTCAAGACCTCGAGGAGATCGGCCCCGATCTCCTTTTCCAGCCGCCTCCGGCCAAATCTCCTCCGTGGAGAAGCTTCCCCATCCTCTTCTCCGCCATGTCCTCCGGTATGAACCCTACTCTCTCTCTCTAGGGTGTGTTGAACTCCCTAGATGCATAGGCTAGGGTTTGATGGGGGTTTGTGGTGGAGAAACTTTCTTGGAAGCTCTACATGTACGAGGATACTAGCTTGCAACAATGTGTGACACTATTAACTTCTTTGCCATGTCCTCAACCTAGATCTAGATGTGCTGAGCTTGAGCGGTAGTACCGCTTGCTCACGAGCGGTACTACCGGTCCAAGCGGTACTACCGGGTCAGATTGCGGTACTACCGCTTTGACTAGTTTCACCAATGTTGCTTGTTAGTGTCCTCCTTGATCTCTAACTCCATGGCTTGTGCACTTATCCCCTGTTCCCTCCCAAACCTTTGTTGTTCACAGGATCATCTAGGCCCCGTGGTGGCGGTAAGGTCAAGCCCTCCTCTCGTCGTCATCGAGAAGACGAAGAGCAAGATGAGATTGTACCAACAAGGACCACCAAGCGTCAAAGGGATGCAGCAGCGGCAGCGGGCAAAAGGACCGTCCAGGGTCCTCAAAAATCTATGAAAGATCTCAAGAAAGCCCAATTCTTGCAAGTTCGAGGGGCCAATCCCTACTTGTGCCAAAGAACTCTCGTCTCTGCCCCAACACCTTCTTCTACCACGCCGACCAAGAAAGGATTTACAATGATGTCTATGGGTCAAAGGAGTTCCGGTGTTGCCCTCAATACTCCATCAACATGGACAAGCTCCAAGCCAAGCCCGAGTACTTTGGGGAAGCACTCGAGATATGCGAAGAACAAGGTCTTATTCCTTTGATGACTTTCTCTCACAACTACTCCAAGGAGATAATATGCCAGTTCTATGCCACTGTCGTGTTCCTTGAGGATGAGGGTGGTTTCCGCTCCTTGAAGTGGATGACTAGGGAGCATGTGATGGAAGCCACGTGGGAGGATTTTGCTAGAGGCATTGGATATGACCTTCCCGAGTTTGACATCAACTTCTTCAGAATTCACCTCCAGGCCAAGCCTATGGCCAAAGAGAAGATGGCCAACCTCTACATCCCCGGGAGGATGTTATGTGGAAGTGCTTACAACCTCCTTCCCGTCTACGACATCATGAACCGCATCTACCGCAGCACCATCAACCCCAAAGACACCAACCATGATGAGGTGCATGGCTTTCTTGTGAACCTTCTCGTGCGCACCGATGAGATGAGGGGTAGTGTCCGACAATTGGATGTCATGGACTTCATATGGCATGAGATGCGTGATTGTGCCTTCCTCCGCAAGCGTCCTCAATATGCGCCCTTCATCATGAGGCTCATTTGTCTCAAGTGGGATCAAGATGGCCGTGGAGATCTTCTTGAGCAATGTCGCCCCAACATCACTATCCATAAGGAGAAGAGCCCTCTTGTCAAGAATCATGACCCTCCAAGGTATGGCAAGAATGCACCCAAGGACACCGAGGAGGAAGAAGCCGATAGTGATGACTCCGACTTCGTGCCTAACTCCGTCAAGACCAAAGGCCTCTTCGCCAAGCTCACCGCTCGCCTCAAGAAGTCCTTTTGCTTCAAGGAGGACCTCCAAGATAGGATGTACCAAGCTCACCATGACAACAAGAAGATCCGCCAACGCCAAAAGGCAATGATGAAGCACATGGGTCTCCCCGTCTCCGAGGGCTCCGAGGACAACATTACTCCTCCCGGTGAGTGGAAGTCCAAGTACACTTGGTCAAGTTCCGAGGACTCCATCCCCGAGCGCATTGTTCGTCCCTCTCCACCACCTCATGGTAAGGGCCAAGTTGAAGATGAAGAGGACGAGGACGAGGACGAGGACGAGGAGATGGATGATGATGATGAGGAGAACGATGAGGAAGACGATGACGATGATGATGAGGATGATGAGTGATTCACCTTGGGTCGTTAGTATGCTTCTTCTCCCATTTTGGTGTTACGATGCCAAAGGGGGAGAAGTTGGTCTATTAGGACGGGAATTTGCATGGGGATGCCAAGGGCTTGGTGCTTCATTTTGGTTTTTCGGCCTTGGCATCATATCTTATCCCTAGTTATTCGGAACTTATTCGTATGCTTGCTACTCTATTTGTGGATCTCCCGATCCCCCGGTTTGTATTAAGACTTATTCGTGGTAGCCTATATTGGTCTTCATTATCTATCTGATGTTGGCTACACCAATTCTATGGAGGCACTTATTGTGAGTTTGGGTTTTCTCAAGGCAAAGGTATGACAAATTCACGCATCTAGGGGGAGCTCCATCTACTTCTTACAAATCAAGAGCCTTATCATAATATCTCTTGCTATGTTGCAAATTCTTGTGTTGTCATCAAACACCAAAAAGGGAGATTGAAAGAGCAAGATCTATATCCCGTGTTTTGTGTGTTTGATGACAACACTTGAATAATTCTAACCGTGCACAAAGATTGTCTTTGATAGATTTGCAAGTGTACGGTGCCCTCGCTGAATACACTATGATCGGAAAGGGCGTAGCTCTTAGATTTTCTGGTTTTGTGTGTGTGTCGCGAGGTGACATGGTAGGAGAGGAAAAGAGGAAACGGTTTCATAAAAGTACTACCGGTACAGTAATCACAGTACGCTACCGCCCAACAGTACCGCTCTGGAGACTTGCACTGAAAATGTCCCACAGAACAAAGTACGGTACCTTGCGGCCTCGGCGATAGTACCGCCTCGACTCACAGCGGTATCGTAACTTAAGTTACGGTAGTGCGCTCGGGTACCGCTTTGGTACCGCTGATATCCGATAGCTCGGAGGCCATTGCGGTACCTCAGCGTTAGTGCATATGCGTCCTTGGACAAGTTCCGGGGATTGAATCAGAAGCGTGATGCCTTCAAAGCCAACCGCTTAGGCAGCCCTGCACATAACGTGGATTGAAGAGCCCTATTAAAGGGCCCTTCTTCTCCACTCGTTCCCAGCCCTTCTCTCTCTCTCCTCCATTGTTGCTGAGCTCAAACTTAGTGGATCTCCCTACCTACCCAATCAATCTTGCTGATACTTTGAGGAGTGATGGGAGGAGACCGATCTATCGTTCTACCGAGAGAAATTTCACCAATTCGTGGTAGTCCTTAGTGGATCTTGTTGGTAGGGTTCCTATGGTGGGATCTTGGATGAAGTGCTCCTATGGAGGCTAGCTTGGAGTTGTGCTAGCCCCATAGGGTGTTGGGAGCCTCCTGGTGTTGTGGAGCTCGCCCCAACCTTGTGAAGGAACCACCGCCTCGACCGGTGCCTTAGTGGAGCAAGGGAGCCCCTTTGTGGAGCTCTCTTGAGGAAGAAGGTGAGGCCTTCCTTCGTGGTGTGGTCTAGCCTCTTGTGTGAGGCTAGCACCTCCTCGCAGACGTACTCCCTTTTGTGGGAGGAACTGCGGAAACAAATCCTCGCCTCGTCTTCGCGCCCTCCGGTTGTCCCGCTCCTTATCCTTATTATTGTTGTTTGGTTCCTTTACCTGTTGCACTAGCCTAGGTTCATTCTAGGAACACCTCCATCACTAAAGCTATCACCTTTATCTTCCATTGCACTAAACTGAAAAGGCTAAAAATTGCGTAGCGCCCATTCACTCCCTCCTAGTTCGCTACGATCATTCATTCGTAGATTTTCGCATATTTTTGCTTTGATGTCTCAAAAGCGTAGCCAACTTCTGACTAGACAGATTGTACATGGCTCCACCACTGGTTAGCTCGATCTCATCTTCCACATTGTTTTTTGTCGATTGTGAAGATCAAGACAAGCATCTTGCCTTCTTTGCAATGGTTCAAAAGGGGTTTTCCAACCATCAGCACACCCATCACAAAGTAGAATCCTAGATTTTTCAAAAAATCAAATCAAATGGGTTCAATTAGGGTAAACCCTAGATAGCTTACCTCATCGGATTTGTAGATTGTGCGGTGGTAAACCGGGGGGATTGGGCTTTCAGCTCATGGAACATGACACCATGGAGCCCGATCGGGTTGTGCTCAAGTTCGGCGGCGATACGGCGGTGGTGAACGATGCCATCCACGACACGAAGGGGACGAGGACGAGGGACGGCAGCGGGGCGAGAGATGTGGCCATGGATGTCGCCTGGCCATTCCCGAGAGGTTGGTCTAGCATAGCTCCCCGCGCCTCTAGTGGCGGCAACGATAGCAGTGCCAGCCCCTCGGCGAAGAATGGCGACGGGGGTAGGAGGCTAGACGACATTACGACGTGGTGCACGACTAGCAGAATTTTCGGTTAGCAGTTGGAGCTTCCCGCGTGTCGGTTTAGGCTTTTGGAGGGTCAAAATGGAGGAGTATTAATTTCTAGCGAGCTGGGAGGTGTTTTTCTTATCTCTCCAATTTTTTAAATAGGAATTTAGAGTTGTGAAGCACATTTTCGCCCACTTTTAAGAAGTTTGACGGTTTTTAGGAATTGGAAGTGAGTTTCTTTCTCTGTTGAAAGATGATCTTATATTATTTGAAAGGACGTGGCCGTGAGTAACATAAGTTTCAACGGCAGCAGAATAAAAGGAAGATTAGATCCATGCCTCAGCGGGAGATGAAACAAATGGACGCAGAAGCACATGAGGCCCCGGTGCCCAGTGAGAAGCGATCAAGTCTAAACTAGTCTGGCGTGCCCCTCCATCCCAGAAGAAGTCACATGAACATTTGGGAGAGGAACGTGGATCTGTTTTTGCTCTCTCGCGACAGGCGCAGGTCGCACGACGCGGCACGAGGGCTACAGACCTCCGATCGGCGCCGCGCCGGCCGAGTCTTGTCCCTGATATAAAATAGCGCCGCGGTCTCTCGCCGGGGGAACACGGTGCGGTGGTCGCCGCCGCCGTTGTGATCTTTGGCGGAACGTCCCAAAAGGTTGGATCGAGCTAGGCAACGGGCGGCGATGCACCGAGTGTTTCTATCAAAATGATGCGATCAGTGCGGCGCAAAGGGCGTCTCCACCGTGCTTTTGCCATGCCGCTTTCGTCTGGTGTTGCTCGAACGGACGATTCCCAAGCGGCGGCAGGTGTCCAAGGAGAGGAGGTGGCATGGGCGCATGGCATGGGTGGAAGCTCCAAACGATGGAGGCGATCTCATCGTGTAACTGACCTCATCCACCATATCGGTCGAATTTGGTCCCTCGGTTAGCTGAAGCCAAAGGAACCGGTCATTGTTGCGTAGCAAGGACGATTCGTATTGTAATTAACGATGGGCATCTTGTACTACTATCAGCTATAGAGACTAGAGATGGATTAACTTTGTCCGAGCGGTGATCGTTGCACAACGCTCCTAGAAAAACATGGCGGTCTAGCGCATGGCCGCACGCGACTAGCACTCCGGCTTAGTTTTATCGGCCGCAGAATCGTCCAAGATCAACGGGCATCGATCATGCCATTATCGTATCATCATGGACTAACACTATCACGGCATTTTTCTTTTGGTCTAGCGCCTTTATGTGTTTATATATAGTAACCGGGCACCAATTTGGCATCTGGTCCACTCACTCCATCGAGCAACAACTTGCCTATTTTCTGCGACCGTGTGTGTGTTGGGTTGTGCATAATGGAACGGTTCGCGTCAAGGCTGGTCTACTCTACGGCGGCAACCCCATCTTCTCAGCCTGAGCTCAGCGGCGATCTTTTGTCGTGTCGTGCAAACATGGCCCATTGACCAGCCCAAGGCTCTGACTTCATTTCGTCCATCCTCAAAAATATTTTATCATAAATGAACATAAATTACATTTTTAAGCTCATAACTATACGAAATAATGTAGCATATCAAAAAAGATATGGAGCCAAATTTCAAAAGGAAAGATAGGGACTCGCCACTGACATAGTAACCCACAATAATAACACCAGAAGCGGACATGTACCAAACCACAATCTCATACAGGAGTACTTCAGAAGGAAGAGACACCGTGCCAAATATATTCGGCTCTCGAGAAGATAAGTACTACCGAGCATTTATAAAGATCTCGATAAAACCCCTTGAAATGGAGGACATTTAAAACGAAATTACACCAAGAATTATTACCAGCATACCAAAGAAACGAAGACTGCCCTTCTACAAAAAAATGCTCTAGCCGTCTCACTGACCTGTGGGCTCCAGAAACTGCTACCCCACGTGTCAGTCTCAGTACGCGACTGTTTAAAAGCGGCACCCACCGCACCCATGGTTTTTTTAACTCGCCTTGTCTCTCTTCGGAGAGAGGAGAAGAGAACCGAATCGCCAATCCGCCCGCCCCGCAGCGCCTCCGCATCCACCACCAGCACCTGCACGCACCTAGCCGCCGGCGAACCCCGCGTATTGTCCGGCTGACTGGGCGCATGGAGTGGCGGCCCGCCGCCCTGGCGCGGGGGAAGTCGGCGTGGACTTGGTCCCGGTAGTTGCAATACAGGCGGTAGGTAGGTAGAGGCCGGCGGGGGCGATGAAGGCCCTCCGGCGATCCAGCACCTCCTCCTCATCCTCGTCCTCCTCGTCCCCGCGGGCGCCGTCCTCGCCGCCGCCGGCTTCCTCGCGGATCCAGCGCCGGTCGCTCCTGCTCGTCGCCTCGTCCGCCTCCTCCCTGGCGGCGTTCGGGAAATCGGCCGCCGCGGCTTCGGCTTCGCGGTCGGCGCTGCTCGCCGCGGATTCCTCGTCGCCGTCCTCGCCCAGCTCGGACCGGTCAGTTCTCTCGGCCGGCGTTATGGCCACCTATTAATACAGAAATGAAGTCGATTAAATGGGGGATTTTTTTTTTCTTGTGTTCCATAGTCTGTTCTGTAGTTTTAGCCGACGGTTTGATCATAGTCAACTGATGATGCTCGAAATTATCCTTCTTGCGTGTGCCCTGATGGAATTGGTGGCCTGGTCAGTGGTAGAACTGGTATGCACGCCGCTTTAGACTAAAAAAAGTTTACTTTTCTTGGAGTGCTCAGGCCAAGTTGCTTTACGCGCTTTGATCTAGATAAGTCTTGGTTACCCATTCACACTCCATAGTCGTAGGCATGAAGACGTAGCCCACCTTATCGTGCTAGTTCCGTTTCCATGAAATGCGCGTCAGTTGTTCCACCAATTTGCAGTAGAGTACTACTAGTATATAGAAATTAATGACACGCATTTAAATAGTTCATTTAGTGTGTTTAATTTCATTCAATAGCGGCTTTATACTTCTCAATTAAGTTTCCGAAATACGTGCCATGGATTAGTAGTTCATTTCAATAGTTTCTAAATGTGGGTTGTTGGTGGCAACTCATAAAGAAAATTTAGCTTCCAAGGATAACATCACCTGTGATCTATTTGGTTGTTGAAGGAAAGTTATGCTGTGAACTCAATGCTGAACTGAAAAAATGCGTGACATAAACTATCACCGGACTATGATTCTATCTTATTCTTACCACTTTTATAGAATTACGAATCATTATCTGTTTCACATTCTTATAGAAGCAACCTATCTGATTTCAGAGGTGGAAGTAAATCTCCATGGTCTCGAAGGAAGAGAAAACGAGCACTCTCTTGTCAACACTGGAGCCGTCTATTCTCTGCAAATGGGAAGCTTCGTGATGGAGGCAGAAAATTTCTCAAGAAAGTTCGTAGCGGGGTAAGTTTGTTGTTATCCAGGTCTTATTTGTAATGGCTGACTGATATACGTATGTGATCATTTGTTATACACATGTCTACTGCAACGAAATGTTCTGCGTCCACTTCATAGAAAGTTGAGGTATATTAATTCCATCATTCTCTACAGGGAATTGAACCTGCTGCCAGGGCTGAAGTTTGGCCCTTTCTACTTGGAGTGTAAGTTACCTAACCTCTCTATTGTTATACATTTTTTTAATCTTATTATGGTCATGTTGCTGACGGTGTTTGAAGTTGCAAGCTTGTAGATATGATTTTAATTTCAATAGGTGGCATCTTAAGTTTTTTTTTCCTGTAATTTACAGAAGCCTTAATTGATTTAGTAGTACTTTGGTATTCGTTTTATTTACATGTTGCTGTCTGCCTCTCTATCTGTTGTTTTGTTGGTAAGCAAAATAATGTTGTGACTTGTGAACCCTCGAAGAACATGTGGTGAACCATTGAGCACTTACCTAACTGGGACTGTTGTTATGCATGTGCTAGCAGATTTTTTAGGATTAACTTTCCTAGAATATAAAGAACTATTTAGACAACCCTGCATGCGGTATATACCCCTCAGTTGATGGCAAGTGAAAATTGAGATATAATTGTATGCATGTACTGTTATCTGGCCTCTTAAGTGCTGTGCAAGCATGCATTCGCTGACTGCACACTAGTTTAGGCATGAAGCCCAATATTATGGCACTACTGCGTAGCTGGGTTAATGCAGAGAGTATAGCCTCAAAGGTCTGTTCTTGACTGCCGTCCCGCTCATGCATGCATTTACATATGAACTTGTTGAGCTAGTGTCTAAAGATCAATACTATGTTCATGTAGCCATTTCTGCCCTTTAGTCAAAAGTGAGACTTCACATGATAACGTTGATAGAGATAAAATCTGATATTGCACCTTGTATGAGAAAACCGCTAAATGCTTCTGGTGACCTGGGTTTCCTTTCCACTTTTCGTATTGTTGTTTCTTTCTTTCATGAAAAGTTATAGCACTGCTGAAAACAAACAAACAAACAAACAAACAAACAAACAAATAGAAGAATTACAACCTATGTTGAGGGGCATATGCTGTGAACTAGCTCGATCAGGTATACTAATGTACTAGGAGGCAGAGGAGCCATCATTATGTACAGAGCATCCAAATTGATGCGGGCGGACTGCATCCCACTAGGTTTGAGGATTTTGTGAAAACGTCCCCTTACGAAGCTTGGTCTTCCACAGCGTACCATTTTCTCAAAACCCGCAGCCGAGTCCGTCTCTCCTTTGTTGTTGTTTTTTCTGACTGTATGTCTATATCCCCTTTGTTTTCCTTTCATCCACAAAGGAACTTTAGCCCAAACTGTTCATCTCCAGTCTAAAAAAAGGTCATCCTGTCTGCAACGGTGGCAGCCAGCGACGGAGATCCTTGTATTCACCTCCATTTCGTAAATCCAAATGATGTGGATGGAGCCTCTATGTCTAGTAGTTTGATTTTTCTCCCCGTCCGTTTGCACAGATTAAACTTCATTCTCTAGCTCCCAGTTCTGCAGCTTTCCATTTTTTTTTTTTTTGCAAATTAGGTTTTGAGTTTTGTTGTATGTTAGCTGGGCAAGGACAATGTATCTGTCACATATGCAGGTACAAGCAAAATCCAATAAGTTGGTTAGGAAAAGGAGAAATTTGGATTGCTGGGTTGCCGCGAGAGTGCGAGTCCAGGTGGGAGGGACGTTTTTGTTAAAATGTGGAGCTGCCAGAGGGGTTGTAGTAAATGTGCGCAAGCAAGTGAACACCTAGCAACCCGGTTGAATCCAGAGTGTCTATTTCATATCCAATGGCACACTAGTACATTAGTACACCTGATGGAGCTAGCTCTCCCCCCACTATGTTGTCAATGGAATCCGGAGTCCAAGTGTCCAATTAAGTGAACCAAATTCTCATTGAATTGGATTTTCCCATTTGAAGGGGGTCGAACAAGGTCGGCAGTAGTATAGTTTAGATCAAGAAAACTACTCTGGAAGAATCAGCAACATGCAAAGCAACTGCTTTTATCCTTTTAGAATACAGTTTTTAATACCCAGGCCGCCTAGTGAACTGTTATGGTGACTGATTCAGCGGCCGGTCCGCTGGTCCGAGTGGGTTGACTGTGGCTAGTTAGCATCATGTTTTTCTTATATTACGTGTATCAGTCACAGTCAGCAAACAAGTGCAGCTCAGGTGGTACTGTGGTAGGCAAGTTCCTCATGGATTGACACATTTTTGCATTGAATATTATTCTCTCGGTATTTCGGTAAAATGGTATAATTGCTCAAATGGAACAGATTTCCAATGGCCTCAATTTTTTCGGTTCACTCATTGTCTGTTCGGTGTTTGGAACCATGTTTCTGAAGTCAGAGCTGTGCCTTAAACCGTAAAATTCAGTAGTTATATTTATACGGTGTAGGAAAATTAAATTTAATGTGACTTATAAACGAAGTACTTTTATACTGTCGTGACTTGTTAATAGTCTTGTATACTAATTCTGGAGATTGACCAAATTTCTTGTCATATGCAGTTATGATTTAAATAGTTCTGAAGAGGAAAGGAAGACCATCAAGATAAAGAAAAGGTAACATTTTCACAACTCCACAAATAGTCTTCTACTGGCACTTGCTTTTTAAATTTAATTGTACATGTGTCTTGCATTGGTACTTTGATAGTAACCCAGTTTTACACAGCTCTAAGTGAGAGTAGTAAATAAGTACTCCCTCCGTTCCTAAAAAAGTTTCTCAACTTCGTCTTGACACGGAGGTATATAGACATGATTTAGCTATAGATACTAGAAAAAGTTGAGAAGCTTTTTTTGGAACAGGGAGTAATACTTTCTCTGTCCAAATTAATTGTTGCAGCTTTTTTTTTCCAAAATGAATGAACCTATACAGTAAGAAACGTGTCTAGATATATCCTTATCTAGACCAAATTTGATAATAATGGTGCGACAGCTAATTTGGGACGGAGGGAGTATATATGATATGAGTGGAACTTTCATGACCTATGTTAGAACACACTGCATTTCAAATTATCAGACGAGAGCAGGATGAGAACACTGACTTTAATGCTGATGATGCTTAATTTATTGACAAATTCATTGGCATATCTTCTGGTGCAGGAATGAGTATGAAAAAATCAGACGTAAATGCCATCAAATACTGAACTGCCACAAGGGATTCGGGCTAAAGATCATAAATGAAATCAATAATGAGGGGTGCTCTGGTGGTGCACCTTACCTTGGAGGTGTTAGTTCAAGTGTTTCTGTATCAGCCAAGGAATTTAACTGCTTAGGAAGCGAGGCAAACAGTCCGGATAATGCTGACTGTGCTCCTGCAGAATGCATGGACGATGATACCAGTGAACTGACTTATGTCGATCAATGTATGGCAGAATCAGAATCTTCTGACTCTGGATCTTCTGATGAGGATGACCATGGTCAGATGTCTGTCTGTGGCGATATTGAAGAGAATTGTGCTCCAGAGCCTAAATTTGTCAGGAGTACATCATCCAAATCAGACTTTTTTAAATCTAATAAAACTCCAGAAGATTTTGCAACATGGCAGCGCATTATACGTCTAGATGCTATCCGGGCAAACACAGACTGGGCTTTATACTCCCATAATCAGGCTGAAATCTCGAAGGAAAAGGCACTGCAGCGTGCATTATCTGTTGGGTTGAAAGACTATGACCATTTAGAGCCTTACATGATCTATCATGCTGCCCGGTTAGTCGCATTGCTCGAGGCATATGCACTCTATGATCCAGAGATTGGCTACTGCCAAGGTATGAGTGACCTCTTGTCACCTATAATTGCGGTGATGGAAGAAGATCATGAAGCATTTTGGTGCTTTGTGGGTTTCATGAAGAAAGCAAGGCACAACTTCAGGCTTGACGAGGTTGGAATAAAAAGGCAGTTGAAGACTGTCTCTCAGATCATCAGGCGCAAGGACTCGCACCTCTACAAGCACCTGCAGAAGCTGCAGGCTGAGGACTGCTTCTTTGTGTACAGAATGGTTTTGGTCCTCTTCAGGAGGGAGCTCACCTTTGAGCAGACTTTATGCCTGTGGGAGGTTATGTGGGCTGATCAGGCCGCCATTCGAGCTGGGATTGGAAGATCCACGTGGGGAAAGATAAGGCTCCATGCTCCTCCAACCGATGACTTGCTGCTCTATGCTATTGCGGCTTGTGTCCTGCAGAGGAGGAAGCTGATCATCGAGAGTTACAGCAGCATGGATGAGATACTGCGCGAGTGCCAAAGCATGGCTGGGCAGCTCGATGTGTGGAGGCTTCTAGATGACGCGCATGACTTGGTTGTCAACCTCCATAATAAAATCTGATTTGGTTGCTCTTTTCGGATCGTCTGTAGACCTAAAAAAATATGCCTGAGGTATGTTCTCAGTGAAAGTGAATCTTTCATCTGTTGTTTGTCGCCCGGCATAAAAACGATTTTAGGTATAGAAAATGAATGTTGTAAGCTTATAAGTGGATCAAGTTCCCTTGAAAGAAAAAATATAGCATGGATCAAGTATCCTGAGTTCAGCAAAATACATCTCTGGATGTTATAGTTACCAGGTTACTGGCTTTGTAAACATGCATTGTTATTTAACATATAGGGAGTTTGCTGTTTTTCTTTTGCTTTAGTGTTCATTCCTGTCAAGACAATAAAAACCCCTTTATTGTTTCCCTTTTACAGTCAAAAATAGATTTTTACCCTTTTTAAGTATTGTCTTGTTTAGGTTGCACACCACATATCCCATGTGGTATTACCCTTTTTTAAGTATAAAGAGCGATGTTCACACAATTGCCTCTATTGGGCTTACCGACATTGCATTTAGAGCATCTCTAGCAGATACCCATCTGGTCGAACCGCATAACACGGACGAAGTTATCACATCGCGTTTTTTCGCTCCGAAAAGCGGCATGGCCGAACAGATCCTGCATTCCAGTACCTTAAATTGGAATATTCTTTTTTAGGTTTGCCGTATATGTTGAATCGGTCTTGTACTGCATAAAAGGGTTTTGTTGTTTTAGGTATATCTCAGACTTCACATTAAATAAAATTCTAGTACATAGCAACACAAATCAAACTTATTATTGTTCAAACACCACACAGTACAACAATATCCAAATTACAATAATTGTTTAAATCAAATACCTAATACCTAAACAAACAAATGAATGGTCCAACAAGGGAAAAACAATTGTTTCACACAAATTGAGAATAAAATAAGGAAAAACTAAAGGGGAGCGTCTAGAGATCAGTCGCCTGAGATTTAATAAGTCTAAGTCGCTGAAATTAGTGTACTACTTTAATTTTAGCGTTCAGTTTTGTGCGGTCGCATTTTTCAGTAGAAAAAATAATCTGTGCAACCATTTAAGACATAAGAAAAATCTTAGTAGCAATTTACGTGTAACTGGAAAAGACTCAGTTGCAACCCACATGTAAGTGGAAATTCTTAGGTGCGACGCATGCGTAACTGGAAAAATAAATCTCAGTTGCAACCCACATGTATGTGGAAATTCTTAGTTACAACATATGCGCAAATGTAAATTGTTAGTTGCGATACAGACGTAACTGTAAAAATCTCAGTTGCAACTGAGAGTTGCAACCCACATGTATGTGAAAATTTTTAGTTGCAACATATACGCAGCTGGAAAAATCTCAGTTGCAACGCTCATGCAATTGAAAAAAAAAATCAGTTGTAACCTACATGTAAGTGGAAATTGTTAGTTGGCGCAGAGCGTAACTGTAAAAATCTCAGTTGCAACTGAGAGTTGCCCCACATGTATGTGAAAATTCTTAGTTGCAACATATGCGTAACTGGAAAATCTCAGTTGCAACGCTCATGCAATTGAAAAAAAAACGGTTGCAACCCATATGGAAAAAAATCTCAGTTGCAACCCACATGCAACTAGAAATATGTCGTTTGCAACACACGCGCAACTGGAATGCGCGGTAAGCTCTTATGTTAATGCCCTAACATGAGCAAATACTTGAATGTTTTATACATACTTTACAACATTATTATACATTTTTCGGCACTGCTTGCTATTATGAATCTTAGGAAGTGCTAGTTTGATTTGCTGTTCTTTGTTTTGGTTTGAAATCCTAGTAAGAAAATATTCTCGGGAATTAGATGAAATCAACGCCCAGGGTCCTATTTTTACGAAGCTTCCGAGAAGACCGAAAGGGAAACGAAGTGGGGCAACGCAGCGGCCTGATACGTCTCCAACGTATCTATAATTTCTGATGTTCCATGCTTGTTTTATGTGATACCTACATGTTTTGTTCACACTTATGATGTTTTGATGCATTTTGAATCTTGAGAAGTGCTAGTTCCTGTTTCTGCTGTTTTTGGTTTTGAAATCCTGGCGAAATATTCTCGGGTGAGACAAATCAATACTTGATGCCCTATTTTCACAGGGAGCTTCAGAGTGCCCAGGAGGGACCAGAGGGAGACCTGGGGGCCCTTTTACCTAGGCGGCGCGGCTTTGAGGGGGGGCGGGGGCGGCAGAGCTGTCTGGCCCCCACCGGGGCCTCAGGAGCTCCTTTCGCCTATATAAGCTCCCGGAGGCTAAAACCCAGATAGAATAAGCCACGATCGAAAGTTCCGGACGCCGCCGTCCCGCGAAGCCAAGATGCGGGGGCCGGGAGTCTACGGTCGGCACCCAGCCAGGACGGAGGTGACTCTGTCGACACCACATACATCTTCATCACATTGTCTCCATGAGGGAGGGAGTAGTTCTCCATCGAGACTCGGGGCGTACCGGTAACTATGTGGTTAATCTCTCTCCTATGTACTTGAATACAATATCATGAGCTGCCTTACATGATTGAGATTCATATGATGATGCTTGTAATCTAAGATGTCATTATGCTAGTCAAGTGGGTTTTACTTATGTGATCTCCGGAGACTCCTTGTCCCACGTGTGTAAAGGTGACAGTGTGTGCACCGTGTGGGTCTCTTAGGCTATATTTCACAGAATACTTATTCATTGTTATGAATGGCATAGTGAAGTGCTTATTTATATCCCTTTATGATTGCAATGTTATTTGTATCACAATTTATCTGTGTGCTACTCTAGTAGTGATGTTATTAAAGTAGTCTATTCCTCCTGCATGGTGTAATGGTGACAATGTGTGCATCGTGTAGTTCTTGTCGTAGATTATGATCATAATCTCTTGTAGGTTATGGAGTTAATTATCGCTATGATAGTATTGATGTGATTTATTCCCCTTCATAGTGTAAAGGTGACAGTGTGTATGCTATGTTAGTACTAGGTCTATTTTGCAAAGATCTATTATGTCTAAGGTTACTTAAACATGAATATCGAATGTTTGTGGCGCTTGTTAACTCAGGCTCGAGGGAGCTCTTGTAGCCCTACACCAATTAGTGGTGTTCATCATCCAACAGAGTATATGTAGCACAAGGAAAGAGAACTTATTTATTAGGGATTTCTATTTCGTGCCCTCGGTTCCTTAGTTGTACTCGGTTTCCCCAGCTCCTTAGTTTTCCTCGGTTTACTGGCTTTTATGCGAAACCATCACACATTGATGTAAGCTGATTAGACGGTTGGCCAGATTTATCTTGCGACTAGTGGGACACGTAAGAACCCGCAAAGACACGTCGAGACCATCCATCTTTGTTTGACAGTAAGCATGTTTGTATCCACGACAAAACGCGAGCAGTGGGGCTTCGATGTATCGAATGACAAGTGGGCCATGACGCTGATACAAGGGGCAATATACGGGTAGGATTAGATTTTTAAATGGAGCTCTACAGCGATGGCACGGAGGAGGTGGCATGCGGGGTGCCGAGATGAGATCGACGTCCACAAAGAACTGCATGAGGCGAGACAGACGCATTAGATAGATATGAACTAGACGCGTTTAACCATGCAAAGAAGAGAAGAAATGGTCGACGACATCGAAGACTACGTCAAAACTTTGACTGGCCGTGTCGGACACGAACGAGCAATGTAGAGAAAACTAGTGTCTCTCCTTTCTGGCGTGTATAGGTGGGTGCTAGGAGAGTGTGGTGGCGAAGGGAAAGACCTCGCGGCGGTCTGTGGCGTCCAGCATAGCGGGTCGGCGTGGCCGTGCCCACGGCGGCGTGCATGCATGTTCGGCATTGGCATCAGCATGTACGTTCGGCATTGGCCTCGGCGGTATCTCTGGTGTGTCAGTGATCGAATGAGGGGGCGGGATTGAGGGTGCATCCCGACGTTGACCTAGCAGTGGCGGCGAGCATAGCCGTTCCGACCATGCCGATATCGGCATAGTATCGTTTAGATCACGTGGTGCTTTCCCGAGAATCAGAGTTGGGGATTTGTTCTAGTAGGCCAAATGAATTTGAAACAAGTTTCATGTTGAAGGTTAGTACACGAAAGTTTGTAACTATCCAAAAATTATACTAGCGCCATGGTGAGGTTCTTTTGATAGAGCTATACGGTTGGGCAAACTTTTTTGACACTTTTTAGATAGGGTTCCTTGTTGTTGCACGTATGGCATCATGTATGGAAAATTTTGTGGTCATTTGGAGATGTTAAGAAAAAATCACTTTGCTTAAGCGCATGCCGTTTTGTCTCGCTGAAAACAGCTTTTCTAACAAGGTGATTTTTTCTACCTTCTAAATAACCTCAAATTTCATACAGGCGATCTTCTATACATAGATAGATAGATTGTTTCGTTTTACATTTTCGAACTTTTTATTTCCCTTTATAATAACCGATTTTTAGGTCAAAACCTCGAAAAGCAGAACATCATGTATGGCATCATTTCACCCTAAATTTAAATTTTCTAAAACTTTCCCTTTTAGATATTCCTTGTTGTTATAGGTATGCCATCATGTATGCCAAACTTGGTTAGGTCTCATTGAAACCAGCTTTTGTAACAAATTAGGTGATGGTTTATCATTTTTTGCGTGAAAAATGTGGCAACAACAAATCGGTGATGGTTTATCATTTTTTGCGTGGTAATGGCTACAACAAATTGTTGATGGTTTGTATCATTTTTTTGCGTGAAAAGTAATGGCAACAACAAATCGGTGATCGGTTTATCATTTTTTGCGTGAAAAGTAATGGCTACAACTAATAATTTTTGATGGTTTATCATTTTTTGCGTGAAAAGTAATGGCAGCAACAAATCGGTGATGGTTTATCATTTTTTGCGTGAAAAGTAATAGCAACAACAAATCGGGTGATGGTTTATCATTTTTTGCGTGAAAAGTAATGACTACAACAAATTGTTGATGGTTTATCATTTTTTGCGTGAAAAGTAATAATGGCTACAACAAATTATTGATGGTTTATCATTTTTTGCGTGAAAAGTAATGGCTACAACAAATTGTTGATGGTTTATCATTTTTTTGCGTGAAAAGTAGCGCCTAAAATAGTTTATAATTTTTAGCGTGAAAAATAATGGCTACACCCTTCAACATACTTAGAGGGTGGAAGCTAATTAACATATGAGAGAGAGAGGGTTATCTGTAGTTCCCCTTATATCATACGATCAGCAGTCAGTGAGACACGATCCGGCGTGACATGGGCTAGACCAATCGGGGCGATGATGCACGTCTGCGAGAATTTGTGAAGGGAGAGGGCAAAACTAAGAGAAACCAAGGGCACAGGTAGTAAGCAGACTAAGGGATTCAAATTTGAGATTTGAAAAATGGAAAATGTGTGTTTTGTACAGTAAAACCCATCTTGGCCTACCTCAAACTATTTGCAATACCAATATACATCAAGTATGAGAATTGTGGCCTCATTTAGACAAAGTATGATTTGGGGAAGCTGTTTTGGGAAGGGCTTGTTGTGGAAAACCATGCACCTTCATAGCTACTAGAGTGATTTGAGAAGTGGCAATTTGTGGTAAAACTTGATTTATCTATGATTTATCTATGATTTGAGAAGTGGCAATTTGTGGTAAGACTCCATGAGTAAGTGCCACTCTTTTTTGGAATTTTTGCACATTAAATGACTCATTTAACTAGTTAATCCCATTTGTTGACTCTCTGTTGACCAGCCACTTGAGGGTAAAACTGAGTATATTGCACAAGCCAGTATTAGCACTCGAGGGGAAAATTGAGCACACAAAAAATGCTAGTATAAGACTCGAGGGTATACCAGAGTATATCTAAATTTCCAGGGTTAGCCTCAGGACATGTGCAATTGTTGACGCGTAGACACGGGTCGCGGTGGAGAAGTCGAGACGTGCGATGGACGCGTGTCGCGTTGCGAGAAGTCAAGACGTGCGGACGTGCACCGGTGCACGAACGCGTGGGGCAGCGGTCGCATTAACCACCCTCGCCTTTATAGCGCCTCCTCGCACTCTCTCTGTCCCTCTCACTCGCTCACGCATCGCCAACTCTCTCACGTCCCATCATCTTCTCCAAAGCAAAAACCTCTCCTACTCCCTCACCTCTCCTCACTTGGTAAGGATATGGACAGGAGGAATGCCAATCCCGTCGTCGGGTGGGCGCAAGCGCGCCCGGCCGCCTCCATCTTCGAGCGCCGAGTCCCTATACGGACGAGCGCCTCACGCCCGTGCCCGCGCGCAGTGCATCGGACGGCTGTGCCGCCGTGCTTGATCGGATCCCCACAGCCCAGACCAGGTGACCCCCTACGACCTCCCATCGTGCGTCCCGCCCCAGAACCACTACGACACCTCACTGGAGGACCCATGGAACGAGGTAACTACGGTTTGCTTCCTTTTTGTTCCCCATTCCTTTTTGAACCCTATTTTTGCTGGTGTAGATGGATCTGTAGATGGATGAGTATTGGGCTAATATTTGCGCCGATTTTATTCCATTTTGTTTTGATCACTTCTTGATTTCGTTTAAGATTTGGGGTTCGGCTGTTCGGTTAATTTATGCAAGTAATATTGGATCTCAATCAGTTAATTTATGCAAGTAATCATGGGATCTCAATCAGTTATTTTATGCACTAATCAAAAGATATCAACCGTTTAATTTTGCAAATAATCTCGAATGTGTTCAAGTTTAGATCTAGTTCAGATCTAGAATCTGTTTCTTTGCCTATGATGAATGGTTGGGCACAAATTTTTACAGGGAGGGTTCAGCGAACCATTGCTGTGTACAAATCTGTTGTGCATGAGCTTTAGTTCGCTAACACCTTCCCTGTAGATATATAATCATGTCCACTCTAACTGAGGCTGACTCTGTTTTTCTTAACTTTGTTATCATGTACGTTAGTCATCGTTGCAACTCATTCACTAGTTTCTGTTTGATATGGATCAGATGTCTGGCAGCGACGTCGGCAGCGACGAAGAGGAGGAGGACGTCAAGACTCGCCAGGTCCTGCGGAGGCTGCAGGTCGGCCAGTACATCTCCTACTTCGCCAAGGAGGTGTACAGGTGCCCCTTCTGCACCAGGAGACTCGGCGCCACGGACTTCAACTGCCTCGTCACGCATGCTGAGAACATCAGCAACACCTTCCCCAACGTCGGCACGACGGTGAACGTCCACTCCTTCCGCGCCAAGCACAGGGCGCTCGGCATGCACCTCCGCAGCTTGCAGCGGGTGGAGATCTCCGCCGGCGCCGTGCCTCCGCTCAAGCCCAAGGCTCCCAAGGGGAGCAAGAGCAACAAGTGGAGGCAGAGCCAGATGGGGTAGGCGGAGTCCCTGGACGTGTGCTGCTGCTGCTGCCTCCTAGTTTGTTGTTGGGATCCCTTTGTTGTTAGCTAGGGATCCCTTGTTGTTATGTTAATATGATGGTGCTGTGAAGAACCTGTTACTATGTTGGCTGCTGTGTATGCAGCTTATTATCTATCCATATTATCTAGGGATTATCTATCCCTAGTCTACTATATTTTGTTGGCCGTACTTAGTTTTCTTGATTTACTATGACTGTGAATTTATCGTACATTATCCTGGAGATTTGCTTCTAGATTTAACTACATACATATGGACCAGAGGGAGTACTAGATTTGCTGCCATATTGGGCAAACAACGAGGGCCAAAAGGCACAAATAATTGAAGAAAGTCAGAAATGCAAGCTTCTCTAGATTTTATACTAATTTGGTGAAAAGGACAGAGAGAAAGAGGGGAAAAAGGTGCACTAAATAATGCCAATTTGGGGCCGAGAGAGACAGAACCCAGCTCCTGCTCACGTGCAACCAAACGCTTCTCGTCCTGTCCCACGCGGTCCCTTTCTACCAGCCCCACGCGACGCGGGCCCACACGACGCGGCCCCACACGACGCGGCCCCACACGTGACAGAACGGTCAAATACGGGAATCCTGCCGTCTGAGTTGCTTCTGCGGGTTTCAGACAAACGTTTGGGGGTAACTGAGGAAAAACTAAGGAGCTAGGGAAAACCAGGTACAAAAGCAGGAGGCGGGAGACACGAAAATAGAAATCCTATTTATTATGTGATCAATGTTGAGAGTGTCCACTAGTGAAAGTATGATCCCTAGGCCTTGTTTCCACCACAAAGAAGTGCTTCCTACGCCAGCAAGCTATTTTCTGGCGCCGCTTGTTTACTGTTTTACTGCATCTTTACTTTCTGCAATATTACCACCATCTATACCACCTGTGTTTTACTATCTCTTCGCCGAACTAGTGCACCTATACATCTGACAAGTGTATTAGGTGTGTTGGGGACACAAGAGACTTCTTGCTTTGTGGTTGCAGGGTTGTTTGAGAGGGATATCTTTGACCTCTTCCTCCCCGAGTTCGATAAACCTTGGGTGATCCACTTAAGGGAAAACTTGCACAGCTGTTCTAAAACCCTGCTCTTGGAGGCCAACACTGTCTGAGGGAAAAGAAGCGTGAGTAGACATCAAGCTATTTTAGGCGCCGTTGCCGGGGAGGAAAGGTAAAGGTACTCACACTCCGGATCTCGGCTACCAAGCTATTTTCCGGCGCCGTTGTAAGTACTCGAAGCTATTTCCTTTAGATCCTGCAATTGCATCTTTTGGTTTCTTGTTTACACTAGTTAGGCATAATGGAAAGTAACAATGAGCTTCTTATTCTATTTCCTGAGTTAAGACATGGATTGTTTGCTGCGAAAATTAAAAAACCTATGGAATCTTATTTGCATGCTAGTAGCAATGATATTAGTATGAACGCTTTGAACACCATTGTTGTTAATGATATGGAAAATTCTAAGCTTGGGGAAGCTGGTTTTGATGAGCTTGATATTTTTAGTCCCCCAAGCATTGAGGAGAAAATTTTCTTTGATGATACTTTGCCTCCTATTTATGATGATTATAATGATAGTGGTCTTTTGGTGCGCCTACTATGGAGAGTAAATTTTATTATGATTATACTATGCCTCCTACACTTGATGAGAATAATAATGATAGCTACTTTGTTGAATTTGCTCCCACTACAACTAATAAAATTGATTATGCTTATGTGGAGAGTAATAATTTTATGCATGAGACTCATGATAAGAATGCTTTATGTGATAGTTATATTGTTGAGTTTGTCATGATGCTACTGAAAGTTATTATGAGAGAGGAAAATATGGTTGTAGAAATTTTCATGTTACTAAAACACCTCTCTATGTGCTGAAATTTTTGAAGCTACACTTGTTTTATCTTCCTATGCTTGCCACTATACTCTTCATGAACTTGTTTATTTACAAGATTCCTATGCATAGGAAGCATGTTAGACTTAAATGTGTTTTGAATTTGCCTCTTGATGCTCTCTTTTGCTTCAAATACTATTTCTTGCGAGTGCATCATTAAAACTGCTGAGCCCATCTTAATGGCTATAAAGAAAGAACTTCTTGGGAGATAACCCATGTGTTTATTTTACTACAGAAATTTTTGTTTTGTTGAGTCTTGGAAGTTGTTTACTACTGTAGCAACCTCTCCTTATCATGTTTTTGTGCCAAGTAAAGTCTCTATGTTAAAGTTGATGCTAGATTTGGGATTGCTGCGCAGAAACAGATTTGCTGTCTGTCACGAATTTGAGCAGAAGTCTCTGTAAAAAAATCAAAAAAATCTGCAAATTTACGTGTGTGATCCTCAGATATGTACGCAACTTTCATTAGTTTTGAGTTTTTCCGTTTGAGCAAGTTAAGTGCCCCTGCAGATCATCTTTACGGACTGTTCTGTTTTTGACAGATTCTGCCTTTTATTTCGCATTGCCGCTTTTGTTAAGTTGAATGAGTTTCTTTGTTCCATTAACTTTCAGAAGTTTTGTGCAATGTCCAGAAGTGTTAAGAATGATTGTGTCACCTCTGAACATGTGAATTTTGATTATGCACTAACCCTCTAATGAGTTTGCTTGAAGTTTGGTGTGGAGGAAGTTTTCAAGGGTCAAGAGAAGAGGGTGATATATGATCAAGAAGAGTGAAAAGTCTAAGCTTGGGGATGCCGTGGTTCATCCCTGCATATTTCAAGAAGACTCAAGCGTCTAAGCTTGGGGATGCCCAAGGCATCCCCTTCTTCATCAACTTATCAGGTTTCTTCTATTGAAACTATATTTTTATTCGTCACATCTTATGTACTTTACTTGGAGCGTCTGTGTGCTTTTATTTTTGTTTTGTTATCTTAGTTCTCTGAATAAGTTCATCCTTGTGTGGGAGAGAGACACGCTCCGCTTTTTCATATGAACACATGTGTTCTTAGCTTTTAATGTTCAAGGGCGAAAGTTGATCGCTTCACTTGTTGCTATTTGGTTGGAATAAGAAAATGCTTCATATGGTCTTGAATAATTTGATACTTGGCAATTGTTTTGAGCTCTCATAGATCATGTTTAAGCTCTTGCATCATGTAGTTTAATCTATTAATGAAGAACTACATAGAGCTTGTTGAAATTTGGTTTGCATGATTGGTCTCTCTAAGGTCTAGATATTTTCTGGTAAAAGTGTTTGAGCAACAAGGAAGACAGTGTAGAGTCTTATAATGCTTGCAATATGTTCTTATGTAAGTTTTGTTGTACCGGTTTATACTTGTGTTTGCTTCAAACAACCTTGCTAGCCAAAGCCTTGTACTGAGAGGGAATACTTCTCGTGCATCCAAAACCTTGAGCCAAAACCCATGCCATTTGTGTCCACCATATCTACCTACTATGTGGTATTTCCTGCCATTCCAAGTAAATACTTCATGTGCTACCTTTAAACAATTCAAAAGCTATTATCTCTTATTTGTGTCAATGTTTTATAGCTCATGAGGAAGTATGTGGTGTTTTATCTTTCGATCTTGTCATTTACTTTTGACAGACTTTCACAATGGACTAGTGGCTCATCCGCTTATCCAATAATTTTGCAAAAGGAGCTGGCAATGGGGTTCCCAGCCCCAATTAATTAACTTGCATTAATAATTCTCTTCACATGTTTTGCTCTGATCTATCAGTAAGCAACTTAAATTTGCAAATAGACACTCCTCCATGGTATGTGAATGTTGGAAGGCACCCGAGGATTCGGTTAGCCATGGCTTGTGAAAGAAAAGGTTGGGGGAGTGTCATCTAATAAATAAAACTAAAGTACATGTGTAAACAAAAGAGAAGAGGGATGATCTACCTTGCTGGTAGAGATAACGTCCTTCATGGGAGCCGCTCTTGAAAGTCTGGTTGATAAGGTAGTTAGAGTACCCATTACCATTCGTTGACAACAACAAACACCTCTCAAAATTTTACTTTTATGCTCTCTATATGATTTCAAAACTTGAAAAGCTCTAGCACATGATTTAATCCTTGCTTCCCTCTGCGAAGGGCCTATCTTTTACTTTATGTTGAGTCAGTTTACCTATTTCCTTCCATCTTAGAAGCAAACACTTGTGTCAACTGTGCATTGATTCTTACATACTTGCTTATTTGCATTCATCATATTATTCTATGTTGACAATTATCCATGAGATATGCATGTTGAAAGTTGAAAGCAACTGCTGAAACTTATATCTTCCTTTGTGTTGCTTCGATGCCTTTACTTTGAATTTATTGCTTTATGAGTTAACTCTTATGCAAGACTTTTTGATGCTTGTCTTGAAAGTACTATTCATGAAAAGTTTTGCTATATGTCATCTATTTGTCAAACTATAGATCATTGCTTTGAATCACTCCATTCATGTCATATGCTTTACAATAATGTTGATCAAGATTATGATGGTAGCATGTCACTTCAGAAATTATTCTTGTTATCGTTTACCTACTCGAGGACGAGTAGGAACTAAGCTTGGGGATGCTGATACGTCTCCAACGTATCTATAATTTCCGATGTTCCATGCTTGTTTTATGACAATACCTACATGTTTTGTTCACACTTTATGATGTTTTGATGCGTTTTCCGGAACTAACCTATTGACGAGATGCCGAAGTGCCAGTTCCTGTTTCTGCTATTTTTGGTTTCAAATCTAGTAAGGAAATATTCTCGGAATCGGACGAAATCAACGCCCAGTACCCTATTTTCTGGGAGCTTCCAGAACACCCGAGGGACAGGAGGGGGCCACAGGGGCCCCACACTAAACGGCGCGGCCAGAGGCGCCGGCCGTTGTCGCCCCAGGGCCCCTCCGAGCTCCCCTTTCGCCTATATAAGCTCCCTGACCTAAAACCCCGATAGGAATAAGCCACGGTACGAGAAAAGTTCCAGAGCCGCCGCCATCGCGAAGCCAAGATCTGGGGGACAGGAGTCTCTGTTCCGGCACCCCGCCGGGACGGGGAAGTGCCCCCGGAAGGCTCCTCCATCGACACCACCGCCATCTTCATCACCGCTGCTGGTCTCCCATGAGGAGGGGTAGTTCTCCATCGAGGCTCGGGGCTGTACCGGTAGCTATGTGGTTAATCTCTCTCCTATGTACTTCAATACAATAATCTCATGAGCTGCCTTACATGATTGAGATTCATATGATGATGCTTGTAATCTAGATGTCATTATGCTAGTCAAGTGGGTTTTACTTATGTGATCTCCGGAGACTCCTTGTCCCACGTGTGTAAAGGTGACAGTGTGTGCACCGTGTGGGTCTCTTAGGCTATATTTCACAGAATACTTATTCACTGTTATGAATGGCATAGTGAAGTGCTTATTTATATCCCTTTATGATTGCAATGTGTTTTGTATCGCTACTAGTCTATGTGCTACTCATGTGATGTTATTAAAGTAGTCTATTCCTCCTGCATGGTGTAATGGTGACAGTGTGTGCATCGTGTAGTTCTTGTCGTAGATTATGATCATAATCTCTTGTAGGTTATGGAGTTGATTATCGCTATGATAGTATTGATGTGATTTATTCCCCCTTCATAGTGTAAAGGTGACAGTGTGCATGCTATGTTAGTACTTGGTCTATTTTGCAAAGATCTATTATACTCTAAGGTTACTTAAACATGAATATCGAATGTTGTGGCGCTTGTTAACTCCGGCTTGAGGGAGCTCTTGTAGCCCTACACAATTAGTGGTGTTCATCATCCAACAAGAGTATATGTAGCACAAAGGAAAGAGAACTTATTTATTATGTGATCAATGTTGAGAGTGTCCACTAGTGAAAGTATGATCCCTAGGCCTTGTTTCCACCACAAAGAATTGCTTCCTACGCCAGCAAGCTATTTTCTGGCGCCGCTTGTTTACTGTTTTACTGCATCTTTACTTTCTGCAATATTACCACCATCTATACCACCTGTGTTTTACTATCTCTTCGCCGAACTAGTGCACCTATACATCTGACAAGTGTATTAGGTGTGTTGGGGACACAAGAGACTTCTTGCTTTGTGGTTGCAGGGTTGCTTGAGAGGGATATCTTTGACCTCTTCCTCCCTGAGTTCGATAAACCTTGGGTGATCTTAAGGAAAACTTGCTTGCTACTACAAACCCTACTCTTGGAGGCCCAACAGCATCTACGAGGAAAGAAGCATGAGTGAACATCACGACCACACACCGGGCGGCGCGGCCCAAGCCCGGCGGCGCCTAGTGTGTGGGCCCTCGCGTCGCCCACGACCTACCCTTCCGCCTACATATAGCCTTCGTCGCGAAACCCACCATGAGCCACGATACGGAAAACATTGCGAGAGGCGCCGCCCATCCCATCTCGGAGTTCGGGAGATCGCCTCGGGCCTGGGGAGGGGAATCATCACCGGAGGGCTCTACATCATCATGCCCGCCTCCGGATTGATGCGTGAGTAGTTCATCCTTGGACTATGGGTCCATAGCAGTAGCTAGATGGTTGTCTTCTCCGCTTGTGCTATCATTGTTTAGATCTTGTGAGCTGCCTAACATGATCAAGATCATCTATTTGTAATGCTACATGTTGTGTTTGGCGGGATCCGATGAATATAGAATATTATGTTAAGTTGATTATCAATCTATCATATATGTGTTTTTTATGTTCTTGCATGCTCTCCGTTGCTAGTAGAGGCTCTGGCCAAGTTGATACTTGTAACTCCAAGAGGGAGTATTTATGCTCGATAGTGGGTTCATGCCTCCATTTAATCTGGGACAGTGACAGAAAGTTCTAAGGTTGTGGATGTGTTGTTGCTACTAGGGATAAAACATTGATGCTTTGTCTAAGGATATTTGTGTTGATTACATTACGCACCATACTTAATGCAATTATCTGTTGTTTACAACTTAATACTGAAAGGGGTTCGGATGATCCCGGTCCATTCTTTTACATCTGAATACATTCTACTATTTTACTGTTCTTTGCAAACAAACACCATCTTCCACTCGATACGCTTAATCCTTTGTTTTCAGCAAGCCGGTGAGATTGACAACCTCACCTTTACGTTGGGGCAAAGTACTTTGATTGTGTTGTGCAGGTTCCACGTTGGCGCCGGTTTCACTGGTGTTGCGCCGCACTACACTCCTCCACCAACAACCTTCACGTGCTTCTTGGCTCCTACTGGTTCGATAACCTTGGTTTCATACTGAGGGAAACTTGCTGTGTGCGCATCATACCTTCCTCTTGGGGTTCCCAACGGACGTGTACATCTACGCGCATCAAGCTAAATTTCTGGCGCCGTTGCCGGGGAGATCAAGACACGCTGCAAGGGGAGTCTCCACTTCCAATCTCTTTACTTTGTTTTTGTCTTGCTTTACTTTACTTTATTTATTGTCTTGTTTGCTTCATATTAAAAACACAAAAAAATTAGTTACTTTACTTACTGTCTTATTTACTAGTTCTATATCAAAACACAAAAAAATTAGTTACTTGTCTTTACTTTATTTGCCTAGTTTACTTTACTACTGTTATAATGGGTACTCCTGAAAATACTAAGTTGTGTGATTTCACTAGCACAAATAATAATGATTTTATATGTACTCCTATTGCTCCACCTGCTACTACAGAATTTTGAAATTAAACCTGCTTTACTTAATCTTGTTATGAGAGAGCAATTTTCTGGTGTTAGTACTGATGATGCTGCTGCCCATCTTAATAATTTTGTTGAACTTTGTGAAATGCAAAAGTATAAGGATATACATGGTGATATTATAAAACTGAAATTGTTTCCTTTCTCACTAAGAGGAAGAGCTAAAGATTGGTTGCTTTCTTTGCCTAAAAATAGTATTGATTCATGGACTAAATGTAAAGATGCTTTTATTAGTAAATATTATCCTCCTGCTAAGATTATATCTTTGAGAAGTAGCATAATGAATTTTAAACAATTTGATAATGAACATGTTGCTCAAGCATGGGAGAGAATGAAATCTTTGGTAAAGAATTGCCCAACCCATGGACTGACTACTTGGATGATCATCCAAACCTTTTATGCAGGATTGAATTTTTCCTCAAGGAACCTATTGGATTCAGCTGCTGGAGGTACTTTTATGTCCATCACCCTGGGCGCCGCAACTAAACTACTTGATGATATGATGATCAATTACTCTGAATGGCACACTGAAAGAACTCCTCAAGGTAAGAAGGTAAATTCTGTTGAAGAAACCTCTTCTTTGGGTGATAAGATTGATGCTATTATGTCTATGCTTGCAAATGGTAGATCTCATATTGATCCTAATAATGTTCCTTTAGCTTCATTGGTTGCTCAAGAAGAAAATGTTGATGTGAATTTCATTAAGAACAATAATTTCAACAACAATGCTTATAGGAATAATTATGGTAACAACAACTATAGGCCATATCCTTCTAATAATGGTAATGGTTATGGTAATTCTTATGGTAATTCTTACAACAATAATAAGAGTGTACCCTCTGGTCTTGAAGTGATGCTTAAAGAATTTATTAGTACACAAACTGCTTTCAATAAAACTGTTGAAGAAAAGCTTGGTAAAATTGATATTCTTGCTTCCAAGGTTGATAGTCTTGCTCTTGATGTTGATCTTTTAAAATTGAAAGTTATGCCTGAGGAAGTTAAAGATGCTAGGTTTGCTAAAACAAATGCCATCCAAGTTCGAATTAATGATAATATTAGAATGTTGGCTGAATTGCATGCTAGGTGGGATAGAGAAGAAAAAGAAAAACTTGCTAAAGAGAATAATGTAGCTAAAGTATGGACTATTACCACCACTAGTAATGTTGATTCTACACATGTTGCTACACCTCCTACTATCAATGGTAAAATAATTGGTGTTGGCAATGTTTCTACTCCTAGTGCAAAGCGTACAAAATTGCCTGAAACTGCTGTTTGATAAAACTGCTGAAATTTTTCAAAATATTGGTGACAATGATTCCATTGCTGTAGAACATAATGGTTTAGATTTTGATGATTGTCATATTACTGAAGTTATAAGTTCTTACAAAAACTTGCTAGAAGTCCCAATGCTAGTGCTATAAATTTAGCCTTTACAAAACATATTACAAATGCTCTCATTAAAGCTAGGGAAGAGAAATTAAAACTTGAAGCTTCTATTCCTAGGAAGTTAGAAGATGGTTGGGAGCCCATCATTAAAATGAAATTCAATGACTTTGAATGTAATGCTTTATGTGATCTTGGTGCAAGTATTTCTGTTATGCCTAAAAAGATTTATGATATGCTTGACTTGCCACCATTGAAGAATTGTTATTTGGATGTGCCGATAATGTTAAAAAGAAACCTTTGGGGAGGATTGATAATGTGCGCATTACGGTTAACAATAACCTTGTCCCCGTTGATTTTGTTGTCTTGGATATCGAATGCAATGCATCTTGTCCTATTGTGTTGGGAAGACCTTTTCTTCGAACCGTTGGTGTTGTTATTGATATGAAGGAAGGTAATATTAAATATCAATTTCCTCTCAAGAAAGGTATGGAACACTTCCCTAGAAAGAGAATGAAGTTGCCTTTTGATTCTATTATTAGAACAAGCTATGATGTTGATGCTTCTTCTCTTGATGTTACTTGATTTGCACTTTCTGCGCCTAGCTGAAAGGCGTTAAAGAAAAGCACTTCTTGGGAGATAACCCATGTTTTATTTTATTTACTGTATTGTTGAGTCTTGGAAGTTGTTTACTACTGTAGCAACCTCTCCTTATCATGTTTTTGTGCCAAGTAAAGTTTCTATATTAAAGTTGATGCTATATTTGGGATTGCTGCGCAGAAACAGCATTGCTGTCTGTCACGAATTCTCGCAGAGCTCTCTGTAAAAAAATCGAAAACATCTGCAAATTTACGAGCGTGATCCTCATATATATACGCAACGTTCATTAGTTTTGAGTTTTCCATTTGAGCAAGTTAAGTGCCCCTGCCAGATTCATCTTTACGGACTGTTCTGTTTTTGACAGATTTTGTCTTTTATTTCATTGCCGCTTTTGCTATGTTGAATGAGTTTCTTTGTTCCATTAACTTTCAGAAGCTTTGTGCAATGTCCAGAAGTGTTAAGAATGATTGTGTCACCTCTGAATATGTGAATTTTGATTATGCACTTCACTCTAATGAGTTTGCTTGAAGTTTGTTGTGGAAGAAGTTTTCAAGGGTCAAGAGAAGGGATGATATACTATGATCAAGAAGAGTGAAAGGTCCAAGCTGATGCCCCGGTGGTTCATCCTGCATATTTTAAGAAGACTCAAACATCTAAGCTTGGGCTCAAGGCATCTCCTTCTTCATCGACAACATTGTCAGTCAGTTCTAGTGAAACTATATTTTTATTCCATCATCTTATATTCTTTACTTGGAGCGTCGGTTTCTTTTATTTTTGTTTTGGTTTTTGAATAAAGTTAGATCCCCACCATCCTTATATTGGAGATATTAAGCTCCGCTTTTATATGGAACACCTGTGTTCTTAATTGTGCTTTAATGTTCATGTCGAAACTTCGTTAAAATTGCTATTTGGTTGGAATCAGAAAACAACTGCTGCATATGGTTTGGAATAACTTGGCAATTGTTTTGAGCATCTCATAGATCATATTTAAGCTCTTGCATCATGTAGTTTAATCTAGTAATGAAGAACTACATTAGAGCTTGTTTAATTTGGTTTGCATGATTGGTATCTCTAGAGTCTAGATATTTCGGGTAAAGTGTTTGAACAGCAAGGAACAGTGGAGAGCCTTATAATGCTTGCAATATGTTCTTGTGTGAGTTTTGCTTGTGCCTGTTCATACTTGTGTTTGCTTCAAACAACCTTGCTACCCAAACCTTGAGGGGAAATGCTTCTCGTGCATCAAAACCTGAGCCAAAAACCCCATGCCATTTGTGTCCACCATATCAACCTACTATGTGGTATTTTTCCGCCAAAGTAAATTACTTTAGTGCTACCTTTAAAATTCCATTCCTTTACCTTTACAATATATAGCTCATAGGACAAATAGCTTAAAAACTATGTGGTGATGGATATGTAGTTATGTGTCTTAATTCTTATAAGTTGCTTGTTTGACGGTAACCATTCTGGGGACGTCATCAACTTTTTACCTTTGTTGGATATCATGTGAGATACTATGCATGTTCGTCTTGTCCAAAGTAAGTGCGATTTCATGATCAAATGGTTTGAGTATGCATATGTTAGAGAAGAACATTGGGCCGCTATCTTAAAGCCATGTATCATGGTGGAAGTTTCAGTTTGGACATACAACCTCAATCTCTTATGAGAATACTATTTGTTGTTGAATGCTTAAGCATTAAAAGAGAAGTCCATTATCTGTTGTCTATTTGTCCCGGTATGGATGTCAAGTTGAGAATAATCCAAAGCGAGAAATCCAATGCGTGCTTTCTCCTTAGATATTTGTACAGGCGGCATAGAAGTACCCACCCTTTTGTGACACTTGGTTGAAACATATGTTATGCGGTGATATCCAGTGTTTTTCCGAGCTAAGTAGGACAAGGTGCGGCACTATTAGTACTCTATGCATGAGACTTGCAACTTGTAGGAGTATTATGCATAGCACGTATGAATTATTACTAGCAATCTCTGTTTTTACTCTTGTTCTTTGCAAACAAACACCATCTTTTCCGTCGTTTAATCATGTTTTCCAAATAAGCGGGTGAGGATTGACAACCTCCCAGCATTGGAACAGGACAAAGTACTTTGATTGTGTTGTGCAGGTTTCACGTTGGCGCCGGTTTCACTTGTGTTCGCCGCATCACATTCCTCCACCAACAACACCCGATGGCACTTGGCTCCCTCTTGGTTCGATAACCTTGGTTCATACTGAGGGAAACATACATGCGCATCATACCTTCCCTTGGGGTTCTCAGCAGGACGTGTGCATCTACAGCATTAATAGCTAAATTTAAAGCTGTAGTTAACAGAATCAGTTTTTCTGTTGCAAGGGAGTCTCATCCAATCTCTTTACTTTGTTTTTGTCTTGCTTTGCTTTTTTATTTCATGTCTTGTTTGCTTTATATCAAAACACCAAAAAATTAGTTGCTGTATTGTTTACTTGCTTTATATCAAAAACACAAAAAATTAGTTACTTTACTTATTTGTCTTATTTACTAGTTCTATATCAAAAACACAAAAAATTAGTTACTTGCATTTAGTTTACTTTTGTTATCATGTCTAGCTCTGTACTTCCTGTTACTTCTTCACATGAGGAATTAGTTTTTACTTTTAAACAAGGGGATGAGGAAAGTTTTAAAGATGCTTGGTCTAGAATTTTTGATGCTTATCGTAAAGCTGAACCTCAAATGACTCTAAGTTTGCTCCTTAGTAATTTTTATTTTGGGCTTATGATTCGCTATAGATATGCCTTAGATGCTTTAGTGGGAGGAGATTTCCTTCATTGCAACGGTGATCAAGCTTTTAATGCCATAAAAAAATTGGTTGCATCACATAGTTCAGCTAATAACTTTGATTCATCCCTTATTAGCATTTACAATAGATTAAACACTCTTGAGACAAGTGCATCTTACTTGAAAGAAAATTATGGTTATGTTCGAAACCGTCTTGATGAAGTTTTAGTGAACTCTGAACCCTCAATGTGGAAACCTACTATTAAAGTTATTATTGGTGGTGAAACTTTTCATGCCCGTTGTGATATTATGTCTGAATTTTGTCTTATGCCTAAGAGTATTTATGAATCTTTGACACTTTGGGGACTCGTTGAAGGAGGAGAAGGAATAAATCTTATTGATAATTCTGTTATAATTCCTAAGGGAATAGCTGAGGGTGTGCACACAACCATTCTTGGAAGAACAGTATCCAATGATTATCTTGTTATTGAATGTGTAGGAACAGGACAAATCACACTTGGAAGATCCCTGCTGAAACTATTGGGAGCAATCATAAATACGGGAGAAGGCACTCTAAAAATCACACTAGGAGGCCGACATGTATTCCCTAAACCAAAGAGTAAGAAAAAGAACAAGAAGGGTAAGCGTAAGGCCCGAGTAATGATGTTGATGCTCCATCTCTTGATGTTACTTGATTTGCACTTTCTGCGCCTAGCTGGAAGGCGTTAAAGAAAAGCACTTCTTGGGAGATAACCCATGTTTCATTTTATTTACTGTATTGTTGAGTCTTGGAAGTTTTTTACTACTGTATCAACCTCTCCTTATCATGTTTTTGTGCCAAGTAAAGTTTCTATGTTAAAGTTGATGATAGATTTGGATCGCTGCGCAGAAACAACATTGCTGTCTGTCACGAATTCTCGCAGAAGTCTCCGTAAAAAATCTAAAAAATCTGCAAATTTATGAGCATGATCCTCATATATGTATGTAACTTTCATTAGTTTTGAGTTTTCCATTTGAGCAAGTTAAGTGCCCCTGCCAGATTCATCTTTACGGACTGTTCTATTTTTGACAGATTCTGTCTTTTATTTCGCATTGCCGCTTTTACTATGTTGGATTTCTTTGTTCCATTAACTTTCAGAAGCTTTGTGCAATGTCCGGAAGTGTTAAGAATGATTGTGTCACCTCTGAATATGTGAATTTTTGATTATGCACTAACCCTCTAATGAGTTTACTTGAAGTTTGTGTGAAGGAAGTTTTCAGGGTCAAGAGAAGAGGATGATATACTATGATCAAGAAGAGTGAAAGGTCTAAGCTTGGGGATACGGTGGTTCATCCTGCATATTTTAGAAGACTCAAACATAGCTTGGGGATGCCCAAAGCATCCCCTTCTTCATCGACAACATTATCGGGTCGCTTCTAGTGAAACTATATTTTTATTCCATCACATCCTATGTTCTTTGCTTGGGGGGTCGGTTTGTTTTTGTTTTTGTTTTGAATAAAGTTGGATCCCACAATCCATGTAGATATACACGCTCCTCTTTTTCATATGGAACACTTGTATTTCTTAATTGTGCTAATGTTCAGCAGCCCAAATCCCAAAATTGCTTAGTTAAATTGC